>JAZEWU010000001.1:4821652-4891148 GCA_036362915.1 Geotria australis
GAAACCACTCTTAAACTTTGGATATTTTACATCCTTATACATTTTAAGTAGATACATAGTATGTAATATTATACATATGGTTCATTTACAGAAAGAAGTTGTTGCATTTTCTGTTGAATTTCGGAATAATTATTTAATCCCCAAATGGAAAATGATTGATCTATTACATATTTTTAATGCATGCTTATCACAATTCAACAAAATTACAAATAATAGCGATGCATGTTTTAACGTGAATTTGCATGGTATTTATTTTACTTGTGGATGTCATGTAAAGGAAATGACCTTTAGTAAATACAAAATAATATTTAAGACAAATTCTGCTTTCTATATACAGTAAAAACTGATTTTTTTAAAACTTACAAAACGGCCCTATTACTAATAGTAATAAATACAATTTATAACGCGAACATATTAATCGAATTCCGAAGGTATTCATTCACTATTTTTTGTAGGGGAAAAAAATCTTACGAGGTTTAAAGCTGAACCTTTAGAGCTCAGCTAAGGAATATTTCCCTTCTTAAGCCATCACATAAAACTTCCCAGATTCTAAACGTAGCAGAAGAAATAAACCCCAGGTTTTTGTACCACCAGTTCCTCAATGCCGTGAATCTCCCCAAATGAAGGAAATCTCTGTGCAGCAATAAAAAACGAAATCCTTTTGCTGAATGTACATATATTAAGTTCTGCCCAGATGTAATTGTAAGTGCAAAGGGCAAAAACATGGCATTAAAAAACAGAATATATATTGACCAAATGTTTGCAATAAAAGTTGACGCTTGCAGCTGTTGCAAGTTTACATTTAACCTATTCTGGTTTTAGCTTTTTTGTTCAATTTTCACTAAGCAAAGGGCCTCCAGCTCCCAATTATATTGGATAAAAAATGTAATGTGATTTTCATTCTAATAAAAATTCGACGAGCAATTAAAGGTTTTTCACTATTAACACCATTCATGTAAGTTATGAAAGTGAACCCAAAGACATACTCTTGATCCAAAATATTAAATTTAGAAAAACACATGTCTTTTCCAAAAAACGATATCATTATAAACAAATGTAACGCAACATGTATAATTTAGTTTGTCTTTCTGCAAATAAAATGTAAAAAAATAACATAATTAAATGTTATTTTTTTATCATTAACAATGCAGGAGTATTGGCGCAATCTCTGCTCACCACACTTAATTTTCGTGATATTACACTTATGGGAAATAGTTATTGCTTGACATACTTTCTATATCATATTATTCATAACCTTGTATACATTAATTATTATGCAAAATCACGAAATATCCAATTGCATGGGACGAGCCGTATAAATAATAAATAGATAATTGCTTATTATAACTGTAATATTGTTCTGTTTCATTCCTGTGGCAGGATGGAAAAGCAACACTTCAGTTGTCCATCAGCACAGTTTCAATCAAGCACATAGGGCCAATCCCACTTGACAAATTAGTTAATTGATGGTTGCTCTTCAGAGCTGTTCTATCGGGATAGCCGTGTTGAGCGATCTCCCTCTCTCCCTCACAACGTATTGCCTCCCACATTGGAAGCATCATCAGGTGTTATGCTTCCAACGTGGGAGGCGAAACGCCGCGACTGAGAGAGGAAGCTCGCTCGACACGGCTATCCCGAAAGAACATCTCTGAAGAGCAACCATCTTGGATCGAGCCGTAATAACCAACATCAGTAAAATAATTAATTCTCAAGTTAAAGAGGTGAAAACGCATTTGAAAACTGTCGCTTGTCCATCCCGGCATACGACGGAAGGCGAACGAACGACAAAGATGACGAAGACGATGACACCAAAATGTAATGCGGGGAGGGTGAGCGAGGCGGATTGCGCCGTGCGGCAACCAGCACGTGGCGCGCACGTTCGAGCGAGCTGTAGCTCGAGACGCCGCGCGGACTCCGTGCGCGCTTGACCGTGTCTCTCTCCCGCAGGACGTCCACCACGGCAACGGCACACAGCAGGCGTTCTACGGCGACGCGTCGGTGCTCTACCTCTCCCTGCACCGCTACGATGGAGGGAACTTCTTCCCGGGGAGTGGAGCATCTCAGGAGGTCAGTTGCAGCAACGGCGGCCAGTGGTAGCCGCTGGAGCAGCAGGAGTAACAGCAGCAACAACAGCGGAAGCGGATGCAGCAGCATTAACAGCAGCCACTCCAGCAGTCACAGTAGCAGACTAAGTGGAACTAATTGCGGCAGTGGGCGGTACGGTTGCGCGGTGAGTTGCGCTGCCGCCTCACAGCAAGAAGGCCCTGGGTTCAAATCCAGGCTCGAGTGCCTTTCCGTGCGGAGTTTCCGCGTTCTTCGCGTGTCCGCGTGGGTTTTCGCTGGGCACTCCGGTTTCGACCCAACAGTCCCAACGAAATGTTTCTGCATAGGTTAATTGGCCTGCTAACTAAATTGCCCCCAGTGCTCTGTGATGCACTGGCGTCCCATCCTGGGGATAGCTCTCCCTTGCGCCCTGTGTCTGCCGGGATAGGCTCAGGCTCACCGCGACCCTGTATGGGATTAAGCAGATTCTGACAATGAATGAAAGAATAATAGCGGCAGCAGCAGGACAGCAACAGAGTGGCAGCAACAGCAGCAATCTCAGCAGTTAGAAGTGACATGAGCTCTAGGAGTAACTAAAGCCCTATCAGGAGTCACAAAGTACAAAGCTTTCACTGGGCAGTTAAAGTACAAATTGGTCCCTCAGCACACTTTAATTGAAGCGAGTAGGCCCAGCTATTTGCTTCTAGCATTGTTAGCCTAGCAGCCCCAGTACATGCTTCTAATTGACAAATTTGTTCATTCTAAAGTAAAAGAAAATCACATCCTGTGTTTTCACCACATTGTTATTCTTAGTTTAGTTCTACGTTCATGTGCTGTGATGTAGTTCCAGGTGAATAAAATGCTAAATAAACAAATATGAATGGCTTGCGATGTTAGCAATCCAATGTAAAATGTAATCCTTTTATTTAGCGAAATTGTGGATGAAAGGGGCTTAAAAGCTCGTTTTGGAAACATGGAACCTTATTGTGTAAAATGCCAAGTTTTTAGCACTTTGATTATATTCATATATATTTTTAAAGTATTTATATAGGAAAATACTTTAAATGTTTGCATTGCTTTTATATCCGATTATATTTTATTTTGAGTTATAATTTGGTATTACTTGTACTTTAACTATGCAGTGTGAGAGAATGTGTGCGTGATAACCATTGTGTATTTAATTCAGATCTAACAGGATAATAACACTTTGTAATGCTCTGCCAAGAACAACATCCAACAAAACTAAAACAACCAAAACACTCGTTGGTATTTTGATCACCTTGCACAAAAAAAAGACTGAAGTCACTATATCTGATGAAATGCTTGTGCCCGTGCAAGCATGTGTGTTCTATTGCATTGCATGCAATTTCCGCAATTACAGCTGTGGCATTTTTTGGTCTGGCTTTAAGTAGATTCTGTGTGTGTGCGCGCAATGCACCTGCAACACTTGACTGAGTTCCTCTGTCTTGTGTCTCTCGATGTGCGTGCACACAGGTTGGCTCGGGAGCTGGTGTTGGCTTCAATGTGAACATCGCCTGGACAGGAGGGCTGGACCCTCCCATGGGGGATGCCGAATACCTAGCAGCCTTCAGGTACAGCCGCTTGTGGCATTCGGCATAAGTGTGCTAAGCAAAAGCTTAGAGCCCCAAGTGACTCAAGGAGCCACATATTCATGACAAAAAATATGGGTGCATCAAAAATCACGATAATTACGTCTCATCTGCATCTCCCTTCTCTCATCTAACTGCGTCTCTGGTTGTGTCTACATTTCTCTTATCTCACTACATATCTTTACTTGTCTATATCTCTTCCGTCATCTCTACTGAAAGGGGTTGGGTTCCCAAAAATGTGTTTTGCCTTTAATTTAACCTAACCGCAAATGTGAAAGCACTCACTATTTTATATGATAATGGTATTACACAATTATTGGCCTCAAAATAAGCCTATAATCATTTTTAGCACAACATATATATTTTTTTTCTTTTTGAAAACGTTTTTAATGTTGCTTGTGTACAACCAAACAATTCTAGCCAATTACAGATACTCATTGAACCAAACATAAATCATTTTGCGAAAGTTAAGTTCGTTAGATGTGTAATGAATCATTGCTCATCATTGTTTCACTCTTGGTGTAACAAACATTGATCATTCAGCTGATTTTATCTCTGATATTACCCCAATAACATTTGTTTACGTAAAAGTATAACGTTCAGAGCATGTTTCATTCGGGTAATCATCTCGTCAGTGGTAATCATCCCCTCAGTGCCATTTAGACCGTTAAAAAATAAACAATAACACACACAACACTTGTCACGTTAACACAGTGACAAAATTTCTGTCTGCTTGATCGCTTAATTAAAATGGGTGATTTTTCTCTCTATAATTCCCGTGTAATACACCCACATTGCATTAAAGAAGGACTATTTTAGATCAAGGCAAACAAAAACAACTAAGCTAGTTTGTTGATGGCGGGGGAGGGGGGCGGTCGGGTCGTGCAAGCATAATGTGGAATATCATGGTTATGAAGTGGCAGGGGGGAACGCGGCCTCGGGCGAAAGAGCGCTTAGCCGTGGAGCAAGCAAACCGACTGGACTCTGCTGGGGATATTGTGGAGATGAAAAAAAGATAAGGTAATTGGCCGTAATGAAAGCCAAGAGGGCCCCGAGTGTTTTCCTGTGAGGGGCTTGGAAGTGGCGGCACGCGTGCGCCGGGTTGAGCGAGGTAATTGGAAGCAGGCGGTCGCAGGGCCTGCGCCACGGCTGTGCGGAGGCAAAGCGTCCCGTTTGATGTGTGCCCGGCTCTGATCAGTATAGCGCGCTGGGCCTGAATGCGCCGGGCCGCCTGGGGTTTTAATGTGCCAGGTTTGCCATCGCTTCGCTTCAGCCCCATCATTCATCTCGCCGTGCGCGGAATGCTTTATGCGCCTTCTTGATGCTGTACAGTGTACAGTGATGTGCACAGAACGGCGGTCGCTTTGGCACGCGCCGACTTTAATTTCGCGTTTGAAACGTTGTAATGCTCAGCCCTTCGTGTCTGGCTTCATCGATAGAGAAAAATGCTTCACAGTTGTACAATGAAATGCTTCGGAGCCGTTATTATTGCGATTTCGTGACGGTGGCGGGGGGGGAGAGAATTACCAAACTCGCGGAATGCCCACCGCAAAACCTGTATTAATTATGTTTTGAAGTTTTAAAATATTCGCGTGCCCAATTTAAATTGATGAAAGGCGGTGAAGATTTTAATTCCGCTAAACTATTAATATGCCGCAAAATGTACCTTGTAAGGCCTCGTTAAAGTGTGGCATTCTTTGAAAAATATTGAAATATATAGCAAGTATGAGTATAGTAGTGTTTTAAAAACTCCATTCAGTTCAAATTCATCAGATTTCTACAAACTAAATCGAAACATGCATATTATTAAATCAATGTCTTTGGGAGCAATAATAGTTTAACATCCAGGAGTTGTATACCTTCCTACTTATAATATCACATGCAGATCACCGTGCTTGGTACAAGCGAGCAATAATAATCGTATAAAAGTTAAACATATCACTTTCCCTATAGTCATGCCACTTTATTTGATAATTCAGATTTCACTGTTCGCGAGTCAGCCAAGAGAACGGCTTTCCACATTGTCACATGATGAGATGTCAGGTTCTCGCTTTTTAAAGTTTCTGTTCATTCATTTGTCTGGCGTTTGAGACAATTTACCTCTTTTTCACGTTTTAATGAGAGCCAGAGGCCATCAGAGTTAGTGGGTGCACAATTATCTCAATCAAACTCATATTAAGAACATTTTCAGATGATTATCACTCATGACTTGTCTGTGTGACTTTAAAATAGACCGGTACCGGTAGTGGTTAAATTAAATCCACGGTATGTTGAATGCTCTAATTGCAAATTCCTCATAGTTTATACCAGAAACAATGATACGAATACATCATTATCATAAATAATAGTAACAGTAATAGAAAAACATATGAAATAGTTGCTTCTTTATATATATATTCCAGTGGCAATGAGCCTGCCTGGGGCTGTTGTGGCAGGGGATGTTTTTTAGACTCGGGAGACCAAATGCTGACATTATCTGAGGTCAGAGCCTGCGGTTTTAAGAGTTCTGCCAGTACTGTGGTCAAGACAGACAAAAAAAGCTTCCAACTTTAAAACAACTTCCATTCCCCACATGCCTGTATCCATCGTATAGCCACAAATACAGCATATACATATGGCTATAGAATTAAACGTACACATGAGAAGGGAGGTACACGTTAGGGACAATCAAAATAACAATTGACTGTTTATTTTCTAGGTCGTATGTTTGTAATCACGTGATGGAATAAGTGGGTCAACGTTAGGAGTTACTGTATTCAAGAATAGCATAGTATGTGTTCGTCTACGCTCATTTAATCACTTATTTGTTTAAGACCTGTGTACTTGTGCAGTATATCTTCTTACCAAATAGAAGTTTTTTTAGTGCACGTGTGAAATTAAAAATGTATCTAAATTCACAGTTTGGATATATGTCCTGTACTCTGTCATCTCCGCAGCCATGTGCAGCGCTTTGTAACCCTCGGGTGAAAGGCGCTCTATAAATGCTATTATTATTATTATCAATGCCATCATCAGCCATTATCTGTCCACCACTGGATGAAGACCTCCCCACGCCGCCACCATCCCTCGTGATCCAGCGGTGCTGCATGCATCTCACTTCTGCACATGAGCTGATCTTATCATTCCATCTCTGTGGTAGTTGTCTTTTCTCCTTTGGCTGCTATTCCTTAAGCAGTCTCCTCTATCAACCATTGTCCCTTCCAGCAATGTGTGGACTTGCTTTTCCTGAACAGTCACTGTGACGTTTCTAATCTGTGCTCCCCGTCCCCCCAATCCATGTGTTCCGCTTTCTCTGTCACAGTGTAATTCAACGCACACATCTTTCCATATTTAATTTAGTATGTTCGGATTTTGATCCATGTTATGATGTATCCCTCAAACATTTTTTGTATTTTTGTTCGATTAACTGGTTGCACGTTTTTTTTGTTTTGCTGATATCTATATTCATTCCCACTTTGCAGCCTTCTTTGCAAGTTTATCAATTACGTCATATAGTTCATTACAATATGGTTGTTAAATGAATATTGTTGTGATTTGATATAGGTTCTCACGGCTCGATGTATGAGAATTTATCTCAAGAGCTGCTCTTTTGGGATAGCCATGTCGAGCTTTCCTCCTCTTTCGCAAGGTTTTGCCTCGCATGTTGGAGGCATCATCAGGCTACTGACCTGATTATGAGGAGGAATGCTTGACACAGCCATCTCGAAAGCGCAGCGCTTGGAAGCAGTTCTCATATTGTTCATGAATTCGAGCTGGTGAATACTTTTAACATTTATGTTATACCATCAGTTCTCCAGTCAATATTACAGAAAATATATTTTAGTGTCACTCTGCCTGGCCTTGGTGAGAGGCTATCTTCTTACCTGACTCCTCTTCTGATTTGAACATTGTCAATATATCTTATCCTTCTTTCTATACAGACGTTATCAAAGCCATGGTTTGTGAGCATTTAGATGACCATATCGGTTGCCACTACGCCACTAAGAATGGAGACAAATTATAAATCTGGATAAAAATTCGAGTGGGCATATTTTGGCACGTTTTGTGAGCATGAACAAATCCAAATCTGTGTGCTGAATCAGAAACTGAAAATGTGCAGTCAGTGCCTGTTGGCAGCACAGTGTGCACGTGTGAACACATGGCAGGCAGTGCCTCCAGCCACATCAAAGCATTTAATACACATTTCTTATGCACTGGAATAACTTACGTAGCAAAAAAATCTATTTTAAATATACTCGGCAAGCGTTCTGTATTCTGTACTGTATTTTAAATGAACTGGATTCGCTTATGTAGTTGATAATGCATTGCAAATGCTCTAGAAATAGTGTTGTGTCGCATATAATGTATTTTAAACGCACAATAGCTCACATAGTGTTGAACGTACAAGCCTCATTGTGACTGTGGTGATACAAACCAAACTATGGGCCACATTGGAATTAGTTTGTTGCTGTGCTTTTTAAACCCGAGCAATAAAGATTGTACAGTAATTCGGTCTGAGTCGGTTTTGGAAGCTCGGGTGAAAAATTTTATTCAATTCAATTTGGTTTTGATGAATTCATTCCATTCGTATACATTTTTAGAGTGGACAGAAGCAAGGCAAATTGGTCTAAATACACTGCAGTACATATATGGCATACAGCGCTGGACATGTAAAGAAATTACTGGCGGAATTCAGAAATCTATCCCCCCCCCATGCTCTTTACATATTTGAAGGTATATTTTCCTCACACGTGCCAGTGCGTGAGATCCAGAGGGTAACAGACGGACACTTGAGAATGTTACGTGTATATATTACCTGCTGCTGCAATTGTCCCTGGCTCCTTCCGGATTGCAGCCAGGTTCAAAGTTTTACTCCCGCCACAGCGACCCGGGTCATTCTGTCGCATTCCCACACCTTACGACATATAACTTCATATCTCAAAACATAATGAAATGCCTGTAATGAAACGTATGAAAAAAAGGTTTAGCAATGCATGTAGACTGAGCTGTATTGTCTCTAAAATTCTTTATTTATCAATGTAATAATCACTTTCGTATCTTTATACATTATATAGTCCGCATGGGTTTTTTGCCGGGCACTCCAGTTTCCTCCCACAGTCCAAAGACATGCTGCTGCCAAGGTTAATTGGCCTGTGGACTAAATTGCTCCCGATGCCCTGTGATGGACCAGTGTCACATCCTGGGTATAGCCCTACCTTGCACCCTGTGTCTGCCGGGATAGGCTCCAACTCATTGCAACCCTGTACATGATTAAGCGGTTTCTGACAATTAATGAGTGAACACATTGTATATAAATCATTTTATTAGAGTTAAAAAACAAGCCTACTCGGTGGTCAGTGTGACTTTTTAGCAGCTTCGTCTCAATGAAAATTCTTCTCGCTTTCACTGGCACATGATTGCTTCACAGTCATGGTGTTGACTTAAACTTTGCTATGGTTCTTTAAGAAATGTTATTATAAGAATAAATGTTTGTAACACTGGAAAAAGGCGTAGGTGCATAATGCACCTACGCCTTTTTTGCTCAAAGTAAAACAATTATGATGCAAATCACGATTTCTATAATATCATTAATTGCAGTTGTTTATCGTGTGTTCTGTGTTCTGTCTCCATGAGCCATGTCCTTTTTCAGTGACAGCGATCATGGCTTTCATTTAGCTCTGTGTATATACTGAACTCACTGTCTTACACAGCTTTCTTGTAACTATAATTTTAAGTCAAATATTGTGTTAAAACAATGAATTGCCATTCTGTAATACAACTTCCACTGATTTTGTACTGCCGTTAAGAATGGAGCTTAAAGGTTAATAATATTGCACTTGTTGGTTTGTGCATTTTAATAATTATTCTGACAGCAGACAAATGTTATTGTTTGCATTAGTAACATAAGAGTTGAAAAAGACGTAAAATCGTTGGTGTTGTGCAGATACAATTTTCGGTTCTAAAAGATTCGAACGCGGCACCCTCAGTGCCGATATTTACATGAAACCACTAATGCAAATTTTCACGGCTCGGTATATGAAAATTGCTCTCCATAGCTGTTCTTTCGGGATAGACAAATCGAGTGTTATTTCTCTCTCCTTCACGACGTTTCCCCTCCCAGGTTGTCCACTGGGAACACTCACCCACACGATAGGAATGTGGAATTCCCACCACTAGTTCAGAGCTTTAAACAGGAAATGATCACTGCCTCAATGCCCATGTCAGCAGGACATCACTTTGACTTTGTTGTTGTCGATAAATGTAGGTATTTTTTCTATTGTTTCAGCATTGTTATATGTACAGAGCAGTAATAAATCATGCTGAAGTAAGGATTATATGTAAGCCACGTCTGTTAGTAATAAAATGTACTGGGACATTGCTGATAAATGTTACTATTTGTACTGTATATGACATGGCCACCATAAATATGGGCCACTACTACTTCATCTAAAAACATCTCACCATGCATTTAGGAGCATTAAAGTGGACATATGACATTAACAAAAACAATTTGGAATATAATTTACTTGTATTTTTTTACATTTTGACTATAAAGATATTAATCTCCATTGATAAAGGGCCTTTTTAAAACCTACTTAATATTGTGATATGTATTGATGTAGGTTTTCATGGTTCAATATATAAGATTTGCTCTTAAGAACTGCTCTTTTAGGATAGCCATATCGAGCGTTCCTCTTTTGTCCTTCATGAAGTTTCACTTCCCATATTGGATACAGCATCAGGCTTCTGACTTTTGACTGCCAGAAGCCTGATGAGGAAGAACGCTTAACACGGCGATTCTAAAAGAGCAGCGCTTAAGAGCAGTTAAGTCACATATAAACCATTCAGTCGCATGATGATGCCTCCGACGTGGGAGGTGAAACGTCGCGAAGGAGAGAGGAGGAACGCTCGACATGGCTATTTCCAAAAAACTGTTGTGAAAAGTGTTCCTCACATAAAAACTGACAACATAACCAAATATAACAGTGTAATGTACGTCCACCCGCAGTAGCCTTTACGATCTCGTGCTTTGATCCCAGCAGATATTTTTGAGACTCAAATCACGGCTCTTGATGTGTTTCTGCGTTTGTGTTTTGATTTCGGCAGGACGGTGGTGCTGCCCATTGCCAACGAGTTCTCACCAGATGTGGTGCTGGTCTCGTCAGGATTTGACGCGGCCGAGGGGCATCCACCACCTCTTGGGGGATACAAGGTTTCAGCGAAGTGTAAGGCAATTCCCACCGAAGACACTTGATTTCTGTGGAATCTTTACTGGTCCGTTCATCAAAGCAGTAATGTGTGTGTTTATCTTTAATGATATGCATATTGTCCTACTGCGCTCACTTTACGTGATTGAATGGTTGCACATTTTGTACGTAATGTGAACGCATAAGAACTCACATTGGGCCGAGATGGATTGCAGCGGTACATTAACAAAGACAACGGAATGAATATGGAAATGCCTTCAATGTGCAAAGAACATAGTGTAGATGATGGTGGGGATGATGATGACACCAAATGAATTGAAGCAGTCAATCATTTTACGTCACGGGAGAATGGCTGACATGCTTGCATATTAAATTCATTTTCCTCTTTGGATTTACAGCAACAATCGATAATAATTGTATTGTTCTTGCACAGCGTGTACGGTCCTGTGTGATGAAAGTGTCCACCGTTGGATAGGTAAATTAGATGCATGTGCAGCGAGGATGAAGGGAGAATGGATTATAGATTGACGAGCTGCTTTAATATCCACCTGCGAGAGCTGACGTGGATTGCGGTTGGAAAAAAACCGTGCGGTTGAGATCTTCACAAAACCACACCACCCACTAGCTTGACGTTCACCTCCCCCCCCCCACAAATGCTTACAGGCCCATGCGACCCAAACCCATCCCATCAGGTGTCATGTCAGAGCCTTTCCTCAAAGTGTTCCTAGCGCACGATTCGGGCTGCGTTTGATTACGGCGCCGTGTGAGTTTGTTTGAGGCCCCCTTCGCTAACAGTGGGAGCATCTGGTTTGGGGTAGCGCCGTTTCCTCACTGCACACGCACTGCAAAGCCGGCCTCTTTTCAAGTGGAAACCTTCTGGGGATTGGCGAGTCGCTGCCAAGTCCCCAGCCATGGAATGTGTGTACACACCGAAACTTAAAAATACTTAAAAGAGCTAGCAAGCTAGATTTAACTCAATAGCGGTGCGGATGAAAAAAAAAGTTCCTTTTTTGGTGTTGGCTTTTAGATTATTTTCAGAATAAAAATTAGTTTACATTAACACTGTACTATTTATTCCTCCGGTAATTTATCTGGTTATGTTTTCCGGAGTTTGTGAATTACAACCCAGTTTTATTTGTGTTTAATTCTACAGCTTCAATAAACACTTGACAACACCAGAACACCGATAACACGTTATTTTTCTTTAGCGCATATGACATTTTGGTGATATATCTGACACATTGAATGCTAAGTCCCATCGAGGTAGATTAACATTCTTTAAAAAGGCCCACTTCATCTTATTTACATCATTTCATTTATAACCAGTGGTTTGTGGGTGTGCGTGGGAGGGCATTTTTTGTAGGAGTGATTGGCCAATGATGTGTGTTTTTTGTGTGAGGTTTTTGGAAATAATTGTGGCTCGTGTTTGTGGCTGCTTGTGTTTGTGTGCACCATTTGTCTGGTTTGTGTGTTTGTCTTGCGTCATATCTCCCATGACTTCCTGATAAAACAACTGGTTGACTCACTGACCACTAATTGCTTCCGACTCAACCACGGTAGAACATCATTTTTTAAATATAACTACTCATTTATTTATATAGCAACATTGTACTATGTGGTATAAGAACAGTCAGTATTACTGCCATTTAATTCAACTAATTATCAGCGTTGTCATCATCATTCACGCAACTGACATTAGTTGTTTATAATTGAGGTTATTTTTCGCAAGGTCACGCCAAGACAAACATCGTTTTTTTCCAATGCACCTAACACATCTTATATCATAAACACTGTGGTCTGGTGTTTTCTTTTTTCATTTCGGCTTGCTGACTAATGTGACCTTGGGGATCCTTCTATTTGCCAGTCTAGAAACATGACCAACCTAAATAAGTTAATATATCTCAAAGAGTGTGACATCTGCTAAGACCAATTACCAAGCTCACGCTTGAATACATTTCTTTTGTCATTTCACTCTGAGGCATTTTATTACTGGACACATTTAAAATACTTTCCTCCTGCTCTGGTTCTATCCAGAGCCATGTAATTTACATCAACCTTTTCACACAGCTTATAAATACATTATAATGGGCTATAATAACATGTAATAAAGTGCCTTCAATTTAGAAATGATTGCAGTTGATTATCAATAATGTAATAACTTACATTCTCTGTACTCGGCTAATTGAAGAAAGGGAAGACGTTAGTAAATCTGTCTCTCCCACACACACACACAAACATAATTTTTGCGGACGGTTCAATAGAATGTTTTGTCATCATTAATACCCTGCAATGAATTAGCAAATAAAAAAATGGATTCTTCTAAGTAATCCTAATTGCCACCATGTCCACTCCATTATAGGAGATAAGACTAATAATAGTTACGTATCAGGCCTGGAAGCAGGAGGTGGGGATATGTCACCCATGGCATTAAACGGACACATCGACTCCTACAAGCCAGTGTATGGATAACATAGGGTTGAGTAATTGTGTGTTCTCTGTCCCTTGCAAAATAAAAAATAGGAAAACAGCTGCAATGTTGTGCCAATTGCATACAGAAACTAATGCTAATATTGTCACAGACTACATATCCAATACCACACCTTGCTAAGGTGTAACAGTGTGTGTGTGTTTGGTTAACTTCCGGAATAATGGGTTTGCTTTTGTTAATACGAGTTTACTTCAATATTCATGATATTCAATTATAGACACGTTCCTTAATGGCATTTTATTTTTGTTATGGATTCAACAGTGAAAACTTTGCAGTGTGTGTGGTATTGAGATGGCTGGAGGTGGGTTGGTTGACTGTAGGCACCAGTTGTGATGTTCAAGGCTTGCGCCCAGATACCTGCCACTCTTAACCGCCACATCTCATGTGTTGGCCATAGCGTTGATTCTATTTCCTAGCCAGGCGCTGCTGTGCAAATTATCCCTTTCGGTTGATAAAATTAGTACCACTGTGAAATACATGTTAATCATATGCCCTTGTTCAAGTCAAGACTTAGGATCCATCAATTGTCACGTGCTTATAACTAATTTGTTTTTTTTCTTTCCTTGAAGCATCTGAAGATACTGTTGCATTTACACACTATATAAATGTGAATTGTATTGTATAATTGTATAAGGAGACTGACTGGCTTCTGTCGTGGGAATGCTGATTTCCCAACACTGGCTCAAGGCCAGTGGTGGAGATGAGAACAGCCCCATTGCTTTTTTGAGCAGAGCAATGATAGACAGTGATGATGTAAAAAGATACAATGTTTTACCCTTTCTGGCGATACAAGTGTTACGATCTTAAAACACCAAATAGACACCTTTCACACAGTGTCACTGATAGACACATTCACTTGACACGACCCCTGGGGTCAGCCGTGTCCTTCACCGGCGCTCATGGCTCTGGCGTCTCCGTGCAGGTTTTGGGCACTTGACGCGCCAGCTGATGGGGCTGGCAGGTGGCCGCGTGGTGATGGCGCTCGAGGGCGGGCATGACCTGGCAGCCATCTGTGACGGCTCCGAATCCTGCATCTCAGCGCTGCTAGGCAATGAGGTGAGGCGGCCAGCACCACCACTACCACCACACTGACCCAAGGTCATCTATCTTCTTCCTGTCCATCTCCGTACGCAGAGGCTGCTGGCTCCACGAACTACCGGCTACATTCCTATACTGTTGGTGATTGTCATCATGTCCCGTATGCTGCTGATATGTTACTGTCATTCCTCTCCGTTGATAGACAGCTAGGTGTTTATTATTACAGAAGAAACTAGCCAGTGAGCTTGCAAGCTCTGGAAGCGGGCTTCCTGCGATACAACAAACGTACAATCCATAAAATCAATTGGAGTGCCTCTTACGCTCCATCAGTCCATATTATTCTTGGTCGTCATGTGCCTATGTCGCCTTCCACTAGCATTGCCGTTGCTTTTGCTGGACCATTTTATTGCTGCAATGCAATGATCCACCACCTATGCCGGACTTATGTTACTGTTGTTGAGTGGCTGCATGGATATCCTTGTGTTAGCTAATTACAAAACATCCATCCTCATTAGCTTTTCATAACATGTCTTATTTCAGAAACCGTATTCTCTGTTACGACATAACGTATAAACACCAACGGTAATCTGTTCGGATTGGGGTAACCAAATTACATTTAACGACAACGTTTCGTAAAGCACCTCTATTACATTACAGTTGTAAAACATTTTGGAATTCTGCTAAGACGTAGTCACTGAAGGTTTCATGAAGGAACCTGTAAAGTTTTAACTCATGCTAATACACAAAGAAATACAGTCTTGATTTGAATTACTTTAGAAAAATGAAGCATAGAGCAAATGGGAATGTGTGCACTTAAAATGAGACTTTGGGGACCGGTTTGGTATTAAAGAGGTTCTTTGTTGCATAGCGTAATATTTAAATGCAAGTAACCACTTTACAGCACCTTGCAAGGGGGTTCTCTAAATTAGCTGTTAATGTTGCCCTTGGCGACCCTAATATGGAAATAGTAAGTGATTGGAGCAGGTCCCGCAACAGCAATCTTGCTAAACTTTTGGCCAAACTCATAGGCCTTTTAAGATGAATGTATAACTAACTAGCCTTTTGCCAAAATGCCAAAGAGGGAGAAAAAAAAGGTCCCATATTAACCATAATCAGGCTGGCAAGCGTGTCACTCCAGCAGGGTCTATATAAACAGGCCGTCAATCAAAACTCCGGACAATGTTATTATCCATTTCCTGGTAAATATTTCCACAAGTCCCCGCGCACAAAGGCTAATCTGTTCCTCTCTGCGAGGGGCTTGGAAACCCCTGCAGCCAGAGTCCTGACCCTCAAAGCCAGTGGCCACGCGCCCACAGAGCCACGCACGCTATAAATAGACTTTGACAATTCCGTGAGATTAACTCGTGTGCACTTTTTTGCATAACCGCTGACCTCCGTGTATCACACAGAAAAAAAAGATACTTGATCAATGGTCATAGCCGTGCATAATAATGTGTGAACCGTTGACCTCGAGGGTTAATGTTCCAGGATTCATGGTGTTTGTTTAGGGTCACCCTACTGTCCTCCACTGCTTTTCTTGGCACTATCTTCAATACATTACTGTCTCTTTTACACTGTTACCACAATGTTTGGAAGAAAAAAAATCACTCAGTCGGGGTCTATCTTTGAAAATGTAGCCTCATTTGAAGAGATAACATCTTATTTAATCAGAGCTGTCCAATGTTAGTTTTTAGGGCACGTCTCAATATTGCTATTTTATTTTAACTCATTTTTTTATTACCCTGCAATGGTTTACATGTGGAACTTAGTGCCGTGATTATTGTGTGAATGAATGCTTATATAAAATAGGTTTCACACATCCAAATTACCTATCACGTATTACCAGTTGTGGTCAGTGGACAGTATTCATTAACTGCTGCAGATTTTGTCAACATATTTCACATTAATTTCAGACGTTCTCAAGATAACGTGATTATTTCATGGCATATGTACGACGATTGGTTATAATGAGGGCTGCTCAAAGGTAAAAAAAATTCACCTGTAGCTCACCAGCGCATATTTCTTGACATCGATGTATTGCTTCTTCGAAGACATCCGAACAGTGTGGACAAGTAGTCAAATACCACATAGAGGGGCTATCTAAAGCTCTCTTAAGTGGATATCCTTCCGGCAGCAGTGTTGTCAGCAAGCGATTTCAGGGTTACACATTTCCATTCCAGGAAAGATAAAGCTCCTGAGCTCTCCCTATTACCATTCCAATAATCCGTCGAATCATCTAACATCAATTGTACAATGTTTCACAATCTAAAATGTGCAATCCGGCACAATGTTTGCAAACAGCATTGCTCTTGATCAAGTGAGCCTCTGCTGAATATATTTGAATGACTGATGTTTGTACATTTTATAAACAAACAGTCGCAGGATTTCAAGGAAATTGGCTACCAGGGAGCAGCACTGATCGTTGTACAGCAGCAAACTTGAAAAGCTCCCGACCGCACATGATGTTGTGTGGGAGCCTCTGCGCTGATATTTTGTTACCAACTCTTTTCAATGGAAACCCGGTTCTCGGGGGATTTCTACAAACCGGGTGAAATGCACGGCGTTTTATGTCGTGTTCTTATGTGAAATGTTTCATCATCATTTGTCACCCGTCTGCAGACTGGTAGCCGCTGGCAGTCTTAGCGAGATGAATCTCCCCGTAACTCATCATGCTGATTTCTAACACCATTAAGAATCCGAGAGGAAAAAAAAACGTCATTAATAAATTGTGATGGGTATGCAATAATGTGTCGCTTGACACATTGGGAAAAACAACACAATCTATAATTAAAGTCAACGACTTGTCACGTCGTGAAGTGGTGGCACAGTGGTTGGCGAGTTCTATTCAAGCCTATAGCCGACATCAGCCACAGATATTTTGAATGGGTTTTGGGTACTTCTCCCTTACAAAGCAGGACTGACCAACGTGGTGAAGTATGGTCCAACAACCCCCAGGGCTGATATACCATTAGGAGGCATTCCCCCAGCAGTGGACTGAAAAGGGTCTGTAATAAACGTTAAAACAGACATGTCATGAATCAGTATTTAAGAAATTATTGCCCTTTCTAAGCATACAAGATAAGGGTTCCTCCATAACTGGGGTTTGTGATATATAAGTCACGAGTAGCTGAGGAACACAGTGACTGTGCTGGGGAATGCTGTGGATTGTCTTGTTGATGTCATTGTTGTGGTCTTGTTCTTTTCCCAAAGCCTCAGGCCATTCTCCATGCAGTTCACACAGGACCACTTTGCCTATAGGGGAAGGAAGCATTTAACTCTGTGTCACTGTCTGCAGGCCTTGTGGGAGCCTGGATTGTCAGGAAATGATGATGTCCATGCCCCACTGCAGATTCTCTCCACTTTATCAGATCGTTGGGAAAGTGAACACACAGCGGACACATACACATCTGACACCTACCAAGACAAAGGTCCCCCATATAGCCTCATCCATACGGTAGGGTCAAGTGCTGTTAGCGAGCACTTATAATGGCCAGCACAGCACATGACGCGGTAGGTGCGCAGCACCACGCCTGGCCTCCTTTGTCTCCCTAATAGCGATGTTTACAAACTACACCATGTACTCATTTAAGGCTGAGTCGGCCTATGGGAGGCCCAGAACCGGTTCATTAAATCGTCACTGGTGTTAGCCGTGAGCGGCAATCAAACTCGGGTCGCCAGGTTCATAGCACAGCGCGCTAACCATTACACAACCTCTTCCCACATCGACGCTTACAGGCACATGCGCACAGGCAGACAGTCCGGCCATGTTCACCCGCTCAATAACTAACATATTCAGTCTCTTGTTCGTATACAGACGTGTGGGGCAAAGAGTTCCATGAGTGCTTTCACATTGCACTTGCGTGTTCTGTGCACTATATGCTAGTCTTATGCCATTGCGTTGGCTGTTTGTATTGGAACAGGTCCAGCAGAATCCTGAATTAAATTAGATGACTTTCAGCCGCCTGTTTATGCACCTGTTCAAGTAGTACAGGTAATTCTGTGCTTAGTTGATTGAATTAAACAAAAAGTTTGCACACATGGAAACTGACAGGGCCACTTTAAACAAATAGCTTTTTCTCAAAGATACGTCAGCATATTACAAAACAGAAGCAGATGGATTTATTTCTTCGCAGCCTTCAGATCAGGGTGAAAAATATGAATTGAGAGTGTAAATTGCGTGCACGTTTGATGCCCCCTTTTTTTCTATTTAAACCGCAAAATAAATTTGGGCTGTCTAAAGTGCATGTTTTCCACTGAACTGTGCAATACCTTACCTTAACATTTGCAGCAGTATTTGCAATGGCATTGCCAATTGTGCTGTCGGGAATTCTTTGTACAGTTCCCAGGTCCTGCCCTCATTTCCCTGAATTCCCGAGACTGCCTCGGAGGCGGCTCCTGTGACGCCTATTGGGCAGCAACTTTAATTTGAATTCACGACGTGAGTTTTTTTTTTGCTACGCAGGTTATGTGTTTTGTGTCCTCGTTTCACTTTGGGAATTAAAACAGATTTTTTTTTTTTTCACAGGAATTCAGATGACCATAGAGGCTATGTTGCAAATTTGCACTTGAAAAGTGAATTCTTAAGTAATTGATGTTCCATTTCTTTCTGTCATGCTCACGAAAGCGTGCAAATGTGCACATTTTCAGCTCTATGAGACAGCTTGTTTTTCCCCAAAAAACCGACCCATTTTTACTCTTATTGTGTTGGGTGATCCCATTATACAGTGCACACTTTCACACGAAGACAAAGATCCCTGGTATAGCCTCTAATAGGTTGTTGGGGCAAGTGCTATTAGCGAGCACATATGAAGGCCCACATGGCATACAACAATGGCTTGGCTGCCTTTGGTTCTCCAGTGCGGATGTTTTCACACTGCACCAGGTACTCATTTAAGGGTTAGTCGACCTAAGTGATGCCCAGGACCAGTTCAAATATTCACCACTGTTATTGGTCGTGAGCGGGAATCAAACTCAGAGCTCTGGGTTCGTAGCAAAGAGCGCTAACTCCTGCATTACCGCTTCCCAAGATTTTCAAATGCACAAACACTCCGCCACACACGTCATGTACATTCAGAGTACTTTTAAAGTGTCCCACATTACTAACTTTCTCATAGGCTGCAAGAACCCCCCGCCCCACCCCAATGTTTGGAATGTCTTACCTAATTTTCTTTCTGAGGTGTGTCAGCTGACATCGCAGCATACACAGGGGAGGCTGCGTGCTTGCCCGTTAGTGCTGATTGAGCTGCCTGCGTTCTAAACTTCCCCGCTCTGGCATGGGGAGTGGGGAGTTAGAGACGGTGATTGTGTGTTGACGGAGGCGTGCGTGTCTTGGTTGCCATCATTTCAACCAAAGCCCGTGTTTGGTGCGGGGGGGTGAGAGGGGGGTGGCGTTAGTCTGTTCTGATCCGTCTAAAAAAAAATAGAGGGGGTAAAAAATTGCTGTAATCCAATGTGACAGACGCATGCATGTCCAGCTCCGGGTGAGCAAAGAGAGGGCCTTTTAGGACGCGATAATCATTTATGCCAACTTATGGTTCTGTATCCTGGCGGACTATGTTCTGTTGGGAAAACTTATATTTGTAGGGCACCGAACGGACATGAAACGTTTGTCCTTTTTAATCAAGATCTTTTGCGCCATAAGGGGTCCAAGTTGTGGAATGTTTTAGATATTATTGTATTTTGATGCTGTATGAATATAAATTGTATTGTACGTGGGTATATTAGCCACGAAATTCCAACAAAGGGAATCACATTATTATTTTTTTCCTGGTGGGAGGGGTATTGGAGAGAGCGCCTACAAATATTTTAATACAATTTGCATTTCAAAGTCACATGTTCACTTGTAACATATGTACTGCTGAGCAAGTTGGTGGTTTTACGTGAGTGTTTGAATTTACGTTTATTTGACAGAGAGGAGTGCTTTTTGAGAAATTATACTTTAGTTGGTTTTGCAAGCCGTCTCCGAGAAGCATTTGAAAGTGCAGAAAATTATCCAAAGTTGATTTATGACGTCAATGTTGGTGTCTGGCTCCTTGTGCGTGCGTGTAATGATCCTCTCTGTGTGTTACAGCTGGAGCCTCTCTCCATGGACATCCTTCAGCAGCAGCCCAACCCCAACGCTGTAGCCTCTCTCGAGAAGGTCATCGACATCCAGAGTAAGGGACAACTTTAATTAAACAGTGTCAATAAAACTGCACAGTCAAAAGCCAGAAGTCTTGACTCGTGAGAATATGATGACAAAACAATCCGAAATTTGTTTTACATAGTATTATACACAGTGTCACTGTAATGTTAAGGTAATGCTGGAGCCCTGATATGTTTTGCTCACACCACTGCTTGGTAAAGGTCCTCCATGAGACGGGGCTCTCTAGAGAGCCCTCTAGTGGAGAATATTTTGGCCCAGTCTTCGTCGATGGCCAGACATCTTGGATGAAGTGAGAGCACCCAGACTTATTACTATAGAGTATGACCATACACAGCTCAATAAAGCACAGATTGTGCCCTTGGAATATATTAATCTCATTTGGCCTAACTTGCCGAGTGATACAAATAATCATATATTCTAAAGACGCTTGAGGAAGAAAAAAGGGAGCTCTTTAACCGTCATAAATCCACTGCCGCTAGAATAGACCAACGTACACATAAAAGGCAAAACATGTTTGGGTTTCTCTTTCAGGAAGGAAAAGGCAATAGGGCAAAGGTTACAAGAGTCAGTTGACCCCGGGGGTGCTGCGGTCCTGCCGCATTATAACCCCCCCTGAAATTACCCCTTCATTCAGAATAATCTTCCTGTGGAGCAGTCAGGTCAGATGTTCTTGGGTTTCCAGCAGCGAGCGGCTGCCACTTGCTCATTGCCTCTAGTCTTTCTGAAGATCACGTTGCAAATTGTAAACAAAATTCTTCAAGCCTTTCATTAAACATTATTTATTATTTTACAAGGTGGGGTGCCGGGGGTGCGAGCCGCGGTTATTAAGCGCTTTCAACTTTGAAGACGTCAGCCGAAGCAATTTGGTGTGAATGACACAGCTGCCTGTGCGATTCCACAAATGAAAATGCATTTATTGTCCGCCATGTAAAGTCAATGGAGTGTGCGCGGGCGTGTGTTCATGCCAAGATGGGGAAGGTGGGGGAAACAATGACGTAATTGTTACTGCACTGCGTTGACCAGTCTTCCTTTCCTGGCGAAGTGTTTCAGAGACAACTGGTCTTTTTGTACTTGCCATGTAACCTCCCCAAGGTGATCTCGGTTAAAAAGCAAAGTGCGCTGCGTGACATTGGTGTGTCGACAGCAGCACCACGGAGACGCACATAGACGTCCTTCTGTTACTTTCAAATTGGGTTGTGTTGGTCATCGCTGGCTTACTTGGCCAAAGAGACATGATTTCCTTTTTGGCTCCACTACCCAGTCATGTATTGTTGGTCTTCATGAGCTCTCACTAATACTCACTAATAGTTATTGCCTTAATATTATAACCAGATTAAAGGTGGACGTTTTTTTTGTATCATGGGTACATTTTAGTTTATAGGAATGTACTAGCCTAAGCCCATGTAACTCTTGTCCGTTAGCATAACATTGTTTATTTTGGTTGTGTTTTACGCTTGTCATGCGTGACACTTGCGTTTTGCATTGAATTGTAATTTTAGCTGTCATTTACATGGAACTGTTGTATTGCTGCTGTCATGCCAGAACGTCCGTGAAACTGAAAAGCAAATCACAGAGGATTATCTCGGTTGATTTTATTATCGTTGTCATTTTTCCATTCCATTCATTCATTATTATCACGGCTATGTGCATTTTACGTTTCCCACGGTTCCTCTTCCACGTCTTATGCCAGTTTTGCATCGTTACAAAATGTCCCAAACGATCTGTGCATCGTGTGCATTTCTATTTGTCTCGTTGTTTTGTTACGAATTAGGCAAGTATTGGAAGTCGGTGGCCCACTACGCCTCCAATGCTGGCCACTCCCTGGTGGAGTCTCAGCAGCACGAGGTGGAGGAGACAGAGACGGTCACCGCCCTGGCCTCGCTGTCAATGGACGTGGCGCAGGCGCGCGTATTACGCACACGGCCCAGGTATCTGTTGTGGAACGCCCCAATACGGGAGAATGTTGATGATACTAATTGCGGAGAATTGCTCTCCATAGCTGTTCTTTCAAGATAGCCTTGTCACGCGTTCTCTCTCTCTCCTTCACGACGTTTTACCTCCAACGTTGGAGGCAGCATCAGGCGTGAGTGAGGCGGCCACGCGGTCAGTCATCAGGCGTGGTGATGCCTCCGACGTTGGAGGTGAAACGTCGAGAAGGAGAGAGAAGGAACACTCGACATGGCTATCCTGAAAGCTTTGGAGAGTAATTTGCATACTTCGAGCCGTTAAAACCTGCCGTATACTCCTATCTCATCTGGTCCCAGAAAAAAACGAATAACGACACACGCCGAATTGCGGCACACATTATTGACGCCAGCCTAAAGTCGCAACACGCTCATGCGATGCGTAGAGGTTTTCTGGTGGCGGCAGCATTTGTTTACTTTTGAGGACACGCTGGGACCTCTGGTGACCCTGTTGTGACAGAAGCCACTATTTAGATGTGGCTGTGTTTGGAGGCGTGCACTGCCGTGTTTTGACACGCCTGAGTGGAAGTTTGTTTGTTTGTGCACACACTGCTTTCTTACGGGTCTCACTGGTTCTCGCAGCTGGGCAGGAGCAGGCTTGATTGGAACAGGTCAATTGCTGGAAAACAACGACCTCACTCCACTCAGCCCCGCTTTGGCTGTTTGAGTTTTTTGGGTTTGCATGTCAAGTCACTCAGCCCTGCCGTGGCTGTTGGAGTTGTTGGGTGTTTTTTTGTTACATTTTCCTCTAGGCGAAGCTGTCAGAACAGCATGAAAATATTTCTAGCAGATTATCAGTTAAATCATTGGTTGTAAAGGGGCAATGGGGTTTCTACTACTGCAGGTACATAAGTGTATAGAATAACAATTGCCTTTTAATTAAGTATAGTGTTTACGTTACTTTGGTGGATGCATCCTAGGTATTACATCAAGATGCACATAAAGAGGATTACATGGATTAGAATAGATAAGCAGGTTATTGAAATAATTCAATTTGCAGAAAAAAATGGGCTTAGGCAGGACTCGCCGGTAGAGCTGATGATGAACAATGATCAAGATAATGATGCAGGTGCAGCCAATGAATGTAACTCATCAGGGAGACTGAGGAATGAAATCACCTGGTGTGCAGGTGGTAAGTGGCGTATCACATCATCGGACCACGAGAGAAGGTGACAGCTTGGAGAAACCTTTAGTCACCAGTGGTTTGATAATCCCTAATGATGATTCCGTTTATTGTATAGTGCTGGAATGAGCAGTCTTGCCCATAAGCAAATCTTGGGACGATGGGGATTATTTTGCAATGAAGAGTTGGACGCCTGGAGTGATGCACAGGGCTGTGTTAACCAAGAGATCACTCTTGCCCATTTTTACATTCATTATAGTGACCCAAGGAGCAACATATTGACAGCAGATGGATGCCCCATCATTGGGTTAGGGTTTGGCCACAAAAACCTTAAACCTTCCCCTGGGTGTTATTGAATAGTAATAAACAAGCCCATCACTAAATCACTTTTGGTCACTTTGTAACATAAGCAAATTGCAAAAGCACAGCTGGTTTACCTCTAACCAATTACATTAATGATATATGACATTAACTCAAATGACATCAGCCTAAGTCCTTCATGAGTAAGTGTTTATATTTAGAAAGTGAGAGGCATGGTTGATGTTGCCGTTATTCCAAAGGGACTGAGTAGTTTTGTTTTTGTTTCAGAAATGCGGGAAGATTACCATATATATCCGACTGTAAATGTGCACGAGTTCTCATTGCAAAATTAACTGTTATGTGTGTAGTTTTAGGATTTATATTGTTTGATTAATTAGAGCCTTAAGAATTATAATTAAACAGGACCCTACTCTTTAAATGACACATTATAATGCCATTTAAACAACATCGTTTTAATACGTTGTTGAAAGCAGGAGATTCCTGATGATGCCTCCAACATGGGAGGCGAAACGTCAGGAAGGAGAGAGAAGCCACACCTGACACGACTATCCTGAAGGAACAGCTATGGAGAGCAATTCTCATAATTATCCTTAGGTTAATTGGAGGATTGGTGGCACAGTGGGTGATTCACTACACTTTGAACCGGTCACCTGGGTTCAATTCCTGGCCAGGGCCAAAATCAGTAGCATGTGATATCTGAAATGGTCCCTTTCCACCAACCTGCACTGAGCAGCATGGTGAATTTCAGTCTGTTAACGCTCATGATTTGCAAAGCATGGGGACTGCTTCATTCAGCATTGATTTGACAAAGGTTTGTAATGTATTATTTGTATATGTTTCTAAATTGTTATTAGTGTGCACTTGGTACATTTGAATATTAAATGCAATGAACTTTACATTTTGTAAGGGGGTGCGCTTTACCTCTTAAATGCTAAAATCTACCTACGTAATATTTCCAAACATAGTGTCATATATACTTCACTATGTTATTATTAAGTCATATAATTGGACATGGATTATAACGTTAGTTCTTTACCACTTCATAAATCCACTACTTTTGCAAAGCACAATGCATCGCTGAAGATTAGCATCGGCGTTGCTGTATAATGACAGAGTGTTGTGTGCCCGTTAATAGAGTGAGTGATTTATGATCGAGCTGTGAACACGCACTGGTGTCCTTGTGACCTCGGCAACTGTCCCATCATCATGACAGACACGGCTAATAATGCGGAGTCTGGGTGACAGGGCATCAAACTGAAACACAGGAGTCGTGAGCTGTTTGCATTCGGTTGGGTTGCTTACAAAGATGCTGTTTTCTTTCTGTGTAGGTCAGCTGAGGAGACCATGGAGCCAATGGAAGCGGAGCCTGCTGTTTAGAGGTCACGGAATGAACTTCCCGTGTACCCACGACAGGGGAAGAACAACACACCGCTCTTTCCCTTGCTTCCCGCTGCCACCTTCTCAACTCCTGGTTGCACTTTCTTTCCTCGCATTCAGATATTTTCAATAATCTACAGCCTTTTCTTTTTTCAATGACGGATGACCGATGAATGAGAGTCTACTTAATTTTTTGTATCATTTAAATAAGCACTGTATGATCGTTTTTTCCATGCTGCTTCTGACCTTTAAAACGAGGCCCTCCGTCTCCGAGGGGGGCGTCTGTTCAGATCACGTCCTTGCCTGGCGTGAGGACGCGTTCACATTGGTGTTAACGCTGCCTTGGCACGTACACTTCAGCATTTACTTTGAATCTACTGCCAAGACTGTTGCGTTTTTTTTTATTATAGTCTAAGGCACTTGTTTAAAACAACTAGCAGAGTGTGTACTACAGTGTGCATTGTTGAATCCTTATCTCTTTTTGTTATTATTTTTGCTATCAGTACATGGCATATCCAATGCATGTTGTATTGGCGCAGAGACATTTTATATCTGCCACCCTCAATGAAAGTGTCATCACAAAGCTTTAACAGAATGTTCCTTCACAATACATTTTTAACATAGTATGTTTGCTTAAATAATCTAAGATCTTTGTGCCATTCAAGGAATTTATGTTTTATTACCTGTCCTCACAATATGTGACGAAGCTGTAGAACGTGTGGGTGTTACTTGCACTTATTTTAGGCCTGGCGTTGTATTTGAGGAGCAGACAAAATATGTGGCAAATATTTTATAAATATCACACAACAATCTTTGACAATCTATTGGGTAGTAAGCCAATCCAAAGGTTGCTGAATTAAGCCATCAGTGTCAGTGTCTTGAGTGTTATTATGTTTGAAGGTGCAATCAAATGTGACATTTAAATTCATCCTCCATGTGTGAATTGGCTAAATCAGCTCTAGTATTATACATCCCGTGAGATGTCAGCAAAAGGGTGAGCCTTCCTCCAATTGCTTATTTTTTAATTGGGAAAAATTAGAAATGCTTTGCAGTTTTGTTTTAACGTGCAAAAAAACGTCAAAACAAGATCACACGTGAAGTGCATGAATACGTACCGAAAAAACATTGCTTGATAGGTTTTTACCCAATCACCGTTTATTTAAGGTTTTAAATGAAATCAAAAGACAAGTCTTTTCAACTAAGACATGTTTTGCACAAGGGCCTAACCAACAACATGTTGTACATACGTGTAAAGATAAACTGTACTTGCATTGGCAGTACCGTGTAAAAGAAATCGTGCTAGCCATGTCCATGCTTTCCTGAGTGACTTAATTATTACTTCAGTGAGGGCAAAGGGGTTGGGCTGATGATGCAGAGGTGATGGTGTAGGGCAGTGGCAGTAAGCTGCGTAAACAATCACAGGGGCACCTTACAATCGTGGGGGCGAGAGGTTTTTGGTTTCCTCCCTGACCAGGAGAAAGCAGCCCAGCAAAGGCATAGATTGTGCATATGCCAGCTGCTGACTCCGATGGCATGGAAACCCTCGCTTTGGAGATCAATGTTGCCACCTAATTATATGGTCCTGTCTCCGTAGCTGTCTCTTGTATTTGTAGATTTTATTGATTTGTGGATAAGAACAATGTTATTTTGAGGGTCATAAACCGCTCACCTCTGTCATGCCTCTCTTTGAGCCTGTTGGGTGTCTGTAGATGTTTTACAAGTGATGTTTGTAGAAATTATTATTTAAGAAAAAAAATGTGCTTGTTTTTTTTTGAGAAGTTATTATTTGGATACACATAATGTATTTACATATTTGTTTAATATATTTTCTATATCATGTAGTTTTAAAAAGAAGACAAAATGTGCTTTACAGTGTGTAAAATGGTGTATATTATTGTTTAACAGTACCATAATGTGATTATTACTTGACGGAAAGACTGCATTACATCAAAACTGTGTTGTTGTTTTTTTAGGTTGAACTGAAAGCATCTAGGCATGCCTTGCCTTATACAAAGTGTTGTGCAAATGGCTCGATATGCTTGGTACAAATAAGACATACCCTGAAACAGCAGTCCATGGACAAAAGCAAATTAGTGATCTGTGTAAGGTGTACTATAACCCTGATTGAGCCACCTCCCAGTAACTATAGCTAAGCATTTCTCCCCACTATAGACATCGAACATTAACAGTGCAATACATTATTTTCTTCATTTTGCATTTTTTGGTTGGTTAGTTTTATTTTTTCAGGAGGTTGGGGTAGGAGGAACTATTAGCGAGCAAATTTTAGAAAATGGTCCTGACAGCCGCTATTACCCACTCAAACCTAAAAAACAAAAGGTGCATATGGGGTTGTGTTATTACATCTTGCCAAAGCCCAGAGCATAATGCTTCCTGAAGCTGTCGGCCTACCGGCACAAACCTGGCCCATCCAGCCAGCCATCGTGCTCTTTTTGTTTGAACATAAACAACTTAGCAAAGAATTAAACGTTAATATATAATTTTTTTAAATGTTGGATACTGCTGTGGTGTAATAGCACACTCGGTTTGGAATTCAGAGGTTGCTGGTTCGATTTGATTTGAAAGCAATTGACAATGAAAACAATGGGAAGGTTTCTTAAATCCCCCTACATCTGCCCACCCAGCAGTATGAACCGCTGACACCACAGGCAGGCATTGTGTCAGGTGGGGTAAATTGTGGGTATTCCCACTTATTCCTGGTAGGATAATTATCCGCCTATAGAGGTGCTCTAGGGATCCGTCCAGGGAAGGCACTTCTGCTAGCAGTGCCATGAGCAAGACATTGCATGGCTGCACTTTTGCATTTAATTAGTTTTTACTTTTCACTTTTTTTACAATTTGGTGCTAGGTTTTGAATGGATTTTTTACAGCACGTTATTAATGGTTTGGTCTGAAGATTTTACCAAGCATTTTGCCTTTATAGTGTACAGATTTGTAGCAATAAAACACTAGCTGTGAGTAATGTAATTGTTTTAAAATGTTGTTCTTATTATTATGCTGTAACAATTATTACAAAATATAAATTACTTTAAGAGTCCACCAAACAAGTTTGCTAATGTTTGGGCCACAAGGTGTTGACAATAATGTTTTAGCTCTTACAGTTATACTTGGCTTGTCTTCACATGCAAAAAGTCAACAAGAGGTGTATTATTGTCCTTTGATTAAAGCAGAACAGATAATTTTGGTAAAAAAATAAGTGAAGGGTCTGCACATGTAATGGGGAGCAGTTTTTTACAGAATGTGGTTTTTAACAATTGTCTTATTATTTTATATCAAATTTTCAAGGCAACAATGATGGACAACATTTTCGCTGTAATGTAGTTTGGCTGATAATTGAAGTTTTTGGAGACACCTGGTATAAATGACTCTGTTATGTGGCTGAAAGTATGGGTTATTAAAGAGTATGTTTGGTGGACAAACAATATTACCCCTCCTCAGTTTTATCAGTATGATCATGAGAGCAAGATTTTTTGTACAGATTGGTATTATGGTCACAACATTGTCCTTGCAAGGTCCCAATATAACAGCCACCATGGGTAACTGGCGGCATACCTATAATAGGAAGATATTATTTGCAGTCTTTGAAAAGCAAGGGAGCGCTTATTAAAGTGCTATTGTCAAAGTAAAAGGCAGTACAACGTTGTATATCTGACTCACTAGGAACTTATTTATAGGGGGATATGTGAAAAGGTCAGATATGTGAACATATATAGAAAATGACAGTTATGCCTTGCACAGAGTTACTGGGTTTTAAAGAAAAACGCAAACTGCTTTAAATGTGCGGAAATACTTAAGAAATAAGTGAATGTACGTCAGTTTAAGAATACATTTCGTGATGTAAAAAGGTCAGATTTGTGAATCGATAGAAAATGAGTTACACCATGTGCAAATGCTGCAATGGGTATGTTAGCGAATTGTCGGTCAGGGTGGATGTGTGACAGATATGCCACGCTGTACTGCATACGTTACGAAACGCTACAAACCTCCGGATGACATGTGGATGCTTAACGGTTCTGTGAATGAACGCAGCAATGCTCTCGTTAGTCGTGGTATTTAACTTTGCTCCATGTAAATGGTTGAGAATTCCGTTCATATCGGTACTATGGTTTTGTGAGCATTTTCTACTGATTTGGGGATTTTCCTCCTATTGAGTACTTAACAGAGATGCAAGGTTGAACGTTGCAGTAAACTATTTTCTGGAAGATGGCTTGGCGGATGAACGTCCGAATTTCACACGATGAGGGACTGCTTGCAGGAGGGGCGAGTGGAGCCTGCCGGGGTGGAGCTGCACATGGGCTGCCTTTTGACAAGTGGCTTACATGTCAGAATTGCTGTGTACATAGGATGTATTTACTGCTATGCTGTAGCCATTGTATGTCAAACTAAAAAAAAATATGTTTAGCTAGGCATTCCTTTGAACACTGCAAAACCCGCATTCCTGTTTCTACTTTTTTTTTTAGCAAATCTGTAATTTATTGAGAAAATGTTGTTGCCCATGGAGTATTGTTAACGGAACTATATGGTCACTGTCATTTGCCATTTTAAGGAAGCCAAAGGCAATTTACAGGGCAGGTATATTGAATGACATGACGCAGTGCAACTGCCTCCAGGCGCCAGTCGTGACACTGTGTTCTGGCTCAGGCTCCGGTGAACCTCCCAGCGCCTTTAACTCATAACACTTGCTGAAAGCCACAAGGTGGCTTAAGTAAGACGTCATATAAACCTGCCTAGTAAGGCCATTTACAAACCCATGTCGTTAAATATACCCACCCTTTGAGGTTTGTTGATTCCTTTTGAAAAGGCGATGCCTTGCGTTTATTTGTCTTTCTAAACATTTCTTTATTTGTTATGCTTTCATCATAGACTAGAAGGTGAAAATGTTCTGCCCTGTTTAATATTTTTAAATATGTTGTCTGTTTTTGGAAGAAAGAAATCCTAGAAAATGTATATTTTTGAATATAAAAAAATACTTGTTCGCCTTAGAATTTATGACTTATTGGTGTGAAAACGTTATGGTTTTGTGGGAAGAAACTCTCATTTAAAGTTTAACCCATTTGCGGTTAATGTATTCCTGCACAAAAAATGAGGCATTTTACTGTTCTTCAACACTGAGTGTATGTAGTAGTGTACTGTTTTATTTACAGGTTCTTTAATAACTGCTACTGCATATTGAGGTAATTACTTTACTGTTGAAAATCAAATTGTTGTATCAGTATATACCGTGTAATTTTCCTCAACGCTTTGTACCGTGTTGGTAACTTTATTTTATTTTCGAAAATGTTTGAATATTTGATTAAGACGACAAATGAACAATAACATAAATACGTGGAGAAAGTCTTTATCTCTGTGGGTTTTTTTTAACGGTGAATTCAAGTTTTAACATAGATTGTTACCGGGCAGCACCGAGAGGAAAGTGTGCTCAGTCTTATTCCTTCCAGTGAAAAAGAGACCTCTTGTGTTTCATGTAATGAGGCCAAATCAAAGAGGAAGTTCCTTGAAGGTGGAAATCCTTTTTTGTGTCGTGGTCAAACTTCTATTGAATGCCCCCCCCCCCCAAATTGTGAGTATGACAAACAGCTCATTATTATTGCTAATACTGTATTGTATGATCAGGTCAATAGTCTATTTGCTCTTATCTATCTGAAGAAAAAATGTATGCCACATAGCTACTTGTCTTGAGCCATAGTAGTATTTTTTGACAAAATGTCAACTTTGACTGGTTGTCCAGTGGATTTATTGAATGACATAATGTCGTGGTTACGAATAAATTTTAAAGAGTAGCTTTGAAAGTGTTACTTCATTGTGGGTCTCTTTACTTGAATGATTAATACACAGTCCTATACTGTATATCCTTTCAAAAAATGTTGCATGCATGCATTGGTAGTCTCCCAGCATCAACTATAAATACCGTAGATTAATTAGAATTTAGCACCATGTTTCAGGATTAAATGAACAACTTGTTTTATTATAGGAAACTGATTTTGGAATGTCTGTTTATGCTAGTCATCTTTTGTAAAGTTGGCCCTTAGTCCTTGTAATCAGATACGCAGCTAATTAACCTCCTATCATGTTTAAAACATGGTACATCATGGCCAGCCATAGATTTGTAATTGCTATTTAGTTCACTCCTTCCCATTGCACATGCTCATCGCCTCTTTCGTGACCAGCTTTCTTTACTCAACTTGGCTCGCACCTCCTGCCATTCCGGATCACTTCTCTGTACTTGCTCAGCCAAATCATCTTGTTCTGCGTCAGCCTCCTTGCTGAGATTGCCGCCCGTAAACGAAGGCTTGTTCACCGAGAATTGGCTCGCCATGCCAACAGATCAACTCGCAAGCACAGAAGCAATCACGTTGAAGCAATTCCTGCGTATAACGGATGTTGCTGTCTTTCGCTCTTTTCAGATGACAATTGATTGTGTTGGCCAGCCATACCGGCGGAATCTATAATTTCTGGGTCTCTCGCTGGGACCGCACCTTCACGAATGATAGAAGAGTGTCTGTATTGCTCCTCACCAGAGCGTGGAGTTATTCCACATGGACCAGCTGCTTCCAATCGCATAACTTGGACATCTGTCCGTTTCTTGACAGCACGTGCTTAATCATCTAAAAATGTACGCGAAACAACACTTCGCGCAAGCATTGCAATGATTCGCCGCTTCCAAATGAGTGACTGCGTTATTTTCATGCATTCAGTAATTCGTTGTCAATACCCGCGCTTAATGATGTACAGGGTTGCGGTGAGCTGGAGCCTATCCCGGCATACACAGGGCGCAAGGCAGGGATATAGCCAGGATGGAACGCCAGTCCATCACAGGGCACCGGGGTCAATTTAGTCAGCAGGGCAATTAACCTAGGCAGCAGCATGTCTTTGGACTGTAGGAGGAAACCGGAGTACCCGTCGAAAACCCATGCGGACACGAGGAGAACACGCAAACTCCACACAGAAAGGCACCCGAGCCGAGAATCGAACCCGGATCCTTCTTGCTGTGAGGCGACAGCGCTACTCAACGCGCCACCGTACCACCGCCTGTGTTATTTTCAATGAATGGTAAAGCCTCGCATAAAACAGGCTAATTGTTCTTTCGATAATTCTCAAATGGAAAACACAAACCATTGTCATGTTTCATCCAGTCATTTATTTGTAAATGGTGTGTATGTGTTACAAAATACAAGCGCGTTAAACACAATTGTGATGAACTTTTAAAAAAATGCTTCACACAGGGCTACAAAGTAACCCCATGTCACACTAGCAATTAATACATGGGCAATGATAATGATCACCACCTGTGATCGTATATATATATCCATCCATTTTCAGAAACCGCTTAATCCTGTACAGGGTCGCGGTGAGCCGGAGCCTATCCCGGCAGACACAGGGCGCAAGGCAGGGGAACACCGAGGATGGGACGCCAGTCCATCGCAATCGTATATATATAACATGTATTATCAAACAGCGTATATGAACGCTTACGTGGTGTAATAGCAAGCTCACTGGACTTGCAATGCAGAGGTCGGCAGTTCCATCTGGTGCAGAGATTGAAACAGTTCAATCTCGACACCTCTGTCCACTCAGCAGTATGGGTACACCACAGTCAGCATGCTGTGTGTGGTGGGGTAAATTGTGAGTACTCCAATAGCTTCCAAGATGTCTGGAAGGGCTCTTCCACACGTAAGCAAGACGTTGCAGGGCTGCACCTGTCCATTTTATCCTATCCAGAATATATATGTGCATTAAATCAAGAAGACGACCAATTCCTTGGTAATCTAGGATTATGCTAATGTAATGGGAGTTATCTTCAAGGGTCTGTTTAATGGCATACTGTGAAACATGTCCCAGTTGACTCGAGATGGTTTTTTTTATAATTTCGACAATTGTTTAGGCTACATGTAATGTTGACTCTGCTTTCGGAATGTTTTGCAAGTTGGCTTGATAAGCACACTTTGTCATATTGTTCTCAGCATGTGTGGATAGTGGGAATAAGCAATATTGTCCTGCTACATAAACACAAGTGCATCTTATCCTTGTTTTCAAGATATGGATGACCATGGCAAACAAAGCAGAAATTTTGCCACACTTCGTGTGTGCATGAGGGGCCTATAGGAACGTGTTTGCAAACCACAGAATATGGTTTAATCCTATAGTCTGTTATTTAAAATCCTTACTCAACTATACAGCTGTAGTGCAATAATTGCAAGTTCAGTGATACATGTTTTTCAGGATAAAGGATTGATTACAACTACTGCAATGGATACTATACTAAAGAGATACAATAAGCCAACCAATACATAGTCCACAACAATGTATAAGAGTTAAAGCAGTGATGAATGAGAAAACAACTGGAAAAAGGTATAACGCAGTTTGCATATATGCATAGATATATGATTATTATAACGGCAGAAAAATGCCGAGTGAGCTTGCAAGCTTTACAGGATTTGTGCGACACAACAAAAGATGGTCAGGATTCAAAAAATATGAAACAGTTTTAAACAAGAGCACTAACTGAGGGCTTTTATATATTTAAAAAAATGTTTTACAAACAATATTGCAATTTGAAGAAAACTTTTAACGAGTGCATATTACCCACCATGTTATATGGATCAACATATTATCGTTGAAAAAGAGAATTAAACAGATTGTAAAGTTTGCGAGGCATTATGTTCCGATGTATGGCTTAGAATTTACACTGAAAGACAGGGTAAGACATATTTGGCAAACAGATTCGTGATATCGTATTGAATATTAAGGAAAGTGAGATTAGGCAGAACGAGTCGCTAACAGGAGTGGTGAAGAAGGGTGATGAGATGCGACATAAGGGAACACGCAACAGCGAGGACGATTACTGCAGAAGTTTTCAGGAATGCGTTGGATCATGGCATCGCGAGACTGAGATTGCAATGGCATGGTCAGACCATCCAGCAGTGAACGGAGAATGCCAGATAATGATGATGACATTAACACACGTGCAGTGTTACATTTATCTTGCTCTGGATGTACTCTTTTTTTTATTTGCATGAAAGATAAATCTAACTTGCTAAAAATGTTTTACTGCTCTTTGTCAATCCTCTAATGGATTAAGCTCTCCGATGTCGTCATGGTCATAGGGCTGTTTGGTCATACTTTATCACACCGGTCAGTGCTGTTTCGTGCAGCGCTTTGTGACCCTCGGGTGAAAGGCGCTCTATAAAATGCTATTATTATTATAATCGAGTGGAACGTTCTAACATTACTCAGTACGAATATCATATAGTTGCGGCAACATTTATTTGACAGAATGGCATAAATCTAGCGTTGTTAAAGTTTACAACACATAATATCACTACTTGACACGATTTAAACGATGTCACTTCATTTTAATTGTGAAAATACATATGGTAACGTAACTCGGGATGGGGCAGGGAACAAATGAGATTATGCTCTGAGCAACTAGATGGGTTTTAATGAATTTAATTTGTCTGCGGCAATACAAACAGCCATCTGTTGCTGACATTGCGCAGTTCACCGTATTATGCCACACACACACACGCATGAGCGAATAACCTGCGCGCGGTACGCGGACCGCCACAGAGCGTAAGTCCCGGGCAAACAAACACGGGCGCACACGTGCGCTGGGAATGGAAGGAGGTTGTTGGATGGTGGGAGGAGGGACACGCAGGGAAAGTGCGGGGAGGAGGAGATGGTTGGGCTTGAGATTGTGGAGGAGGGGAACTCCCAGTGGTTGGTTGAGTCCAGTGTAGAAAGCGAGTGGGAGCCCCAACACTGGACGAAACCCACACAGGGACCACACAGGAAGGAAGTCATTCCGAGCGCTCGTAATTAACGCTGGAATAGAGAGGGAAACTGAATTTTTTAATTCGAACATCTGCAGCCTTCGGGGAGACGCTGTACAACGTCATTGCTTCACGCTGAAAGCCCCGTGCTATGAAACAGGCTCGCCTTGCCAAATTTGCCTCCGACGTGTTTCTATAAATGCAATTGATTTTCCATAAGAATTCAGGAATTAATATATGTGGCTTCAACTCTCACAGGGTTTTCCCTCTTGGAGGTTAACACAATATTCGAAATAATTATCTGGAGAGCTAAATATTTCTGTGTTTTTGGGTTAAACTACTGAAAAGGAAATGATGTTAAAAAAATTACCAAATGTGAATGAGATTGGTGGCCACAAAAGTAATGATACTCTTCACTGAATCTATTGTGTCACATTTTATGTTATTGCAAAACTTAGCTTTGGGTAGACAAAAAGTTGCATTGCTAAAATCATCTTATATTTAAGAGTACATTATAAATGTCTTAATTATAGATCTTTGTCCTAGACTGTAGTCATCTTTAAGATAGCCTTTTTTTTCCAGGATAAGCCTCTACATATCTCAATACTTCCCAAGAGCGTCCTGCTGTGGGTTATTTGGCCAATTGCTTAATAAAGTAAAACACTTATTACATGAATAGCATGGCCTACTATGAGCTCTGGCAGCTGAAAAATCTTTCATAAATCCTCCCCTCCCCCCTTTCCCGAGCAATATAAAATAGAACACCACTGTTAGAATTGCTCTCCAGAATTGCTCATTCGGGATAGTTGTGTCGATCGTTACTCCTTTTTCCTTCGCGACATATCGCCTCCCATCTTTGAAGCATCATCAGGCTATCCAGAAAGTACAGTTCTTGAGAGCAAATCCCATACATCAAATAACAGACCATTCATTTAACAACCATGTCGTAATGAACTATACGACGTGATTGATAAACTTACAGAGAGGTCTGCAAAGTGGGGATGCATATACATTTGAGTAAAACAAAAGTAACATAAAACAAGATAGTTGAACAAAAATAATACAACACATGTTTGAGAGCGTTCTCCCCGTGTCCGCGTGGATTTTCTCCGGGCACTCCGGTTTCCTCCCACAGTCCAAAAACACGCCGCTGCATAGGTTAATTAATTGGCTTGCGGACTAAGTTGCCCCCGGTGCCCTGTAATGGACTGGCGTCCCATCCTGGGTGTAGCCCTGCCTTTGCCCTGTGTCTGCCGGGATAGACTGCGGCTCACCGCGACCCTGTACAGTGTACAGGATTAAGCGGTTTCTAACAATGAGATGAGATGGGACGCTTGAGAGCTCCACCACAGTTAATCGTTAGTTTATTAAATCGCACGAATACTGGAATCGATGGCTGATTGGGGAGGCCTTCATCTAATCATCTGTCTAATGATGACAATGGTGATGAATGGGCTTACAGGTGGCTCCGCTCACCTGGCAAGTGAATCTCCGGCTGTAATTATCCAATGCGATGCGAAGAGACGTGGCGAGCACGTCGAGAGCAACGGAGGCTCCACGTGTCCGGAGGCAAAGCGTAAAAACCACGATGCCGCTTATGATGTCACGAGCGAAGCTACAGTGCCTTGTTTTCGTGACGCGTGTGGATGTACTAAGCGTGTACGCGCGGACACTGTGTTTTTATTCTCTTGCCAGAAAGCTGCATTGTTGTAAAAGTTAAAGGGAGAAAGAGGAATTTTTAAAAAACACACGTGGATTAGAGAGCCAACAAGTAAGTGCAAGGCATCACGATCACGACTGAAGAGAAACAAGTTGAACCAGCCAGGATACCTTGTGAGAGAAAAAACACAGGTAAATCACATTGTATGCTAAACACCAAACCCCTGAGGATCCTTCCAACGTGGGAGGTGAAACTTCGCGGGGGAGAGAGCTCGACACAGCAGCCCGAAAGGACAGCTTTAAAGCGCAACCATCGTACAAGGTAAGCACAGTAAATAAGGAGCACACTCGGCTTCCATCGGTTCATTATCCCAGCCGGGCAGTTCTTCTTCTTTGCGATTCTTCGACGCGCGATGGTTAGCTTCTGGACATCGTTGTCTTTCAGCTGAAACAATGGGGCAAGTTTCTTAATTCCCCCTGCCTCCCAGCGGTGTACATGGATACACCAGTTAGTCGATGAAGCTGGTTGTTTGTGGTGGGGTAACGTGTGCGGTACTCCCGCTTCTCGCGCGACGTTTGGCCGGCGTGGAAGAGTAGGCCAAACACGCCTACACTCTAGAGAGGCTCTTTAGAGCGATGAGCTCTTCTGCTCGCGGTCATGTGAGAATGTATTGACAAGGGTGCGCATTTACATGGCAGGCATTAGACTGAATTGAGGAAGTTTCGTCGAGCAGTAGATTGAGAATGTCCATACATCCATTATCAGAAACGGCTCAAGCCTGTACAGGGTCACGGTGAGCCGGAGCCTATCCTGGAGTTTGATTGTTCTCCCACTGTCCGCGTGGGTTTTCGCCGGGCACTCCGGTTTCCTCACACATTCCAAAGACATGCTGCTGCATAGGTTAATTGGCCTGCGGACTAAATTTCCCCAGGTGCCCGGTGATGGACTAGCATCCTATACAGGGTATAGCCCTGCCTTGCGCCACCCTATGTCTGCCGAGATTGAGAATGTCTGATGCTGAATGATGGTGATTATTATCACTATTAGTTGCCCCCTTTACCAACCCACGCTGACCATCATGGTGAAGTATGGTCAAACAATCCCCATTACCGAGATGGCATGGGGAAGATTTTCATTTAGCTGTGGACTGACAACGGGCTGTGTGTTTTTAAAAGTTTGCTTTATATCATTAAAGTAAACTAAGTCTTCTCACGTGGCTGAGTTGGCCCCTTTCCAAATGGTAGAGCGAATAAAATGTATATTGTCTTTAGGCTTCTAAACGTTAAGCAGATACGTTTGTGACTCGTACAATACATCTTGTGAGAATCGTAAAAAATATAACATCCAACGTATACGAAAAGTAATGTATAACTCGTAGAGTAAGTTCCCACTGTATGCAGTATATACGCATAATTTCTAAAAGCTACTTCAATCAATTGCAATTCAATACATCATCAGTCTTGATCAGTCCACTGGTGGATGAAGACCTCCCAAAGACATCTGTATCTATATCTCAGTCAGTCTCTATTAAGCTGGAAGGAATCGTTGCGCTCTTTGTATCAGTTGTCCAGCGGGGAGGGGTAAGCACGGTACAACATCTCAGGGCACCGGGGACATTTTGTTAGGACAATGAACTTAGGCAGCCTGTCTTTTGATTGTGGGAGGAAACCAGAGTACCGGGCGAAAAGCCACGCGGACACAGGGTGAACATGCAAACTCCACACAGAAAGGCACCTGAGCCAGGAATCGAACCCGTGCTGTTTCACACGGTCTCGCGACGGAACAGTCCGTCTATCGTTTGCACATGAGCTGTTTTCATCGCTCAATCTACGTGGTTGGCGTCCTTTCGGCTGAGTTTCCCTCCTTCGGCTGCCACTCCGTCATTTTACTCGACCACGGCCATCGCCCTTTCTAAGTAAAATGCGCAAGCCAACTTTCTCACTCTTAACACAAGCACATTATTGGATGTGATTAAATGTTCTTAACTTTAATGCATTGAAACAAAGAACGTGGAGATAGTCTATCTCTGCAAGCTTGGTTGACTAATTTAAATCAATAACGCATTGGGCAGTGATCCCAGGGCATTGCATTCCAGGATCAGGGCTTGCCAATCTGTATACAACTCCATCTAACAGTGGATTGACAAAGGGCTGTAGGAGATTTGTTCTAAATGGCTGCTTTTTCGGGATAGGCGTGCCGAGTGATCCTCCTCTCTCGTTCGCGACGTTTCGTCTCCCACGTTGGAGGCATCATCAATAAAAGGGGCCTGGAGATTATTATCACGTATTAATTGACATGTGTAGTAAATAGGAGTTATCTATATCTCAGATAATCTTATAATAAGAGTCTTCAAGAAATGCACGTGTTTTGCTTAAATATGCTGTGAACTATGCTATTAAATTATTGAAGCGTTTCTGCATCAATTAACGTATACGATATTAGAATGCTGAATGTACGAGTTAAACCTTATTCCCTAACCAGAACAGCAGATCCCCGTCGATCGAGAAGCATCCTACTTTTTCCAATCAAGACTTGACTTTAAACATCACGTGTATGCATAAATAACATTTCACCGTATACAAAAGTGAAATATAACCCATACGCCTATAGAGGAGAATGCGTTGTAAACCAATCATTTGCGGTAGTCATTGGATTACGATGCAAGACAAAACGAGGTACAGTGTGGATTATGGAACACACGCAGGCTATCTGCACAATTCAAACGGTTTTGGATGAAATGAGCACGTGGGATTTCTCCGGGCACCCCGCTTTCCTCCCACAGTCCAAAGCCGTGGTGCTGCATAGGTTAATTGGCCTGCGGACTAAATTGCCTCCGGTACACTGTGATGGACTGTCGTCCTATCCTGGGTATATTCCTGCCTTGCGTCCTGTTTCTGCCGGGATAGGCTCCGGCTCACCGCGACCCTGTACAGGATTAAGTGGTTTCTGACCACGTATGGCTGGCGTGCGCGGGCTTCAAAAAGACGCATCGCTAGATGAGATAATTTCCAATGGTCCAGAACAACGATGCGGTAGCAGCCAAGGAGTGGAGCGAATCGGCGAACAGGCCCCTCGGGGGAGAGATGGAGCGATGAAACTATCTCGTGTGCAGGTGCTGTGTGGATTGTTGAATCCCAGAGAACCGTGAGTGATGGCGATGACTTGAGAATGCTTTTATCTAACAGTAGATGGACCATGGGCTGGTGGTAATGATGAGGTACCTGTAGTGTATATTGCACAGAGCAATGCGTGCGTGTGTGTGTGTGTGTCAGTGATGGAATCGCTTTGCCGCTGGCTGTGCCGGGCTGTGCGGTCCCATGGGGTCCCCTGCCTTCGTGACTCCTTACCTCCTTTCATCTCCGTAAACCGTTTTAAATTCGCACAAAAGCCCCTAATCCGCGCTCAGCGGGACGCTATATGCACACACACACACGCACACAAACGTATAGCATATTATTACATCATCCCTCTACGCTCGCGCCTCTAGCTCATATAGAGCAATCATGTTACGAGAGCTGTGACGCTCGAACATTCAGGCTCGTGTGTTGTTGTTTTATTATTGCGTTTGTTTACCCGGGAAAGCCTCGCCGAGTCTCAGAACTCTCCTTTTAGGACGGTCTTGCCAGGTTCTCAAAGTGGTGGGGACGATTTTGCTGCGTGTATCTCCAGTTGAGTAATTTGCAGGTGATTTGTCAGGTGTTGGGATGTTTGGCCAATATCAGTAAAGTGAAAGAACAGCTCTGAAGAGCAACATTCATGAATCGAGCCGTGAAAACCTACATCAATACAATATCAGTAAAGGTCATTTTTTTACTACGGAAACCTGCGCGGAACAGGGGGAGAACATATACACTTCTCAAGGAAAGGCGCCCGGGTCTGTAATCGAACCGAGAAACTGCGTGCCGTGAGGCACAAGTGTTACCACTGCGCCACCCTGCTGTCTAACTCTGGGCTATAATGTGCAATGGGATAACGTGACCAGATCATCCGGAGGGCAACAGAGCCAGATAGATCTCGGAAGCTAAGCAGGGTTTAGCCAGGATAGCACTCGGGATGATAAGCGATCACCATCACATCTTCACCAAACCGGATTGACCAGCGTGGTGAAGTATGTCGAATGCTCCTCACCACGGCCCGCACGGCGTGGGAAAGTACCTCATCCAGCAGTGGATTGCCAAGAATCGTACTGCGCGTGTACGCGAGAGGGACGGGTTAATGCGTTGTATCGGGGTTTAATACGGTTGGGTTGTGTCATAACACGTAACCCGACCTCCGTTTCGTGTCTCCACATCCCAATCGAAAACTTTACGTTATAGTCCATCGGCCTATTGGCTTTCTGGCCCAATATTATTTAACTGCATTTGTTTGAGCAAGCAAAAACCTGGACGGCTTTCAATCTTTGGGGTCTCATCAGCAGAAGTCAAGCGTGTTAAACAAAATATAATGCTGTTGCGTTACCAGATGTTATTGGCAAGAGCACTCCGTCTAAATGATGGGACCATGTTCAACGTAAACAGGCAATACTATAGTGCAAATTATAGCTCTGATTAAACGAATCAAAAAACCCAAAGCCACTGGGACGCCGCTGTTACATCCCGTAAACTTTTGCTCCCTTGCAGACCCCAACGATAGCATTGCACACAATGAACATACTCTTAAGAGCTGTTCTTTTGGGACAGCTGTATCGAGCGTTCCTCCTCTTTCCTTCGCGATATTTCGCCTCCCAGGTTGGAGGCATCATCATGCTAATTTACATCGATGAACAATTAATATAAAATGAACATATAAGTATGTGCAGTGTTGTATGCTACCGTTAAGGCCAAGTGAGGAATAAGCCGGGGCTGTTAATATATAGGCTCTACTGATGTAGCTTTCACGGCTTGATTCATGATGGTTGCTGTTCAGGGCTGCTCTTTCGGGATAGCCTTTTCGCCTCCCACATGGCTTCCAACGTGGGAGGCGAAACGTCGCGAGGGAGAGAGGCAGATCGCTCGATACGGCTATCCCGAAAGAACAGCTCAGAAGAGCAACCATCATATATGGACTCGTGTCGACGAACATTTTCTCACAAGCCAAAGTTATCAATTGGTTTACAAACGTATGTGCAAAGCATAAATATCTATTTCACGTCAGAATATATACACAGTATGAATGTGTATAAAAATGTGTGTTCGTGTAGACGTCTTCCAACTACTGTATTGTCTTATATGCTCGCATTTGTTTGACAGTGGTAAACGTTACGCATTTTCATACGTACTATAGAGTACTTTTAAAAGTCAAATGCTGCGCTGAGTTTTGTACGTACACAATAATACAGAACAGGGCATTCTATAATGATCATTCGTGCAATTGGAAAAGCGGCATTATTTCTTCATTATTCGTATGAATATTGAAATTTGATCCCGTAAGTTCGCTCTAACGGAGCGCGACGCATTTGTAGAGACTTGCATCACGTTTTTACTTTTGTATGATACATCACGAAGGCTGTCCATTCACCATGCGTGACCTCAGTTTGCAATGTTATTGAAACTAGGATTCGTTCGTTCCAACCACTGGCTTCATCTGCACCGCTTCACCCACCGGCTCGTATCACCCACACGCTGGCTATTCATAGATGTTCATCCCTTTGTATTGATGTGGGGAATCACGGCTCGATGTATGAGAATTGCTATCAAGAGCTGCTCTTTCGGTATAGCCGTGTCGAGCATGTCGAGCCGCTTTCCCGAAATAGCAGCTTTTAAGAGCAATTCTCTCTACAGCCCTTTGCCAATCCACTGCTGGATGAAGTCCTCCCTCACGTCGTGCATCACGGGAATTCACCATACTTGACCACACTGGTCAGTGCGGGTTAGCGAATAGGTTTAAAGATCACTCGCCACTGATGTTATCCGTGGCTGGGAATCGAACTCAAATGGTCCTGTTAACAGACAGGGTACTAACCACAGCCCCACCGCTCCCACTTATACCTTACGTTTTTATTAAAGTTGATGTCAACTGTTCTAATACTCGGTTGTAATCTCGCATCTCTGTCACTAAAGTTACGTTATTTAAGTCCGAGAAGTGTTCCACTACTTGGAAAAATGTAACGCTTATGTGCGTTGACATGTCGTAAGAGAAGCCGTAATTTCCCATTGAATCATTTTTTTCTATTAGGTGGTGCTACCGAAAGTAGCTATGGAATTGTATTTATTTATATTTGTACAGGTGTCCATTTAACAGTGTTGCTGTTGCGTATGAGGCATTGTAATAGCATCGATTCCTTTTGCTTCGTTACGGAACTACCGTATTCTCCGGATTAAAAGAAGCTCAGAAAAAGCAAGACGCACCCCGAACTTGTGCCCAGGGTCAGTAATGTAATCAGACATCCGATCTCACACGGACACACCTAGCGGATTATAAGACTCATCCCCAACGGTTGCTTTAACATACAGAGCAAACCGTGCCGTCGTATAATCTGGAGAATACGGTCATTGGAGTTTCGCTTTTCACTTAATGTCCTTTGCAATGGACACGTAAAGTGTCCACGTAAGTCACGTCTCCTTGAAGTGCTCCAGTATTCCTATAAAGTCTTATTGTTGCAGCATCATCAGTTTGACTCTGTGCCACGAACTTTGTCAAACGCGTCGGCGGTCATGTTCGTGGTGTTAATCAACAGTTCGACACGGAGACACCCCCATTACAATCAATTGCGTGAACCGCGTATGGACTTAATTCGCTGTCATCCCCGCCTGAGTGTGCCCCTCTAATTGGCAGTTGACACACACATAATTATACACGTACAGATGAACAATATCCGAACGACGGCATGATACGTTCCACATCAACCGTTATAGTATACAGTATGTTCTATAACTTTGTTGTGTCGCAGGAAGCACGTAAAGAGCTTGCAAGCTCACTGGGTATTTTTCTGCTGAAATAACAAACATCTATCTATCTATCTCTCTATCATAGTACGTGGTACAGCTATAGGCCGTTTGTCAATCGACTGCTTGGTTGAAGGGCTCCACACGTCGTGCTGGTCGTGGGGAGGGGTATTTGACCATACTTCACCACTCTGGTCAACGCGGCTTAGTGACAAAGCCAGCCTTTGAGTTAGGCACCTCTTAAGATTAGCAAATATCCCCCATGAAATGATGATAATCATAATAATAATAATCCACGACCAAAACGTGCGCGTGTGAATACACAGCTATAGGGTGGGAATGACATCAAATGTGCTGTGCGTTTAAAGTCCAGGCCGTGTAATCGCTAAGCACAGTCCACTCGGTGCCCCGAGGACCCGTGAAATCCCTCTGTGCACAGATCCCCCGCCGCCTAGTGCGCGGATTCGCATCGGCTGCGCAAGTAGATCTGGCCGATTCTCAGAACGCGCGTGTCATTCGGATTGCTCTCCAAACGCATGCCGAGCATTCGCGTTGGCGTCGCATCGCGTGAGGAATTGCATCGCGTGAATTGGTTTTCCAACACGTGCTCGGCGCATTAGCGGTGAGAACCAAACGCGCGACTCAATAACAACAGGCCCACCCTTGGCAATTCATGGGTCAAGTGCACGTAGCCTCCGTGTGGTGGATGCGTTGCGTTCTTGCAAAAGGAGGCTGTTACGTGTCAGCGTTACCGTTACAAAGCGTCGCTAAGATCAGGGCTTACGTTTATCACTCGATATTTCCCGGCATGCTTCTGTGATGTGTTGGAGAAGGGATTATCGACGTAAGGCACTACCACTATAGGGTACCAATGTACTCTAATCCTTAAAACAGTGGTGTTAATACGCTTATATTACGTGTTCTGTATTTATGTAATCCTATGAACAGATTGAAGGATACAATAACGCGATATTTGATGAAGCGTTCGATATATAATTTCTACAGTAGCGGTCCGAACTGTTCCTGCTGAAATGAAGTCCTGATCAGGGTGACATAACGTACATTAGTGGTGAAGTGCGGCGGGTTTCATCTGCTTTCTATCGACTTCAGCGTCACACACCACGGGAGGCAAATTACTTGGTTCACTAAATAAAGGGAAAGCGTGTTTACGTTTAGCGCGAGACTTACAGCAACGCAAGAACTTTAGGATAACGCTGCCTATCAGCGGGAGGCCAAATTTGAACATTTAGGTTTAGCATTTTTACAATTAGGTATATAATGTTGACTCCACTACATTTGTCCTACATTCAAGCCATCTGGATTTTTTTAGATCATTCAAATCATTCACCCTCATAGACATGTACGGTCTGTAATGTTTTGACGTTTGTAAAATCGTTGTACTGCCATTTTTTTATTGTTTGGTATAGACTAATGAAGTTAGTTTTATTCAATATATCGTTACATTTACGATAATGAGAATTATATTATCAGAGGAAAATATGCATTTTTTGTTAAATAAGTAGTTTGGTTATTTTAAAAATGAAAAACGATGTTGCTTGAATTATTGCACGTGTATTAGACAGCGGGGTAACTGCTGATTAGTAAAAAGTTAACAGCCACGCTAGTCATCCTAATGAGGTTACCGTTTTCGAAAATAAACCAATGCAACTCGTTCGTTTCAGCCTGCACAAATGTGAAGGATTTCCAATTGGAGCGTGTGTGGCTTTTAAGTATGCAAACGTATGTATGTGTGCGTATACGTAAGTTTACTTTTTATATTACAGCGGCTATAAAATATTGTACATTTTAAAAATGTGTCAACACATTGTACTATTCACAAACGTGTACTAATATGAATACGGCATATATCGATGTGTTATTACTTTTCTGACTCATGATATTGGACGAACGTCAGTAATTACCTGACATGATGGTCAACAAGATATTCACACATTCACACCAAAGCAAATGACAGGCGTATTATGCTTATTAAATATATAGCCATTGTCAGCATTAGAGTAGAGTAAATAATGTTTGAATATAATTACACGATAGCATAACTTAGCATAAAACTCTATAAGCCAGGTTTCAGTTTAGATAAAGCTTTATTTGTGCTCCATAGTCCTATTACACAATAAAAACAGCTTTTAAAATACATCATAGTTACACCATCATGCATTTCACAATAAGAAAACACATTAATGAAGACGTGGACTTTGTTGTCATCATAGTGTGTAGGATTTGTTTTGCTATTACCAAGGTTAATTTTCTTTTTCATGAGATCGTCATGCAGGTTTAAGGGCACTTAATCTGATATTTATAATCACTATTTTAAATAGCATTTGCAGCAATATTTTTTCTGCTAAATTCAGCATTACTGACTCGTAACTACACAAAATATATACACAAAGTGACAAAAACATATTTTATTCAATGAAACCATCTCCTATGTAATATTCTATCTGAGAACTCGTTTTCAGTGATCTGGAAGAATCAAAGACTTGACTTAACATTCTCAACGCAGCAAAGTCGACAAAAGTACATTTGAAGTTGCGATGGTTTGTCCCCTTTTCAACATATCTTTAGAGCAAGAAAATGCAGTAACAAAAACCAAGATTGGCACATTTTATCAAGTAGCATAGAGGTATTTTGCAACATTGATATTTATTCATAAGCACTATTTCATGCTCCAATAATATTCTGCACATTCAAGTAAAATGTTACTTGATAGTTAAGAATGGATTTTTAACATTGCATAATGCTTACATTGACACACTTTGTTTTCGTATCTGTGTAAGAACGGTGCTGCTTTCAACTAAAATACAATTAAATCACGTTCAGCATGAAAACATTATTGTATTGCTTGCTCTGCTCATGTGAAAGTTTATTGCTAACTTTTTTTTTGCATTTGTATACCATCTCGGAGACAGTTATGCGTTCAATGATGCTGCATAGGCCCAATTATTAATAGGCTCACAATGTATTCATATATCATTATATGTACAGCAACAATGTTCACGTATGGAAACCGCGTATGGCAAATCTATGAAGCGTTTTGAAAATGGTCTGAAATGTAGAATTGCATGCAAGTTTAGGGTTTACTTTGCTGTAATTTAAATGGGTAGCAGGAAGACCTCCACAGGCCCTCTTTAGAGCAAAACATTCCAAGACATGCACTTTTTCTAGATGAATATCGGAGAACAAATTCGTTTGCTTACTCTTGAGCAGCCATGGCTTTTTCCTCGTATAATCTTGTGAATATAAACTTTTGAATGCATCTCACAAAGAAATGAAGAAAGCGCAGTCCTTAGTTTCTGGAGTTTTTTTTTATAATGGCTTCTCCATAAAGCTCACATGATGTCTTCGGCAGATGTCGACCCGTGCCCTGTCTAATCAATCAGTCGCCAAATCAGTTTGCTTCGGACTGTCGACATGGGCCGGGGTAGGTGAAACATCTTCCCAGGGCTGTCAGCCACCTCTCTCCGTGTCTCACCGGCTCATTTATTTGTACACTTGTTATTTTTCTCCACAAATGTTCGTGACGACGCTGTAAAGTTTCTGGAAGGGCATCTCCACTTGCCGTTGCCATTGCTTGCATTCTCCCCTTATCAGCACCAAACTGGGTGACAGATGAAGATACATTGGTTAGCCGAGCGGGGAAAAAAACAACAAGGCATGCTAATTCCTATGCAGAAAGACATTTTTCAAAAGCCGCACGCATTTGCACCACTGGGTGGTTACATTAAAAAGCACAAAATATTACTACTGATAATATAAATTGTCGTGCGTCCCTCACCTAATATGGAATTATTAACTTTGCATGCAGTTTTGAGATTGTATAGAACGTGTTTATAATAGATATGTATAAGAACATACGTGTGTTTGGACACATGCACAAACACACATCTATCCCTGAGCATCTACTATACAATGACAATAAACACACAAGGGAAACCAATATAAAATGGGCAAGAAAAATAAGCTGGTTACATTCCAGATGGGGCAAAATTCTTGCAAATATAGGTCTTACAAGTGAAAAAATAACCAGCAAGTGTTCCTTTTTTCCAAATGTAAACTCACTTGCTGTTTATTTCAGCGTTGATCAACGCTTGAAGTAACTAAAAGTCCACTTTATACCGTACACACTATAGATATGCACACTATAGATATACATATGTAACGAAGCAACATTTATGCCTTTCAATCAGTAAGAAAGCTAAACGCACTGCTCGATTCAAGCATAAAACTGTAAAACGTGCACAATAAGTAAATCTTGGTTCTAGCCGCTAACGCGTAAATGTTGAAAACGTAATGCCATGAAGTTTGCCAATCATCCAATTTCGCTTCTCGCCACCTTGCGTACTAGGACGAAGCGCGCTTCCACCTCGCGTCAAAAAGCATACCTCGCTCTTTTAGTGCGACGCTGACATGGACCAGGCACCCTCCATCCGCCATACGGAGAACGCGTAGCTGAGCCGCTCGTGCGCCACGTAACTGCAGCTCGTCATCTTGTTGTCCATCTCGTCACTCTGTAGGACCTGATAGAGGAAGTCAATGTACCGTGACGCCAGCTTGAGCGTCTGGATCTTGCTGAGCTTGTCCGAGGGCAGCGTCGGGATGATTTTTCGCAGCGACGCGAAGGCCTCGTTGAGGGACTGCGTCCGTTGGCGTTCCCTCACGTTGGCCAGGACGCGCTGGTTCTGGAGGTCCTCGTACGACTGCGCCGGCGGGCTGCTCTTCTTGCCCTTCTTTCCCGACTGCGGGCTGTCCTCCTCGCCGGACTTCTTGCTGTACCGCCGCTTCCGCCCGAACCGCTTGTGGTGCCTGTCCAGCTCCTCCTCACTGGTCGCGAGGCTGTCCACGGGTGAGCCAGGGGAATGCGACGACACCTCTTCCATCATGTTCGAGGTCGCGCGAGAGTCTTGGGTTGGCGAGCGGCGCTGCTTGCGCACGTGAAGCGCAGTCACTGTGGCCTCTCGGGATGACCAGCATAAAACTCTGCTGGGGTCCGCACCCAGTGCGACGAATGGGTGACGCAGTGGTCCTCAGCTGAGATGATGCGCTCATCTGAGGCCAGCACTCTGTGTGTTGAGATGATATAGCCTCCCAGCAACCAACACAATAAACTATTCCTCATCCCACTTTCCCATTGGCTCCAGCAGGAATGATGTCACTCCTAAGGCGGGAACAAAGTTTTGGGGTGCCTCTCTGTGATTTATCACTATATATTTTAGTGTGTGGACAAAAGTTCACTTTATTTACTATGCCAAGTTGTTTTGACGCTGCCTTTCAGAACGTTCTAGAAGGAAAATCACAATGTCAATTTGAACTGGGAATGTCTGTGATAATCGCGTTTGTAAATTTCTTATTTGGGTGTCGAGCTCACAAAGTTTGTGGAACTAATTTGAAAGCACTTTTTTCAATAATAAAAGTAAGAAAATTATTTCGAGAAAAAAATATCTAACGAACGTATCGCCACATCAAATTCACTTTTTTACATATTTATGTTTTGTTTCAAAATGTTTACATAATGCAATGTAGCTTTCAATACAAAAAAGAGCAAGCTGATCCATTAATATAAAATAATCCTAACCAAAGTGCACGTAATTGTTTAGGTTGCTTCAACAAAAGATGGTAAATACACGAATGAATGAATTACAATTAAAGGTCTATGATCGCTCACAAAGAAACCATTGTTAACAAACTACTTTTTTATTTTACTTATAAACAACTGGTGTTAAAGTTAGCTTTTTCGTTTAAAACGAACTAAGAATGCTGCAAAAGCAAACATTATCCCCTTAGAACAGTGATTCTTAACCCTTACTGCAGCCTGCACTCCTTTGGTTCTCAAAATATGTCTTTGCACACCTTATTAAGAAATACATATATAATACAATAAATACAAACATCTGACATGTCTCGCACCCCCAGCAAGGGCATCTCGCACCCCCAGGGGGTGCGTGCACTCCAGGTTAAGAACCACAGCCTTAGAAAGTGAAAAGTAAATAAAATCAAATTGACGTTTACACGGTAGATGAAATAAATAAGCCCTACGATATAAATTAAAACCACGGGCAAATATCAATATATTTGAAAAACAGCACGTTCTTTCACACTGTCACTTGTGATTGCTGTGTGCTTGTGACTATAGAGGCTATGAGCATTCGCCCCACGTCTAAAGTTTATATATGCTCACACATGTATGCTGCAGTTACCTCTGGCTTCAGTCCTAAATTGTGAGGTTATACCAACTGTTCTGCTTAGATTAGGGGGCATTTAGAGCCAGGCTAAAAAGAGCATTGTTTCATCGAAAGAATATTTTCGAAGTATTACTAATTAATACGAGCATGCGTTTGCTTAGCCTCATGGTTTTGAGTTGTATATTGGTCCACAGTTCTACTCATGAACACAAACATCCTATGCTGGAGCAGACCCCTTTAAGAGTTGCGTGCATCAGGCAGAATGGGGAGAGCAGACCTGACACTAAAACACAGGAACCGTTTTTTCGCCATCTGCTGGCAAGGCTGAACATGAAGACGTCATTCCTGATATTTTATCACCCCCAACATTGCAGGTTTTCAAGTTTTAGTCCACGATTTTGTAGACCATCATGTGTTAATTTAACTCATGCATTGTATACGTATTCAAAATTTACGTCATTTAAATCTTTGATGTTTTAAAGATGTCTTTAAAACGTTAAAAACATGTGGGCCTGTAATATGTTGCCGTCTTATGTAATTACTGTACTATTTATTACCATTTCAGTGTATGCATTGGAATAGGATGCCTTAGTATTGACTGCTACAATTTAGGCACAGTACTCTATAGACACCGGATCAGAATTATTGCAATATTAACACAAAATAATAACAAAACCAAGGCTGTAGTCAAATGTGTTTAGTGTTCTAAATGCTATTGAGTGCATAAAAAGCCTACATTTCGCCAAAAAAATCCCCTAGAAAATTACCATGTTTTCTATTAACTTGACAGATATGTAATTTGATAATTGCACCGTGTGGGTTTTGTGTCATAATAATTACGCCATTTAATGGTTTTATGTCATACCTGGTAGGGAGCTATGACTGCTTTTCACTCACATTCTTCCAAAAATTACCAGAACTTTTGAGTTATTGTGAATATGATACCATAGTTTCTATTATATTTTTATTTTATCCCTTTGACAATTCCCAGATACAAACTTTAGCAGGCCAATACATCCACCACAGAGACAGAGTGATAAGCTCAGCTTGTGTGTCGTGGGTGTTATGTGGACTATTAAATCGCAAAATTGTTTGAGATTGTGGCGGATTGGGTAGGTCTTCATCCTAATAGCGGTTTGACGAGGCTCAAAACCAAAAAATAAACATAGTTTTAGACCCACAATTTTTTGGGGTCCAGGATGAAACGTTTTGGTTTTTCAGAAATAAAACCATAAACTTGCCTATATTTGCGTCATATATATATTCTAGCCGTTTTATATAAATCGTTTGACTGTACATCAGTCAGTCGCTCAGGACTTGCATTATATATAATATATGCGAATTCATCATCTTCCCTCAAAGCAGACATGGATATTAAGTATGACATGACGTGTCCCTCTTTCCCCCACTGTCTAAGGCACATCATTCGTGAGACATAGGTCATCTTCTCTGTTTTGCTTGCTGCTACGGTTTAACTTTTGTACAACAACCTCCATTTGGTAAGTCTGATCCTAGTGACATTTCTCAAATCTTTTCCCATTGAAAATGTTGGAGCCTTTATTGCTCTGTCATATAAAGACTTTTTCACGTATGTGTTTTTTCTTACAATTAGTTCATTTAAGTCAGTATTTCGTAATGTTGACACACAAAACATTACATTTTTGCATCGTTTAATCTTCTTCTTCTTTGCGATTCTTCAAAGCACGATGGGCAGCTTCTGGACATCGTTGTCTTTCAGCTTGGCTTCGAAGTGTGTTAAAGCATTATAAGCCAATGTAATCTTACTCACCAACTGTTGTGCCTGAGTAAGCGACTGCCCTCTACTGATCACTCTGGGACATTACAAGAGTGAGATTACGCAACAAATACATATGTAAAATGTACTTTAACTCTTTTGGATTGAACTACAAAAACAGAGCTTGGCGGGTTTACGTTGTGCTTGGATGCCTCTCTGATGAGCTGTAACAAACCCCTCCGCATTGAGTGGCAGTAGTACAAGCCCGTTTTTCTGTACAATGTCAGCATATGAAGTAAGGCAAACAATGCCCCATTACAAGAGCAGTGTTACACCGGGAAGAGCGCAAGTTAGGCTCTTTAATTGCTACCATATTTACATTTTTCGTGCAATGGCCTGTATACTGTAGCTACGTTTGTAGTGTCACCAAAATATTATTAGTATAAACACGACCGTCGCTGTGTTTTCTTTATTTGATGGTGTTATTTCACTTGCTGAATGCTGGATATGTTTTGGCACTTTTACCTCGAGGGCATCGGTGGAATCTCGGACACAACTACAGTCCAGTATAGATTTCATTTTTCAACAGATATTTTGTAGCGCACCAATTAAACATTCAGTTATGCACAAACTTTGGTCAAGTTATATCAGTTTCCATTTTCGGATACATCTATCCAGATTGGATGCATGTGTTGCTGTAGAAGATGATCTCCTTGATGTGAGCCACATGTAATCAAACATTTTGTATTTTTGCCCATCATTGTCACTATTTCGTCACCATGCTTTACCTGTCTATTGATATTAGTCGCACGTCACAATTACATCATTCTGCTGATGATTGTTTCCAATGTCAGTTCCTTTACACCAGCATGTGTCAATCAACATCAGCCATGGTCTGTCTACCGCTGTACGAGGGCCTTCCCCAACCCGTTGCCAGCTCTCACGTGGTCCTGCGCTGTAAAAAGAGTAAAGGTTTTACCCTTTCTGGCAATAAAACAAGTGTTAATATCTTAAAAGACCAAACAGACAACTTTCAAAAAGTGTTAAGTTTGCAAAAAGCCACAAGCATTTTGTCTGCATGTTTTGCCACAAGCATGTGTGTTTTTTTGCAAACTTGACACTTGTAATTATTGCCAGAAATGCTAAAACCTTTTCTCTTTTTGCACCATCTAGGTACTGGCAAAAACGGTATTTGTGCTCTCGGTCTTGTTCCCTCCTTTTGGCTGCCACTCTGTCATTAGACTCAACTACTTTTTATCACCCCTTCTAGTGATGTGTTTTGCCAAAGTTCACTTATTTTACTTTTATTGAGTCAATATGATATCGCGTAATCATATTTGTTCCCTCTTCTTCTTTGCGATTCTTCGAAGCACGATGGTCAGCCTCTGGACATCGTTGTCTTTCAGCTCGGCCTCGAAGTGTTTGGTAGAATTCGCAGGCAATACCAAGTATTACCTGACAGGGATCGCGACGTGAACGCTTCTACCTTGACCCCCATTTGTTCCCTAATACATGTGTTACTCTTCCTGTCCGTTGGTGTAATTTCAAGCACGCATCTCTGCACGTTACTACGTGCACTTTTCAGCTTGTTCCTTTTTCAATAATTAATATAATACTCGTTCATAGTTTTTTTAACTTTAGTGTCGATACTATATTTGTTTTTATTATTATTATTATTATCAGATACGTACCCTCACGGTGGCTATTGAAGGCAGATAAGAATGTAAATGATACACGCTTGCTGTATGTTCCCAGGTCACACGTCTATTCGATGTGTGATCGAGCTTTTTCGCGTGCTTCTCTAAGACTCTGGAATGCCCTTCCGCTGGAAATTCGTTCAGCGGAGTCCTTGACCATCTTCAAATCTCGTCTCAAGACTCACTTGTTTCGTAAAGCTGTCAAGTCCTCCGGCTAGGACTACTGATGCAGCTCAATGCTGTCGCGCCAGGATGTTGGCTCTCTTCCTGCCTGCGCCTTTATGGGAACATTTATTCCTTCCTCTGGCTTGGACTGTTGATGCGGGTCAGTGGTGCCGTGCCGAGACGTTGGCTCTCTCTCTCTCTCCCGATCTGCGTCTGCTCGGGAATATCTGTTCCCTCCTTGCTTGTTGGAGAATTATTAGTATTTTTTTCTGCTGTCTTTATGTCCTATGTCCTATAATTTATCGATATTGCTTGACTCTCAGTTAATCTGTCTTGATGTTGTTGACATACCGTTCTCTACACAGCCTTGTGCAGCGCTCTGCGACCCTTGGGTGAAAGGCGCTCTATAAATGCAATTATTATTATAACTAAAGAGGCAAATGAGAGCAGTGTGAGGTCCTATTGGTAAACACTAGTGTGCTTTGTACTTGCCCAATATGGTAGCTGTCTACAATCAAAACAAGGAAAGGGCAGTGAAGAAGTCTCAATTTAAGACCCGCAAATCAAACCGAGAAACAATTATCTCCCACGACAGCCACATCTTTGTCCATAGACATGTTAAAGTAATAATTAAAGAAACGCATGAGGAAAATGGAAGTTTCCGAATGAGGTGGTGGGATGGGGGGCGGGATTCGATGGTGGTGTGAAAAAGGGCCCTAGTGTGTGAAGAGGAATAACAGGCCCTTTGTCGCCCACAGAACCTGTCGTGTCCATGACGACGGGCCCTTTCCTGTGCTGTGTGTGTGGAGGGGGTATGGCCACAACTCACGTGAGGGCTCCTCGCACAACAACGAGCACCACGGGAGCACCAGCGCGTCAAGCCCACCACTCCCGGGTCTCCAGGGCCGCTTGTTTGGCGAACGATCCTCAAGCGGATACGTAACGAGGTGTCGCCCCGGTGCTCCCTTGGTGATCCGCTGGTGCTCCCGTGGTGCTCGTTGTTGACATGCCGTTCTCCCCGCGGCCCTTGTGCAGCGCTTTGCGACCCTCGGGTGAAAAGCGCTCTTTAAAATGCTATTATTGTATTATTATCTGCGCGCTACGGAGCAGGCGATATAAAACAGCAGCGCGTGCAAATTTTAACTCGGCATGTGGAATGGTGCACATGAATTTACGGTTATTCAAAACAATACATTTTGCTTTAACGTATATCAAGCCCATCCTGGGTAGAGCCCTGCCTTGCCCCCTGTGTCTGCCGGGATAGGCTCTGTCTCACCACAACCCTGTACAGATTTAAGCGGTTTCTGACAATGAATGAATGCATCAAGTGCACTTTATAATAAATACACAAATAAATAACTACAAATACTGACGAATATATAAACCCACTGGCCAATTAGGCCAGCTCAATCATCAGCTGGTAGAAATATATACGTTTTTACATTTGACTTGAAAGATTCGACTATAGGTACCTACCTTCTTTAAATGACAGAAATCCGAAGGTAAAGGGTTCACAAACGTATACTTTGTTAGAGCGTTAACATTAATGGTAATAGTACCTGAATGCTTAACCATATTAAGTACAGTACTGTACTATATTCTGTGCAGAAGCTCGGAGGAAGAAGGGTTTAACGGTTAACTTGCATTACGCTCTGAACCTTGTGACCCGAGTTAGATTTCTGGCTGACAGCAGTGGAGAGTGGCATTTGAAGACGTGCTGGAAGGCCCCTTCATAAACATGTACTGACATACGGTAAAGAAGCATAACAGAATTACACCGTGTATTCAGGCCTTCATCTAGCAGTGGATTGACAACCGGTTGTGAAATATATAACAAGGGAATATGTATGTTGTATAGTCGTATGACGTCTCCATGTGTTCTTGTGACACTTTATTCACAACTATAATGTGGAGATACCCATGTAGAAATGTAACCGAACTGCAGAGATAGTATAATGACTGAAACGCAACAATGAAAAATACAAGTACTGTGTTTTATTTTTTAAAGAGCACATGGTGCAAAGTATGTGCATGTGGGCATCATTTATCTTTACATTGTTGACTGTAGCCTTCAGTCAGCAACCTGTACATCTACTTTGTGACTTTTAAAAGTAGCCAGTAAAAACTCTGCTATAAGACGAATGCAAAGAAAAGTAACACTCATAGCATAATACACTGGAACCAATGTTTATCAAAGAGTGACATTTAATCAGTGGTTTTCTCAAATTCAGCAATGGTTCATAACGTGGCTTGGTATGTCAATAGGGAAAGATTTCTCTTATTTTCACGTAAGTGGACCTTGATTTTCCCTCTTGGTATATGCTGATGTTAATATAAAACATAATACAGTATTGCAAAGTACTATATATATCATTGCTTATGCATTTCTTGGCAACAACAAAAATGCATGTTTCTTGGTAACTTAGCCTCTTTATGGTTACCGAAGCAACAAAAGGTCACACAAACATGCTCTGCATACTTTATTATAGCATGCATTATTTATACATAGGCATTTTGGCATGTATAAAAGCAAATTTAATTTACGAGGCGCTTTAGCATCAGGCAATTGTGTGGCGGTAAGTTTTTATTTATCTTAATAGGAAGTAGTTTCCCTCTATATTCCTCTACATACAGCCTCCACATGACCATGTCGCCTGTGTGAACATTCGAACAATCATTGAATAAGAAAATGAAAAATGGCTTTTCTGACTGCATTTATCAGCTCTGTAACGTTCTAAAAAAACTATTAAACGTCCGTCAATTACTGTTCGTAAAATTAATTTAAACTATTCAATCAATTCCTGTACAGTACGAGACTGCTGGTGACTTTGGAGTTCGTTGATCGACAGGCCGTGTATGGTGAGGTAAAATGTGGGTACCGCTGCCTCTTCCAAGATATCTGGCCAGTGGAGATGAGTAAGGAAATGCCTTCTGGAAAGGACGCTCTAGAGCTCCCTTGAGTGAAATACCTTTCAGAAACAGTCGTGTGAGCAAGTTACAGGGCTGCATATTTACTTTCATATCTTTACCCTATTAAGTTGATTTTTAAATTAGCTAAGCGCCATATAGTCAGCACTCTTATTGCTGAATCAGTACAGGGTGGTCCAGATATCCTGTGACCCCCATTTAATTGACACCTAACTTTTTTACTTTGCTCATTCATTTCTGTTTTAAATAACCCTTTATTTTTTCAGGTTAATAAAGTTTTGGATGTAATTTTATATTGATTACATTACACACCCATTGGTAAACAAAAAAAATAAGTTTTGCAGGTTTAAATGGGGGTCACAAGACATGGACCACCCTGTACAGCTGTATCCAGGTTAAAAGCCCTGCTGAGCTTACGAGATATACAGGTGATTTGGTGGTGGGCTTTAACACTATATATCTAAACCTATATTATTTTTTATCCAAAGGTAACTACAACATGCTTTTTATTACAATGTTTTCTCATTAACTACTGATGAAAATTGTACTTGGAAGTTTGAATATTAAATTAACAAAGTGTTTGAACTCAAAGAGTAATAAGATATGAGCTTCACTTGCAACGTTTTTATGGGCTTTTTTCTCTTTAAAAACGGATCACCAAAAATTAAAATCGGATGTAATGAAATATTAGCACAATGCAATACCTTTCTAACAATACCAATTTGAGTCCAATGTACCTTGCATTAAACCGAGTAATGTATCACATTAAAGAGCATTAAAAAGTTAAAAGGCTTAAAAACGCCTTTTGATAAAATAGCTTGGTGGTCAAAACGGATGCTTTAATATTCCCCATCAGTGTGACTGGTCTCTATGTGCATTTGATGAAACTATGAAAGCAAAAAAAATCCTGCGAGGCTTCTATGTAATATGTTTTAAAACACAGTACGAATGCCATAACTAAACTCCTTTCAAGCGTTGAAATGACCGGTGCTACGATAATTTGATAATCAACACACGACCGCGCGTGCACGTGCAGGCTGTAATTAGATGTCTGAGCACAGAGCGGAGCACCAGAGCTGCTCGCGAGAACCGATCACATTTCCACTGAATTATGCACAAACGCACACACACACACGCTAAATTATGCACAGGCGCACACACTCACGTGCATCGCTTCCGCCGCACGGCTACAGCTGAATTACGTACCTGGTCAGTTGGCATAAACAGTCGGAGGGCCGGCACATGGCAGGGATGAGATAAACACAAGGGATGAGTGGTTGTTATGCAGGCAGAGTACATTCTATTGTTTGCGCCGCTTTACATAATAATACCCGGTGTTTTCTCTTGATTATAATTCTGCACGCACAATGCAGATGTGTAGACCGTATACCAATGTGCCCAAATAATAGCGCGTTAAATCGGTACGTGGTCGTAACAAAATCAAACTGGAAAGTGTGCAAAATAATGGAGGGGAGATGCATGCTTGGAATTACACCTAGGCGGGAAGAGGAACACATGGATTACAAAACATAATTCGAACCGTCACGAAAAGTGGGCTTGAACAGGACACGTTGTTAGAAGGCACGATGGTTTAAAATAGGTGCTCCATGGGTGCATCAGCGCCCCCAGCTGTTTGTGGATATAACACGTGTCGTTGGAGAACGACAAAACAAAGATTTGAGTCCATGTAAGGATGAGGTCCTGTCATTATATCGCCTTCAACAAATGCACAGGAAAACATTAATTGCATTGCGCATTGGCAATATAGCTTAAACTTAACAGTGGCATTCTCATTACCCAACAATGTCCTAAAGAGCAAGCTGAGGTTTTGGCAGTGGTTATCATTTATGAATTGTCATGTAGATTATACTTAGATACACGCAACTAAATATGACATTAACATCTTGTAAAAATATGACTCACCGCTTACTCAAAAATACGTCCTCTCACGGTAACAATACTACAAGGTTTCAGGGAGCCATAACATTTTCCCATGCAATCTTACGGAATATGTCTATGGAAGGGGCAAACGCATGCTAATATGGCATGTGTTTACACTGACACTTTACAAAGTGTTCATGTGGTACACAAGATATGTACAATTCTTGGCATACTCCAACTCTCTTGAGAATACCACATAATGCTGTTTCCATATTCGAGGCTTGTGTGTGACCATTGTGTGCATTATTCCAGAAATGAGAGTGCATCCTGTAAACCTTAGACACATGTTAGGTGATTAATCCACCCAGCGGTACATCAGAGAAACACACGTTTTATAAACGCTTAAAGCAAAATAGCACGGTATTAATCGCGGTGAAAAGCAGCCACTGCAACCCTTCAAATCGATTCCCAAAAGACTTGCTGAATAAATGTTACAAACTCATTTAAATAGATATCCTTGCTGCCTAATTAATTCGGTGTTTTGTTTTGCTGTGGGCGGCAAAGCGCGACTATTTCAAAAGGAAAACCACAAACTGTTAATGAGCGTTTAAACGTCGGCATTAGAGAGTGTGAGAACGGCACACAAAGCATCCGCCTGTGGGCTTTGCGTGGCATTCACACACAACACTTAATGTGCTGCCACTTTACTTCAATAAAGACATTGTATAACAATCTTGCTTTACGTGATCTTTAACATTAAATTAGCATTAATTTGCTCCATGTCCCGACACACGCTGTCTTGTAATTGTATATAAATGCGTCAACAAATCGTTGACACGCATTGCTGTTTTCTTTAACACAATAATTTAATATACTGTAGTCAGTTATACAGTTTGAAAGCAATGGGAGTGGAATTTGCTGTAATGAAGATCATAAAACTGATCATTAAAATACATTATAATAGAAAAAACCTTTCAAAGATCCAATAATTAACATAATACATTTGTCTGGCAATCTTGAGAGGAACCAAACTCCACAGTTTTCGTCTTGGGATTTTAAAATGTGATGTAAATATTTAGACTGAAACACCTACAAAACTTCAAATTTTCAATGGACCAAAAGGTTCAACTTTGAAGCCCTTGTAGTACCTAATTCTAACTTACATAAGTTTTTCACATGGTCATGGCTGGCTAAATATTAAACCGTTTTGCCTATAACATTTGATGCAACGTTTGCCTTTAATGCAGACCAAACGAACACTACACTATGAGACTTTGCTCTGCTCTATCGGGATCGCCATGTCGAGGAATGGTCGACGGAAAGAGGAGCTCTGAGTAGCCATGAAAACCTACATCAACGTACTATATATTTGTCCACCCGTTCTCAAATGCAACCTTAAATTAAACCAGTTAATTTAGAAACATGTGGTTGCAGTTTATGCTTATTCAGCATTTATGCTGACACTATTTTGTGATTGTTAGCATATATATGTAATTATCCTTAATGTTTCATTTCCAAAGCACTAATTGGAGTATAATAATTAAGTCAGTAGCTTATTGAGTTTATATGAAAACAACACGTGCTATTTTGAAAAAAGAATGTTGCTTGGTTTGCAAAAGCCAAACACAGGTCACAATCAGGTATAGTATTATCTTTCTGTGAGCATTGTTGATGTGTGCCCATGTTTATAACTCATAAACATGCTATATAATACATTAATTATATTTGATTTAGGATTTCATAGCTGAATTGTGTAGGTATTGTTAGGTTCTACCGATGCCATCAATACCATTTTATTAGATAGGGCAGTGTTATCTATACCCAACATTTCTGAGATAATGTAATGAATATAATGACGAGCTAAATAAATGATCATCGATGCCACTAGTTTATAGTGGAGATATCTTGACTATAGAAGGTGTGAAGACAGAGATGACATCCTCAGCAATCAGTTACAAACGCGGCTCATGTTTCTGACACTGATGAAATGCCACGCACTCATGAGGTGCGTGAGCTGTATGAGTAACCCTGCTCGGTGTATGAGTAACTATGTTATGACTGCGAACCATGCAAGTGTCACTGTGTATCATTCATTCATCCATTATCTGTTCCCGATTAATTCTGGACAGAGACACGGGGAGCTGGATCCTATGCCGTCAAACGGAGGGTGCGCGCCAGGGCTATACTTAGCATGGGGCGCCAAACCATCACAGAACACCACAGGCAATTTAGTAAGAAGGCCAGTTAACATGGCAGCGTGTCTTTGGCCTGTGGGAGGAAAACATCGTACCCGGCGAAAACTCATGCAAACATTGGAGAAGATGCAATCTCCAGAGAAATGCATCCAAGATGGGAATCAAACCTGGGTTCTTCTTGCTGTGAGGCGACAGTGCTACTCACTGTGCGACTGTGTCACCCACAGCCATATCAATACATTCATACACTTGTGTACAGGCTTCTAACAGTGCTTTATAGACCAACAACTACATGTAAAAAAGATTCATATTTTAAGGTCATGATAAAAAACAGTTTAAAGGTGGGGGGGGGGCGTTAACCGTAAAATGGAATTGTTTATACGCACATATTATGAGATGACCTTTTAGATTTCACGTGCCAAGCCGAAATGATAAAAATACAAATGCAACTATTGTGACAACTTTACCCGATTGTGGCATTGACAGAACATTTGTGCTATGACCCTGGTTGCTGGGGGAGAAAGAAAGAACCTTTACAAGGATGCTTGTGCTAACCTTGTAAACAGCCAGACAATCAGGTGTTCACTCTGTTTGGCGTGCTTTCATATAAACAGCTGGCCATATCTCACACTACAGACGTTCCCAGTTGAGCCTTTAAACCTAAAAGGTCCACAGAAACGGCAGCTATTATCACTGCACTGCTTCATGCATCCTTATAAAAGCATCATTACATATTGTATATGCACCGTGTATTGCCACTACAAATTACATTGAGTGTTTGTTTCTTATTTTAACAACAAGAGGTATAAATGGCTGTATTTGCAACTAAATTAAAGTTTAGAGTGATTTGACATTGCCTTCATTAGATCTTTCAGTTACCTATGTTAATAACCAACTGTGCATGCGTTGAACGGTATAAACGCATGTACAACGCAGATTGTCATCGCATGCAGTTTGTATTTTGCATGTCATGCTACATAAACCTTCTGAATTTGATAGCTTCATTTAAAATAATACACACATACTGGATTTTCATCAATCACTGCAATTTCAACACGCTACTAAATATTGTTCAAAAGTGAAGACTTGCCAACCAACGCATGCTTAGTTACACGCTTTATTTGACAAATGAATCAGATTAACAGGGAAACTCGAGAATCGAAAGAGCGGTATCAAAGAGCACCTTTTTAAGACAGGTTTCAAGCAATTGAAGCCAACAGCCGCGCATCTTAATTAACCCCTGTATAGACAGCGAGAGTGGGTCAGGCACCCCGCTGTGTGCTCTACAAGTCTTTAGAAAGTATTTAAACTGTCATGTTCGTTTGTCACCAACATTTGATGACAGCGTACCTGCAGCGTCGGCCACACGCGTGATTGTTTGATCGGTCTCTCAACGCCGTATTTCCCAAGCAGAATAAAAAATGGAACAAATTGCGTTCGAATTTTATCCCGACTCACTCGGAGATTGTTCCGCTCTCCAGCACGAGAGCAATCGTGCCCAAAGCGAGCTCGACATCTCTAACACCGAACCCTCTGCCAGCTGCTTCTCGCAGCCGTGGCATTCTTTCAACTGTGGAGACTTTGTCTCCGGTGAGATCTTCCCGGCCTTCAACGAAGATTTTGCGTCGTTGCCCGGGGAAGGCGCCAACTCCGAGGGCACTCTGTTCGCGAGTGGCGGAGGCGACGGTGCCCGGTGCCCCGCGAGCAGCCTGTACCCGCCCGCGCTCACGCACCAGCCCTACCAGGTTCAGCGCACGGCTGCCAACGTCCGCGAGCGCAAGCGGATGCTGAGCATCAACTCGGCGTTCGAAGAGCTGCGCTGCCACGTCCCGACCTTCCCCTACGAGAAGAGGCTGTCCAAGATCGACACGCTGCGCCTCGCCATCGCCTACATCGCCCTCCTCCGAGATATCCTCCTTTCGGACGCTGACCCAAGAGCCTATGTCGATCAGTGCATCAAAAAAGGTCATCCCAACAGCAGCAATGCGCTCTGGAACACCAGCGGTATGCATATATCTTTGTTTAACAGTTGACATATTTTAACTGCACAAAGTACACTTATAAGACTCTGAAGATGAATGCACTGTTTATAACGTGTGACAATAGTACGCGTTAGTTTTGTTATCTTTATCTCCCTGCATAATCTTAACTATTGAAGGATTGCATTGGAGGATCCGGCGCGTACCCAGTTCGATCCGTGCGTACCCATATTCGGAACTTATATAATGCCATTGCAAGCACATTCATGTTTTACAGCATTTGTTGTTACTGCTGTAGTGTTGCTCTATCAGAAATAGAATGGATATGATGTAAACACAGTCAACACCCCCATATGGTTGGAAAACTTTTTCAAGAATAATATGGATTTTAGTCAATCTATTTGCCGAATTAAATAACAGTACACGCATATAAACATGTGGAGATGGTCACTTATAAAGATCACTACCAAGAATTCCTGCACGTTCAAAAGTTTTCACACAACACTGCTCTATTCCCAGTGCAACTTTAACCCATTTCCCGTAAATACACTTTAAAATATTAAGTGTCTGTACGCATTGCTTGGAATGCTCACTGCAGTGACACACCGCTGCACTTGTTTTCTCAGATCTGACGGCACGGCTGTCCTGGATAAAGTGGGATTAGGGGCACTGCATCCGTGGTTGATTTGACCTCGACCCCATTTTCCAGCTGCGTGTTCCCACGGCCCACCGTGCTTCTGCTCACCCACCCACACGCCACACATCCACAAGCAAAATGCTGGCAGAGCCCGCGTTGGTGTGGCAAACAACGTCAATGCTTCACGGCTTGATACGGGATGGTACCTACGAGCACAAAATCACCGTATCACCAAACACAAACCTCCTGTTGCTCCGCTTGTGTTGTATTTAAACTTGCTTGTGGATAATCTCATACGTTGTTTTCTCATCCAAGATTCTGATTCATAATTGGTTTCATTTGGGTTGATCATGTAGGTCCAATATCAATTTGAGCTGTAATCATCCACAACAAATTAAGTTGTCACAAGGACTCGGATCAGGTAGCGCGTGAATTCAAGTTCTGAGCTCTTGTTAACAGCCAATGATGCTGGAGGTAATCTCCAGCAAAACATCGTATACATTTGTCAAAACACCGCTCTATTTTCAACATGCTGGTTTACTGAAAAACATGAGCCACGGAACAACTCGATTTGTTTGGCTTCGTCAGGTGGTGGAGGATTATGATAACTATAAGTTCGAACCCAAGATATGAATCACGCGTTTAGCTCTGACACAAGTGACATCTTTGTTGTCATATTTAGTAGTTCTAGGACTGCCGCAGGCTACATTGTCTGGTAGCGGAATATGAAAATTATAAATTATTATGCGAATATCCTATCATTATAACATAAGACGCCATTCTGACATTTGTTAATAGAATATATGTGGAATATTTAGGTCGTAAATACGAGTTTTAACTGTGTTGAGCGTTGCTCCTCTTTTTGCTTGACATGGCGCTCCCTAAAGAGGAACTCTTAAGAGCAATTTTCATACATCAAACCAAGAAAACCTATATCAATAAATAGATAATGTCTTATTATTTAATATATTCTGTGGAAATGGTGTACTGTTCATGTGTTCACTTTGTAAATGTAATGTTCATTCATTGTACACAATGTAATCTGTGCCTTTGTATTGTGTTCTGCTAATCTTCTTCTTTGCGATTCTTCGAAGCACGATGGCTAGCTTCTGGACATTGTCGTCTTTCAGCTTGGCTTCGAAGTGTTTGGTAGAATTCGCAGGCAATACCAAGTACTACCTGACAGGGATCGCGACGTGAACGCTTCTACCTTGACCCTGCTAATGAAGACCTGGATAGCCTAGCAGTCAGCATATGTGACGAAAATGTGACCACAACGTAAGCGACTTTAGGTAGTAATTAGATGAACGTATTTAGTATTCTGTATTTGCAATATATGGAACTCATAATTTGATATCGCAGAACTATAAACACAATTGGTAATTGTTAAATGGACTTCAGTAAAAACATAGCACTTCCAATTAAATGATAATCTACAAACAAGTACAAGCTCTTATAGAAACATACCTAGTCTGTCTGACAAGTTATACATGTTGTAATGAGAAAGAAAACTTGAAATTCAGATTAAAGCGTGCCATCCTAACACTCGTAATTATGTAACTGTTTACACGTTAGAATGTACAAGGGTTACATCATAAACACTTTAGCCGTTGAGTATTTTTCACGTTATTAAAAAAAGCTTGGACACAGAGCACAGTGGACAGTGACAGAAAACAAATTAATCCCTGAATTGCCATTTAAAACGGTCCATGTACAAGAGAAAGAACGTATCTTAAAGTGTTCCACGTAACTTAAGCCACAGGATGCTTCTTCCTTTTAAAATTGTCTGTCATTAGATTTGAACACTATAGAATACATTATTTGGTAACTGGCTTGCACTGAATAAATTTCAGTGTTATATATTCAGTTGGTGTTCCGTGTATGATTTGGAGTGTTGTAAAATGGAGTGGTCTCACTGGTCCAGAGTTTGCACGCTTGAGTAAATGCTTTGTAAGTTGGAATACCTTCTCATATCCAATGTTGATACATTTTTCATGTTGGATATGAGATGTATAATCAAATCACGCTACAGTATAAGTATAGTTCTTATCAAAGAGTTTAAAAGTATACAGTTTACCCATTACACAACAAGCCTTACATATATTCTCACAATAAGGCAGTGTATATATTTTATGACGGGGGAGTGGTGACGCAGTGGTTAGCATATTGCATTATCACCCAGTTATCGGAGTTCAATTCCTAGCCAGCTTGGTTCAATTCCTCACCAGCTTGGTTGAATATAGTCAATCTCCCCGTATGAAAGACACCGTATGAGGAGGCCTTTGTCAAGCAGTGGATTGAAAAAGCCCTGCATAATAATTATTTTATGAATTGTGTGATTTTTTTTTTATTAAATGTGCAGTTATCGTACCACTGAAATTAAAGTGTCTGTTCACTTTTAAAGGTAGAAGCGTTCACGTCGCGATCCCTGTCAGGTAGTACTTGGTATTACCTGCGAATTCTACCAAACACTTCGAAGCCGAGCTGAAAGACAACGATGTCCAGAAGCTAGCCATAGTGCTTCGAAGAATCGCAAAGAAGAAGAAGAAGGGCAACACGGTGATGCGATAAGCAGCGCTGCCGCCTCAAAGCAAGAAGTGCCCCGGGTTCGAATCCCGGCTCAGGTGCCTTTTTGTGTGGAATTTGAAGATTCTCCTGGTGTCCTGGTGGGTTTCTCGCCAAGCATTCTGGTTTCCTCTCACAGTCCAAAGACATGCTGCAGCATAGGTTAAATGGCCTCTGGACTAAATTACCGCCGGTGCCCTGTGATGGACCTGCGTCCTATCCTGGGTACAGGAACAGAGTATACGGCCTAAATATTGTCATGGTGGAGTTGAATAATTTGTAGTGTACAGATGTCGGCTTGCTCTTCAGAGCTGTTCTTTCGGGATAGCCGGGTCGAGCGATCCTCCCTCTCTGCCTCGCGACGTTTTGCCTCCCACGTTGGAAGCATCATCAGGCGTAAAATTACACTGGGGAGTCAAGTGACTGTGATTTTAACTGGCAAATTTTTACGGTACAAGGAGTAATGTTTAAATTCCCAATAGACGGCACATTTTTGGAAATATAATGTTTATGTCTGGTCACAATATTCTCATCTGCTCCTTTCGAGACATACTTCAACACATTCTGTTCTTTTAATACCGGCCAAACAAAGCACAATATTAAATGTCTTATTCCGTTTCTGTATTACATTTTACATAATATTTTAAAAACGTAGTTTAACTATGGCATAAGTAAAGATATGTTATTACTTTCATCGGGGATTTCACGTGTAATATTATATTATTTTTAAGGTCCTGAACATTGTATTACCTAATAGTTTCCTCTGGCATGTCGGGCATATGACTAATGTAGATGGCTTTAAAGCTCAACCATAAAAATACAAAGTCAATTTAACAGGTGTTAGCCATCTGTTTTGACTTTAGTTGAAAGGGTTATGTCCTTTTTCTCCTTTTCACTCCCACATTTAATCATCAGAAGATTAGAGCATGTAATCTGCGACTATTGGTAGCGATGTAAGTAAGAGTAAGGTAACAACTAAACCGTTGCAATGACAGCGAGAAAATTAACAATTTGGATGCAAATTATAATAATAATAAGAGCATTTATTGAGCGCTTTTCACCCGAGGGTCACAAAGCGCTGCACAGGGCTGCGGAGAGAACGACATGTCAACAACGACAGAGAACGGAAAATCAGCAACACTTTTTGGGGTTTTTTTATATAATACAAGCTGTGGTGAATTAACACAACTCTTTCATGACAGGCACACCAACACATATTGATGGGGCAAATAAAGATTTAGCCAAAGTTGCTGATGTGTGATTGAAGTGATTTTAGAAATATGCGAGCTTATTAGTACTCTATTTGATATGCATCTACGGTTAAGTATATGGCTAATAGCAGATCATATTTGCTCTTGGTTCTAATGCATCATTTACACTGTAGAAGCTGATATATGTTGTGCAAGTAAAAACATCGGGAAATAGACATACATCATATATTTTGCAACAATTCATTCTTATTAAGTTTCATGTTGCTATTTAAGAAAGATCCTGATACCATTAAGCATAGGTAAACTCTGTTGCCATTTACAGTACGACAAACGTCACCAAAATAAAATAAAATGTGTAGTGATAGAAATGCATCTTTATATAAACACGATGCCATATTCTGTATAAGTAATATGTAATGGAACACATCCGGGAATTTGTACCGAGAGCGATTAAATACGCTCATGTGTGGGAGCTAGATGGATTATTACATTGTGGGACAATGAGAGATAGCAATAACTTGTGGGACGCTTTCATCCAACAGTGGATTTACCAAGAAAATTTACGACCACACTTGTCCGTCTAAACACATCTCTGTTTCTCCTGCAGCTGCGGGAAGTATTTTTTGGTGCCAACTAAATCAATCAATGAGGCTTTAACTAATATTTAAATATTCACAGAGCACTCTTATGCTCTGTATATGGTGGCATGAACATTAAAATATATATAATTTACAAATGTTCATAAACGTCTGAATAAAATGTTGGCAGAACGGTTGGTTCCGCCAGTATTTGGCAGAAAAATGTTCGACATACTGCTATTTTTTTTCCAATTTCCTCCCTTGTCCTTTACAATACCAGTGGAAACTACCCTTCTGCCAATAATTAAGAGTATTGCATCTTATACACTAATGTGTGCTTTCCTGTATACACTGCAGAATAATTGTTATTTAGTCAATGGTGGTCATGCAGAGAGCCCCAAAGTCGCAGTTACTAATTTGGTATTTCTAGACGTTTGTGCTGATGGATGAAACTGCTGCTAACTGCTAGCCGGGATAAGACTCGCTAATTTAATCCACACGTTAACTGTGATAGCCTAACACGTGACGCATTTTTTGGGGGGGATTATTTTCAGTCAGGTGAAAATGACAGCTGATGTGTGGTGAGGGTGCGTATTTGAATTAAACTGCTCATGCGGGCAGGGATGTCAGATGTTTGTGGCAGACAACATTATTGGACCTTATTGGTTCAATAGTTCTCATAAACTATCCCTCCTTCATCAAAACCCATTCATGTGCAAAATATATGTATCCCCGGTAGCCGCTCTAACATGCAAAAATGTTTTAATAATTAAAATTGCAAAAAGCCTTGCATTTCTCAAATATCAAGCAAAAAGTAAAAAAATACATGTACCTCATTGTGGTGTCTACTATTTCATGGTTTAATTAAGTTCCCATAGTTCAATATTATTGTGTTGTACGTGCAGTTTCCATATTGCAGGGCTTGAGCGAGTTACTTTTAGGAATTTAAAAAAACATATTCTGAACATCATATTACAGAACGTATATAACATTTACGATGTTGAGTTAATGGTTAATGCATGCTGTATATTACCATAATGACCCAAACTCAAATAGAGTATACACGTATAAATCGTTGAATTAGCGTGGAAATTGTAATAGGCATTATGGATAAATTGGGTAGGCCACTGGCACGAGGGTTAACATAGACACTGAACCCAGAAATTTGAGTCAGATATCAATGGGGAATGATATCTGAACCAGTTCTGGACCTCCCAATTCACCAACCTGCATGACCAGCGTGGTGAAGTATGGTCAAACAATCCCCATAACTGAAAGGCATATGAGGTCTTCCTCTAGCAACTAGATTGACGAAGGTCTGTAAATTGTTGTTATGTGTAAATAAATGATAACGCTGTAGAGTAATCACAGTTGTAAACTTTTCATGGAAAATAAATCTACATGGCTAAAATCAACATTTTAACCAACCACCATTTGACTACATTACACATGTTGCTTCATAAATAATACCATTACTAATTATGACATACATTGCAATACCAGTAATAACACATCTATGACAAAAATGTCTTTTAAAATACAAAACGTAAAAACCCAACTACAAAACAACTCGGCCAAAAATAAGACATTTCGGGTCGTCACGCTTTCTGAAATAAATTACATCAAACTAAAAAATATATAGCGGACCTGTCAAAGCATCTGTTAGTATTGAGAGACTCTTAAATCAACCCATTAGTTTGACAAAGCAGAGCGTCCTGTTTGCACAGCTGTGCTCATGACAGCCAATCCCAACAAAGACAGTTACCCACCTCACATCCAATAGCAGTGGGTGTTTCGGGCCGCTCGGTAAAGGGCCAATGGCCTGTAGAGCGTGTACGTGCATAGCGCTGTGTCTATGTGTGGCCCACCGTGTGAGCGTTTGTTTTCTTCTGCCGATGCCAAGGGACCTGGTCGTGTCTCCCTCAGGACTTCTTGGCCCCTTTCACCAGCGCTTGCTTTTCCAACGTTCACTCTCCAGTTTCAAGGCAATACGCGCTGACGGACATATATGTTTTTAGCATAAATTAATACTAATCATGGGTTATTGCGCAATTAGTTAATAATGGTCTATATCGTATCCAGTTGCCTCCTTAAAACGTTATGCAGGCGTTATTAAGA
>JAZEWU010000001.1:4899662-4926980 GCA_036362915.1 Geotria australis
GCGGTTTCTGAAAATGGATGGATGGATGGAATGGCCTGCATGCTCTGTGGAAAGACATTCCACTTGTACAGCTTACTGCCCAATTTTACTCGTGGAATAAACATAATTTTGGGCTAAATATCCACCGGCATTTTTCCTAGTGCCACACTTGTGTGAGATGGATTAACGTGAACATTATTTTCATAGGCATTGAGAGGATTTTATATAGAAACACGAACGCCTGGGACAGACAGTTGTTGGGAGCAAGAACAATGTCGGCACCTGTGTTTTTTTTCTCTGTTGGTGGTAATATGAAGAAAGGTACAGCAAGATGCCTCATGAACCCCCTTTTACTCGGGTTCACACTAATCTCGGGTCTACGGAGACCAAGTTAATTTGAGAGCGACTGGCCTCTTCAAGCATCTATAGGGCTGCGGAGGGACGGTTAATAGCGCTGCCGCCTCACAGCAAGAAGTTCCTGGGTTGGATTCCCGCCTTTCTGTGTGGAGTTTGCATGTTCTCCCCGCGCCCACGTAGATTTTCGCCAGGTACTCCGCTTTCCTCCCATAGTGCAAAGATATGCTGACTAGGCTAATTGTCCTGACTAAATTGCTCCCGGTGCGCTGAGATGTTGCAATTTGCCGACGCCTCCCGGCTGGACAACTGTTAAAAACAGCTATATAGCTCAGCGGTTCCTTCCAGCTTAAATATAGACTGGATGACTGAAGATGTGTTATATAGCTCTCTGAAGTGTTTTTTGGATTGCACCACGTGTTCCTCAGTGTGATGTCTGACGTTTCGCTGCACGTGATGGGAGCGAAACATCACATGCCGTTCTCTCCACAGCCTTGTGCAGCGCTTTGTGACCCTCGGGTGAAAGGCGCTCTATAAATGCTATTATTATTATTACATACCAGACGAAATGTGGTACAACTCAAAAACAAATGACGGCTCAAGGAAACGTCCGGTTAGAATTTGCGTACCTCGCGCCGTGAAAACATTTCCTATTACCCGGGTTTACAATATCTGTACTTTTACGAAATAAAAAAGCATATTTTATCATGAAGTCAAGCTTTTCATAGCATTTGAATGTTATTTTATTTTGGGGGAGAGGACACGTTTATATTAAAGTTAAACTGATTTAAGGTAATGTTGTATACAGGCTTGTTTTAACAGTGCTTTCTTTCAGTTGGCATTTAATAGTTCATTGGCAGATGTTTGAGTTACACATCAGCCTTCATTAAATAAACTTGCCATATTGTAATTGCTGCCAAGGAGCAGAATCATGATGTCATCTTTATAGTCGCTCCCACCAGTGTTCCACAAACCCTGGGAAGATTTTAGCTCAACGTTTGAACGTTTTGTTAATGGCATAATAAGTACTTTAATAGAACGCACATTCTCATCTACTTAATCAAATGCATTGCAGGCTCAAATATTACTAAGAGTTTCAGAGCAAAACCGGACGTAGCAATTTCTGAGCCCCATGTGAACCGTGACTTGAGGGGGCCCTCGATAGTGCCACACTCACGTGACTAATAACGCACGTCCCATGTGTGCATGCCGTCAAACGTTTCCTTTTGGGTTGGTGTTTATAGCATTCATGCCTTGTATATTATATATTTATAAAGTACAGTATATTGAGGACAGGAGGAAACGCGTTACGTAGTGCTAACCCTCGCACCTTAGAGCCAGAATCACCTGGGTTCGATTCCCGACTCGGGTGCTTATTTTACTTGTGGCTTGTATGTTCTCCTCCTGTTCTGCATGGGTTTCGTCCTGATTCTGCGATTTATTCCCATAGCTAAAAACACGTACAATGTAACTAATATTGGCCAAACATCCCAACGATGAATGTTACCTACAAACCACTCATTATGGAGCCACATAGCAACATCGCCGCCTACTTTGAAAACTTTGCAAGACTGTGCTGACAAAGAGTTATGTTTCTCAGTCAGTGAGGCTTTCTGGATTAACAAGAATAATACATAAATAGATAATATAGGACGTTTTGTGCAACTCTAACTTGACAAACTCGTGCTTTTCATGATGCTGTTCAGCTTTCCAAAGGCACTCCATCCTGCCCGTGTCATCTTTATCCCATCGTTTTTATCCTGATCCGTTTTGAATAACTGTCCTAGATACATCCTGTACATCTGCTACATTTTCCAGTTGTGTCCCTTTAACGGTTTTTTTTATTCGTTTTGATCTTAACCAAACCTCTCTTGTAAGTTTTGCCTTAAAGTAGATACATTAAAAACTGACAATTTCCCATGCAGTCCTAACATTGCTATTAAAAAGTGTGGAAATCAGACCAACATGCGTTGTTGCTTTTAGAGTGTCCTCTGCTGGGCAACTTAGCAATACGCATATTTCCCCGTCATATAACCTGTTTGATAACGTTTTAAGAAATTCAGTCCAAAGCAACACGTAAACATATATATTTTTTTGAGACGAATCACTCGAAAACTGAATCTCATTAAATAACTGCATTTTTAAAAATCATAACCACTTTTATGCATACTCAGGGCTTATCATTTCTCACTCGATATTTTCTGTAACGTTGTAAAGCTCGCGTTGAGTGGGGATTATCCACATAAGGCACTACCACTGGAGTACAAGCTGTGTCGATTCATAATAATCCTTATTATTGTATCCGATAAATCTGCAAACCCTAAGCACTATTCAAGCACATTTCTTACACAACCACCTCAAAACACACCACCAGTGTCATGAGGACAAAATAAGGCTAAATGAAAATGAGATAATTTCCTACACAGCGTTCACGGCTAAAACGAATTAACGATAATGCATATTCCTGACTGCCACATGGGCCAAGTGCAGAGCCTCTGGGTGGTAAGATGGTCTTGCTGTGTTACGAAGGTTTAGGGATGGAATTAACTGGCTGTCCTGGTTATAACTTTTAGTTTAATAACATTAACGATAACTGTGCTGTTTTCTTCACAGTGGCAGTTAGAAATGTCATTGTGTGCTGGCATCAGGGTTCAAATGATCTAACTTTAAAAGCTACCCGAAAACTACTAATTTGGAATTATACGTAGCAACAATTACCCTATACTGGCAGACGAATGCCCCAGGTCATTTTTTTGCAAATGAGACTCAACTTGGCCTCTTGAAGCTCCGAAGAGCAACCATCATAAATCGAGCCGTGAAAACCTACATCAGTACAAACAGTATAAACTCGGGTCACTCGCGCGCTCTCACAGTGGCGACTGCTGATTCCTGTGTAGCCACAAGAGGGCCCTGTGCTTGCCAAGCAAAACAGTGATTCACCTTCCACAGCGATGTACAGACACAGATGTGTATTATTACAGCAGAAAAAATACCCAGTGAGCTTGCAAGCTCTTTACGGGATTCCTGCGACATAACAAACATGCGAATTGACAAAAATAATTTTTAAAAATATATAATAATATGAAAATAACCAAGTTCTTACGCACACAACCCCTGGCTGCATGTGTGGTGGTGGCTCATATGTTGAGCCGTGCTGTGGCCGTTTTAATGAAAAGGAAGTGAAATTCTCAAAATTACAATGAAGCATCTCCTGTTAATGAATACGACTTTGAGATTCACATTTTAAACGCATCATACTGCGGTATTAATAATCGTTGCTCTTCTGTGAAAACCTACTTAGGTACTATTAATAATAATGAATGATAAATCCACTGCTGGGTAAATGCCTCCACAATCTGTCACCATCGCTCACGCGTAATATCAACGGATAATAATAATAATAATAATGTATACATTATACACATAATACATATGTTTTGCACAATTGCCGAAAAAAATTCCAAAGACCCAAAACACTAAACGCCCAGCAACAAAAAGCACTTACGACGTTGAACTGGAGAAGAGCTAACAAACGTCTTGATTCGTGCAAGCTTATACGAGCTTTGGAAAAGATGATGGGAGGGAATTCCAAATTCGTGCAGCCTGAGGAAAGAAGCACAAAGAGCTCTAAGTGTTTTGATGTGCAGCGTGGTGAACAGTATGTCCTGTGCGTAATCCAAGTTGTATGTGAAAGGGTGCCATGTGGTTGCAGGGTAAATTGCACCATGCCATGGTAAGTATGCTCCTTAATGGGGTGTTGTGGCTATTTTACCAGGCTATCCTACTAACAAGATAAAATATATGTTGGACTTGTTCGAAGTTGGGAAGCCTCCATATCATTGTGCCAATTTTAAGAGTGGTGAAAGAGTTTATTGACGTGAGGATAGGTCTCTTGATAGCGTTCTCTACACCAAGTATTTATAAATCGTTCACCTGTTTTAGCGACTTCTGTAGCTGCATTTCTAACATTTGGGAATGGTGAATTGTGCTGTAAAATAAGACGAAAATAAATTATATAATACGTAAATAAAGTTGGCAGACATTCTTGGGAACACCAATCTGTGTGGGAAAAAGAACCACAGGGTTAGGATTAGGCAGACCATTGGATGTTTGCCTTGTCTTGATAATGACACTCATTTCATGTTCGATTTCACCACTTGCCGTACCTGGGATTTGCCCAAATTATTATTTATACAATGTGTTTAAACATTGAGATGCCCCTTGTAGGTATTTTTACGATCTATATACAAAGGGCAATGTTAGATATCCTGCAAATATTTACTAAAAGGATTATGAATATTTAATAGCTTTACAGAAAAGATTATATTCACCTATCCTTAAGTGACAGATGAAATAATGCACTCTTCTGCCTTATATATGAGTAAAAACATGTATGTATTATGTGTGTCAACGTGTAATGCACGTTTGCATAATTTTGTGGATATAAACACTGAAGTGGTACTGAGTGAAGTAACTATGAGGCCATTGCCATAAATTATACAAATCGTGTAGCAAGGCTCTTGTTTTACAGATGATGGTGTGTAGTCAATCTCTGAAGTCTTCATGGTGTCACATCAGTGTGTGCTCTGTAATTAACTCCAAACAGCAGGCTGTCAGAGCAAAGCAAGGTCAGAATTATTTCCCTACTGGGGCAGACCTACTTGCAGGAATCAGCCTGACATCAGCTCTCAATTGCTTTGGTATAACTAATGGAGGTCGACTCTACAGAACTCCGAGTCAACTCACAACAGGGGAGGATGTCTACTAGCCAGCAGTGGCTGCTCATGAGATGTGATTAAATCAGAGCCTCTAAGCATTATTTATTTCACTAGGATTAAATGCGTTTTAGGCTTGAATTATGAATGTTTAAATTTTTTATCAAGCCCTTGGTGGAGTGCCTGTTGTTTGTAGAGAGGCTCGTGAATCAGCCGCAGGCCATTGCCACCAGCAGGAGCCTTTTTCATAGTCTGCATGGCCGCAGCACTCTGGTATTCATCTTCTAGTTCCTTGGCCTTGTCAGCTGTTGGGGCATGACCGTTTCCTTCACTGATATCTCCTTGAAATGCCTTCATTTCTCGCTGTCCGTCGCTGCATAGCTTACATGCACTCCAGTGCTTGATATGGGGCATAATCCTTTGCGGTCATGGGTTCAAAATATTGCAGTTTTATGAACTTAAGCAAACTTAGCAGGCTTGATTTTCTGTCAGTCTATTCTCTCTTATTGGCGGCAGATTATAGATGTTTATTATACAGCAGAAAAATACCCAGTGAGCTTGTAAGCTCTTTACGGGCTTCCTGCGACACAACAAACATGCATTTTGGCAATCAAATGCAGCATGCTACTATCTACGACAGTAGGCTGTTTGAACAGTATTTAAATATTGAGATATTACTATTTTAATGAGTTGTGTTTAATTTGCCAGCATTTACCAATGCACCATTTAATAATCCAGCCATCCATCCATTTTCTAAACCGCTTGTTCTGGTGAGGGTCGCGGTCCATTTAATAGTAGTAACAATAATTTTACATTTATAACGCTCACATATTCATTCACTGTCGAAGGTACTCATTCGACAAGAGAACAACTCAGAGACGCGAGGAAAACGCAGGGAGGCGGAGGAGGCAGCCAGGCGGTTTGCCGGCGCCAAATTGCCACACACTGCTTCCTATATATTAGGATGTTATCGGTCAACTAATTAATGAGTATTTTTTTAAGTTGTGGGAGGAAACCGGAGAGCCCGGAGGAAACCCACGCAGAACAGGGGGAGAACACACAAACTCCACACAGAAAGGCGCCCAAGGCGGGGATCGAACCTGCTCGGGAAAGACCATTCTTTCTGTGAGGCGCAAATGTTACCACTGCGCCACCCTGCCGCCCAAATTAGGCATGATCGAATGTGAGGCTTCAAATAGATTTATACAATCAAGTAAACACGGCAGGGTTGCGCAGTGGTAACATCTGCGCCTCACAGTAAGAAGGTCCTGATTCTCGGCTCCGGCGCCTTTCTGTGTGGAGTTTGTGTGTTCTCCCCCTGTTCTGCGTGGGTTTCCTCCGGGTTCTCCGGTTTCCTCCCACAAGTTATATAAAAACAAAACACTAATTAATTATTTGGCCAATAACATCATAATATATAGGAAGCAGTGTGTGGCAATATGGCGCTGGCAAACCGCCTGGCTGCCTCTTCCGCCTCTGCGTTTCCTCGCGCCTCTGAGTCGTTCTCTCGTCGATGAATACCTTCGACATTTGAATGAATATGTGCGCGTTATAAATGTAAAATTATTATTATTAATAACACGAATGCATACTCAAATTATATATTATGCACATAATTGCTATTACAGTAATAGTGACCGGGTTTCATTTTCTCACATCACTGTTGCTTATTTTTTAGGCCATGCTCAATTGAAGTTGGTGATTATTAAATTCAGGTCATATCGTGGATACAATTTACATTTTCACATTGTAACTGTGCATTACGTTGGTAGCTGATGAGCATTATTTGTGCAACATGCGTTTTTCTGCCATTCACTTATCAGGCGTGGGAATTTCCGCTTACTAGCATTCAATCTCTTCAGTTTATTATCCATCCATCCATTTTCTAAACCGCTTGTCCTGGTGAGGGTCGTGGTGGAAGCAGTCCAAGGAGAGTGGACCAGACATCCCTTTCCTCAGCAACAGATTCCAGATCTTCCTGGGGGATTCCCAGGCGTTCAAACAAGTTGCAAAACTATCGTATCTGCATTGGGACTCAATTCTGTTCTTTAGCAGCTTCCCTGCATAACAATTTTTATATTTCCCAGACAGTACTGTACATATAGAACAAGGGTCTCAAATTCCTAAAGTGCCCTGTTTCGCAGAAAAATTTAGTAAATTTTTCATAAATATTGATGCTGCTACGTTTAAACTAAACTGTCGGGATCGAACCCACCTGCTCTGGCGTACCAGGCGAGGGAGATGTCAATTGTCCCACCTTCGATTTCCTTGTCTTCTTCGTCTTTTTATCTGCCTTCAAACGGCATGTTTTTTTAGGACTGTTGACTTTTATTGCCTTTGTGTAGCTGTCACATTCGACACAATATACAAACACTGGTACGGTCCCCGTTTCTCTGCAGGCATCGCTATTGAGTTTAATTGCTTTGTGATGCGGCTGCGGTTAAAGGCATGCTGTTCTCATATTCCACCGCCAGAGAGCGACTCTTAACTTGAGCTGGAATTTATTTCCTTCAGAGAAAACACGTCATCCATCGACACAAACACATAAAAATAAACAATTAGAACCTCCTCTTCTGTTATAATACTTGCACCTTACGACTATTTGTTTTTTTACTCTCATCCTAATCATAATCACTCATGGTAGATCAACTGCTGGATGAAGGCCTCTAAATGCCGCTGCCTACACGCCTCAACAATACTGCGATGCAAAAATTACATCCAGCATCTGCACATGGATTCTCCCAATAGCGTTCTGCTGCCAGTTCTCTCTCCAATTCCACGTGTTTTGATTCACTCCGTGTGTTGCATGTAATAATAATATCAATTTATATAGCGCCTTTCACCCGAGGGTCACAGTGGTAACATCTGCGCCTCACAGAAAGAATGGTCTTGCCCGAGCAGGTTCGATCCCCGCCTTGGGCGCCTTTCTGTGTGGAGTTTGTGTGTTCNNNCCTCTGAGTCGTTTTCTCCTCGAATGAGTACCTTCGACAGTGAATTAACATTTGCGCGTTATGAATGTAATATTATTTTTCACAGCGATTACATGTGGAAAAGGCAAACGATACGAGTACAAAAACTGAAATTGTTATGAGCTATTCCAGTAGCCTCTGAGTCAGCACTGTTCTCAGCTTGAGAACATCTTGTCCAGCAGTGAGTTGGGCAGTGTGCAGCTTGAGAAGAGCTCTGGGGATTCAAGAAGAGAAAGCAGCCGCCCTGCACGGGTGCAACGTCCTTCTTCACATCACTAAGACCCATTGATTTTCACAGAAACCCATACTGAGATGTTTAAGCTCAGAGATCCATAGACTCACATACAGACGTATAGACTCACATAGATACCCATGGCCTCAAATAGAGACCAATAAACTCACAAACGCATAACCAGCGCGGAAAGAGCAGCTATCCAGTACATGTGTAGAGTTTACCCTTCACACTACCAAAGCTGTTCAGCGGCTGTCTCAGCTGGCCCAGTATTGGTTTATTTTTAAATAATATATTTTTTACTGTATTTATCTAGGAGAGCCACACTAAATTGTAGGACTATTTGTCAGACAATTATTGAGTGTGTATACACGTGTGGGAGGAAACCCGAGAACCCCGTCGACACCCCACGCTAGCCAGGGGCAACACACTGTCCCCCCCGTACAGATGGAAACGGATTAGACCCCTTGCTGTACTGCCTTCTGGGGAGCCAGCAACGTCCACGGGGAAGGGAGTTTCGCAAGAGACTCCACAGTGCTGGATTACAGGCATGCATAGCTACCGCCGCCCAGCAGAGTAGAGAACATAACACTTCAACTTATTAATCGGTTGCGGAACACAACGCCCAGAAGATGGTCCACGGGCCTTATGATGATATGGGAGTTGCAGGTGGAGGCAGAAGCTCCCTCTCAATCCATCTGCCACAGTGAGCTGGTGATGTTCTCATCTGGATGAAGAGTTTGCAATAATATTCAGATAAGGTTTCTGCTTCGGGGGTCACTATACTGTAATCGCGTTGTAGTCACCGCGACCCTGTATAGGATTAAGCGGTTTCTGAAAATGGTTGGATGGATGGTATTGTAGATGGGTAGTGTGAACCTGGAGAAAGACCTTTGAGACATCTATTTCAGGGCAGACCTGGGGTTAATGCACATTATGACAAGACGAACTGCATGTAATTACAAACCATGGACATGCTCACTGCTTTGAAGTACCACTGACATAGATATCTAAAAGCATAATTTCAGGAGGGAAAATTACGTATCTAGGACCACAGAATACAAATTACATCCAGACAAAAATATGAAAAGGAAATTAATAACATGAAAGGTGCACTATATTAAGACTGAACTAACCATGCCATTTTTTGTCAAGGAATAAACTACATTCTCCAGAACATGGCAGTGGCGTAGAAATATGGGTTATGAAGGAAAAATTACGCTACGACTGAAAAAAAATGGATGGTGAAAATATGACAAGGATTACAAAAATATGCGTACACGACATTGCTATGAACCCAAAGGCAATGTTGCCAAAGTCTATGATAATAAAAAAAAACCTTAATGTTGTGGAAATCGTACAGAAATGACATTTGTAGTCACGTAATGAAACTCGGCATTGAAATGTATATTTCCTTTTCATAAATCTCTAGCTCATAAAAGCCAGGTAAGGCAGTGCTGCGCTTTAGTGGCAGGGTCCTGCAAGCGAATGGTTCGTATTGAACTTATTCAGCATCTCACGGCACATGCGGAAATCTGCTACACCAATGGACAACTAAGAATAGCCCACTGTGCGACTGCGGTCACCAATCTCAAACCATGGGGCACGGAGTAACGCCACTTACTGTCCGCTTGGATTACTCACTGCTAGCATTGCAGGCTGTTCCCGGAAAGCTGTCCACCGGCTCACTCACCAACCTCGACTTGAACATATTCACATTGCTGATCAGCTAGCTCCCTGCTATAAAAAAGGAACATGATGTGGCGATGTGGCACAGTGGTAATATCTGTGCCTCACACAAAGAAGGCTCTACGCGGGCGCCTTTATGTGCGGAGTGTATGTGTTCTCCCCCTGTTCTGCGTGGGTTTCTTCTGGGTTCTCCGGTTTGCTCCCAAAACTAAAACTACTAATTAATTAATGGGTCCTATACCATCATAATATATATGACTCAGCTGACCGTGTGGGCTCCCCCGCCCACCCCTCTGCAGTTTCCTGCAGTGCCTTGGGACCTCTGGGTGAAAGGCGCTACATGGATTTAATAAGTTATTATTATAGATTATGCCGACATCATGTGATTGATACTCCCAGCTTCTTGGGCTACGAGGTGGCGAGTTGGTTTTTTTATATGGCTTCTAAACCATATGCTAAGCGCTCATAAAGAAATTGGCCAAAAATCTCAAAGTAGGACCGTCGGAAAAATCACGAGAATCACCAGGACTTTTCAGGTAATGCGTTAAGCCTCATAAAAGTTACGTTGGTGCAAGTGTTGTTAGAGAGCACGTATTGTAGTGGGTATGGCACACGAGTGGTAGTACGGGCAACACCACAACCCGCAGCCTTGGGATGTTCATTTAAGGCCGAGCCGCCCTAGGAGAGGTCCAAGACGGATTCAGGTAGGCCTGATACACAACCAACGCACATTCCACACACAAGCATATGCTACGACACGTACAGAAGGCAAACAGACCTCTCACTTTAGTATTGTTATCTGCAGACCAGTGTTATTCTCGAGCACCCAATGTAGGAACGGCGGACGAGGGATGGGAGTGGTGTAGCCAGGACTACGCCCAGCCACCCTTCGTCTGCCCAGTGTTGATGCTCCAACACCACACCGGGTACATCAGGCTGAGTCAATCTAGGAGGGGCACACGACAGGTTTAAATGCCACTTGGCATTGATGTGGCAGGACGCCTGAATCTTAGCACACTGGTGCCATCAGTAAACACGACAAATTACACGCATAGACACAAATGCCCAGATGGAAAACACACGTTGACCCTCGACACAGATCTTACAACACAAACAAGTACTATAATAGAATAATACAGCACTCAGACAGGCAGATGATACTCCAACGATAACTGAGACATGATACAATAATACATACAGATAAGGGGATGCAGCATATATATAGATTAGTTAATGCGCACACAGCCACGGTGATAACAATACACGGAAAGAAAGACTCGTCCGTATAGCCTCAACAGACTGTTGGTGCAAATACTATACTGTTAGCGAGCACCTATGAAATCAATACGGTACACCAGTGGATGATGGGGCTAGAGTATCACGCACCACCGCCTTTGTCTTCCCAGTGATGCTGTTTACACACCGCACTCATACTCCGGCAACAGATACTCCGGTAACGCCGAATCGACATAACCGAAGGCCCAAGACCGTTTCAAATATCCCTCGCTGAATGTTGGTTGCGAGCTGAAATCGAACTCGGTTGGGTAAGCGCAGGTGCGCTACCCACTGCCCTAGCGTTCCCCTCCGCAACACCGCTACACCGCCGTCTCCTCTCGTGTTATCTCGCTCACAGAGATAAGGTAATGGGCCACACACACACAGACACCAGAGCGCGGGGATAATTGTGTCGTCACATGAGCCTCGGGGAGCGGGGTTCGGGGAGCGGGGCTCCCAGCTCAGAGAAGCGAGTGCGAGTGGGAGCGCGGCTGTGCCCCGAGGAGGGGGCATGGCTCCCTCGTCCTCCCTCCCGCCTCTTGGACTCGACTACCCAGCCGCGCTCCCTCTCGCACTCGGTCTCAGCGACGCGTCCGACGAACACGGCGCCAGAAACGCGCTTCGATTTCTTTTGTATTTCAATATAGCAACGGTGCCGGGATTTGGTTGCTTTTCACCCCCGCCCGACCGCCACCGCTTGAGTCACTTTGTTATACTCACAATAGTATTATTTTATTTTATATGTATACTGTAAATGTGTATGCCTATTGTGTAATCTTGAGTTTGACAACGAAGATGCCGGTGATGAAAGGGTTGCTGGCTCCCCAAAACACTTTCCTGGACACCATCGCGACGCGCTTCGATGGCACTCGTAAGTGATATTCACCTTCATGCGACGAACGGGCGGCTCAAAGAGCCCTTGGTAATTAGAGCTGTTTACCCAAACGTGCGCTAAGCAGCGCGGCGCATTATGAGCTTTTGTTTCGTCGAGTGTAGTAGCATTTAACATAAGCGACGGCAGACTGCGCGCGTGTGCGTGTGTGCGTGTGTTTCCACACGATGCGTCGGGCTCCGCTATTGACACGCCACCGTTGCTCGTGAACTTTAATATCCGCTCGAAAACGTAGGAAACCCGTGCATAGTGTTGCTGTTATTGCACTTGATAAAATACGAAGAGTCGCGCGGTTTCACTCAACGTTATCCATCCATTTCGATGGCACGCTATGTCCCAGCATAGATAGCCCGCCAGTGTTAAAACAGAATCATAGATGGAGGTCATTGCGCGTTTCATGGCGTGTTTTGAGCACTGTTTTTATGCAAACTACGTTTTAGGCTTGCAGCCCGTGCTGTGCGACGGAGAGCGCCTGCCGCTAGCACCACGGACAGCGCTCAGACTGAAGCGCTCGTGAGTTGCCAGTGACAGCTGGGTTGTCTGCTTGAAAAGGCAAACATTTTAAGATTCTAATTAAAGAAACAGTCACGGTCTAGCGAGCATTCGCTTTCGCAGAGGTGTCATTTGTCTGTCACTATGTGTTTCGTGTGGAGCGTGAGCCCGCGTCCTCGTACCCTTTAACCGACGTTCTACATGTGCCGCCAACAGATCTGTAATAGTATACGGCAGAAAAGAGAAAGCAAGTGGTAACCCCTACTGTCAACGTGGTCTATACATTTTAAATAAAACCCACCCTAGATAACCTTTTGTTAATTCGGCCTAGACACTTGCTATATAGCTAATATCATCATGCTTTTGGGTAAAGCAGTTATACAGAACACAGTACATTTAAGGACAATTATGCACAAAGATTGGATTCAAATTCGCATATATTTCACGTTAAGTAAAGAATCTCTCACCTGTTTATTGCTGGCGCTTATTACGAGAACGTCAAGCGTTTGGTATTTAAATAGATAATATATGTTCCTATTTGGCAGGTGCTTGGGTCACTGAAAACACGTGTTTCCGATGGTCCAGTTTAAGCGGAGCCTTTAATAATAAATTATCACAAAGATAGTCTTCATGATGACAATGACTAGTTAGATTGTGTGTCAAGGAGGTCATGAGGTGCGTATTGATTTGAATCATAATGAAATAGACGTGGGCCATGGTTTGGGCATTCTCCCAAGAGGGTTCCAATAACCTCTTAGAAGCTGACCTCAAGGTCACATGGGGTCTTAGCCTACTTCAAACCCTGTAGCCCCACGAGGCGAGCTTAACACTGTCGTTTGTTTTCTAAATATAAATGAGTATATTTTTACTTAATCCGCTCTACAAGTCAAGCGGTTGTACTATTAGTTGTACTAGCAGGACAATAGGGGATGAGTGAACATGTTGCTAAGGCCAAGGTATTTTTAATGTTTAACAAAGATTCAAATTACAGATGCAATGGTCGAAACGTAATTGTATTAACGCTATCAATTGCTACCCTTAACTTGTTATCAAAATTCCACTAAGTGTACGTTTGACTATGAAGCCATAATTTCCGTTGAATTTAATATTTTGCGCAAGGAACATGGTGTCCTGCTTGACAATGTTTAATGGAGTAAACACACAATGGAAACTAATTAACATGCATTTCATCTACAACGTTCACTGATTGACAAGACATTATTTGCCAAAAATGGGCAATGGTTCCATCTTAGGGATAGACCTGCCGTTCGCCCTGTGTCTGTCGGTATAGGCTCCGACTCACCACAACCTAGTACAGGATTAGGCGGTTTCTACTAATGGTTGGAATACTTATACAAGTATTGTAAATTAGGATTACTGATTTAAGAAGTGATTTTGATGAGAATTGCAGCAAAGTAATATCAAAAAGAGTAAACTTATCATGACAGTACAATTATAATGATTTTAACAAGACTTATTAATCAACAACACACACCACCATATTGGAGATAAGGCCACAATAAAGTCTACTCTACGGTAGTTACATTTAAGGGTACGTATAAACAACATGGTATTAGGAAGCTAGGCTGATGTATATTACGTTATATTCTTCAAAACTCTATAGATTGAGTTTAACTAAAGACGATAATTGGTCAAATTAATTTCTAAGCAATGGGTGATATAAAGGGTTAAGTGGGAGTTTGGGAAACACCTATTAAGCGAAGGGAGGGGAACATAACATTGGACCACACATAGGAAAGGGGGCAGAGACGAGGGTTTGTTTATTCCACGTAGGTTCCTTAAAAGACGGAGCTACACAACCCACTAGAAGTGCAGTATTTGATCCATGTAGGCTTGGTTCAGTAATCCTGCTATAGGAATCTATGCTGAGCCCACTTACTGTTTCCATAAACCAGGCTGATTTGCTGCCCAGTGGTCGAGACATGACTTTGTTGTTTTATGAAACTGATGCATTGTAAATTACAGGTTTTCAACCAACGTTTGTTGAATGAGAGGGGGACTGACAGAAGAGACTGGCTCCTGTCTCAAATTGCAGTAATTTGCTCTCGGGGTGAGAACATAAGTAATGTGGAGAAAGGACATTGGAAAATGCCTTGATTACATTCCAGTGATTATGTATACCTTCAGAACGAAATTTTAAACCAGAGGAGGAACAGTGAGTAGTGTGTTGGTTGAACCCCTGTGATCCAGTAAATAGTATAATTGATCAAGGTGGGAGCTGGATCTGGTCTGATAAACAGCGCTTTGTGACCCTCGGGTGAAAGGCGCTATATAAAACGCTATTATTATTATTATTATTCCTCAGATATAGACAAATAGGAGAGGAATGTGTATTTTAGTAACCATTACTGGGTTCTGAGGAAATAGTAACGTTTTGTTCTCCAGCACAAAGTGTTGTGAAGAGACGTTTGAATATGCACAGAACACTGGTGTTTCTAACTACTGTAGTTCATTCTGAAATTACAAAAGTAGCAAAACATTGTTATGGTGTTAATGTCTGCAACATAAAAAAGAAAGAGACGAGTTTTCTTCAAAATGGTACAAAAGCCACCTTTTTAACATGCTTAGGCCTTGAGGTTTAGTACAACAAATTAGAACGTCCATAAATGTTTGATAATACATTATCATTATTACACAACTGGTCTAATGCGTCCGAATACTATGTATGAAAACTATGTACACGTACAGTGAATGAATGTCACGTGAAAATGAGATTCTGCAGCAACAATAACCATTGCTCAACACATACACCTGATACTAGATTGCATTTTGCACTAAATAGAGGTATCAATATTGCTCAAGTGACCCAGATAGATGATTGGGGAGTAACATTTTAGTCGGTTAAAGTGAGGCACTGAGGGGCCCAGATGGGTTGAGACACCGAGACGAGAGAAAGTGAGTGGGTAGCTGTAGAAGTGGGAGGGGATGGTTTCAGGTGTTGTAAGAAATTGGCATGCCATGGTGCCATGCAGTAATACAATGGCCACTGGTAATTGTATTTAGATCTTGAAAAATCGTATTACTTTCAATCGTTCTGAAAAAAAATAGTTTACATTTTTGCGACTCAGAATGCCTGAAGATGCCTCCAACGTGGGAAGTGAAACATTGCAAAGGAGAGAGAGGGAGCACTCGACATGGCTATCTCAAAAGAACGGCTTTGGAAAGCAATTGTAATTTTTATGCTAGTCATTTAAACGTGCAGAAATGTACCAATTGTATGTTATTTGTGTTTGACTATTACCACGACCAGCAATATCAGGGCATTATTGAGGTACTAGGTTTAAATCCATGTGGCCACTAAGGATTAATATGTGCAGGAAACTGTATACGAGGATAATGAATGAGTATTTTTTCAGCACAGTACATATTAAATGAAGCTTCTTTGGCTTTTCCATAGTCAGCAAAGAACATGTACTGGGTGTAATTTCTAACCTTTAAAGGGTTTGCTTCTCATAGATGAGGCATTTCGATTTAGCAATGCACCATTTTGCTGCTATGCTGTGTGGAGGGTGTGGGACTAAAGGTTATGCTTTGAGAGGCCCGGGTCAGTAATGGACAAATAGGAATTTACAATGCTGACTGCCTTTTTTGCTGTGGCGTGACAATGTGTGCTGATAAGATTGGTAAAGAGTGTGAATCTGCCTTCAAAAGGGAAGTGGCTTCAATGCTCCTCTAAACGTGGTTTTCCAAGTTAAAAATGTGTTGAATATTTGCAGAGTTTGTGTACATATGTTGATGGTAATTGTTTGCTTATGCAATGATAAAAAACGAACATTAGCTTTAATGCTACAGATTAGATTTAATATATCCGTATTGATTGTACACTGCTTCAAAACCAGATTGTAAATAAGCAGACTACTCTTCTTACGGTGGAATGTATAAAAAGCATTAATTTTTTTCACGCTGATATAATAGTGAGAGGCGTATTGTCCACTATTTATTTGTTACTTATGTTCTCCACAATGACACATGATTATTTTGTGGTACATAACCATAGTCTGTGTTCTTGAAAGGCACAGTAGTGAACAATGCAATAAAAATAATTTGCTCAAGGGTTAATTGTTAGATTAGTGTTGTTCCAGCTGGCTTCAGGTAGCCTATTGTTTTACATAACACTATCTGAAATGAACACACATTTAGATAGTTTTCTGGTACTGGTAAGCGCTGTGTAAGAAATATACAACAACGGTAACATACAGTAAGTAGCTGGATAAAGACCTCCTTGAGCCATCACCATCTCTCCAGATCCTGCGATGTCACCATCCCCCAATCCGCTGCATTCCATCTCCACGGTGATAACCCTGATTTCGTCGCTCCATCTCCTTGGAGGGGCACTGTTGGGTTCAATCTGTCCCTTGGCTGTCCCTGCTTTGTTAATAATAATAATAGCATTTATAGAGTGCCTTTCACCCGAGGGTCACACGCGCTGCACAAGGCTTGTTAGTCTCAATCATTGGCCATCCTCTCGTGACATTGTCCTGCCTGAGCCCACGTACCTTGTCTCTAACATGCGTGCATTCTTTAATCCACGTGTTCATCCCTCTGTCGCTGAGCGTAATTCCAAGCATGTATAGGCTTCTTCGCACACTTTTGATCTTATATTCCATTGCTGTCCCATGTTCCTGAACCATACGCACAATATGTGAAGGGTATGCTATGATTTATTATGCCTGGCACCACTGAGACACTGTGATGGACTGGCGTCCTATTCTGGGTATATCCCTGCCTTGTGCCCTGTGTCAGCCGGGACAGGCACTGGCTCACCGCGACCCTGTACAGGATTAAGCGGTTTCTGACAATGATGATGATGACCACTGAGACAATGAGTGGGCTGAGCAAGTAGAGGAACATCTGACACTTGGCAAGGTAACAGCCAAGACTCCCCCGAAGCAAAGAGCTATCAAGAAAAATGAAGAGGTCTTCATCAATATTGATGGCCCTATATATGTTCTGTATTGTAATTAGTGACCTGAAAATTATATATCTTCTTTATCTTGATTATTATACTAGGGAACCAATCCACAATTTTAGTACTACCACAGCAAACGAACTTACTCACAAGTATAGATACAAAATATTCGCCATGTGACCTACAGAGGCTGCTGAGGCAAGTGATGTCAACAAGGCATCAACATGGTCGGTCGACTTGTCTTCCCCAGTGCCGATGTTCACACACGGATCCAAGTATATAGCTAAAGCTGAGTCAACTTAAGGGAACCCCAAGACTGGTTCAGATCATCATCACTGATGTTTAGTTGTGACTGGGAATTGAACTCCCGATGCTGGGTCCATAGAGCAGTGCCCTAACGACAATGCCATTGCTACCACCTGACATGTGCACGCACATACATGTAATGTATATAAGCCTTTCTTTTTTTGAAACAGATGGTATATTTGACACGGTGGCAGAACGCCTGTCTTCTTCTGCATACATTCAATTGCATTTTACTCCAGCTGTTTGTAGATGCCAAAACAATGGAGGGTTCACATGCAGATGCGTGAAGCTGCTTTCCAAATTAACAGTAGGCATTTCATATATATTATTCCTCGTGAATTTAAAGAGGTAATGTATTTGCTGGTTGTTGTAGGAGAATACAACGAAATGTGTTAATTTGTAGTGTGAAGAGCCCGGGTTCCTATCCTAACTCTGGCGCCTTTCTGTGTGGCGTTTGTATATTCTCCCCGTGTCCGTTTGTGATGGACTGGCGTCCCATTCGAGAGGTATAGCCCTGCCTTGCACTCCGTGTCTGCCGGGATGCACTCCGGCTCACTGCAACCCTGTACAGGATTAAGCGGTTTCTGACGATGATGATGAATTTTCTTACTCGTTATTGTACAAAATAATAATAATAATAATAACAGCTCAACTCGAAGGCTTTCATGACCAATGTTATTCATAGTGAGGCTCTGTTCATGAGTTTAGGTCATGTGAAAAAAGGTGTGTAAGTGAAGTGCACCCGTCGATATGCCGGAGCAAACGAGTGGGCACATGCATCACTTACCTCAAAAGATGGCACCGACGTTTCGCTGACAATTCTAGCCAGCATCATCAGGGACAAAGAGGATGCTGGCTGGAATTGTCAGTAATACCTGACAGGGATCACGACGTGAACGCTTTGTACTGCAATGAACCACCGTGTGTTAGCTTTGAACATCAGACGACAGATGGTTTTGTCGGGTGTCAATTGCCAGCTCATTACCTGTAGGTTCTGCAAATTATATCTGTTTGGCAGAGAGACGAATTAAAACAACGATCAAAAAATGTAATTATATAGTGGATAGCGTTGCTGCCTCACAGCAAGAACCCCAGGTTCGATTCCCGATTCGGGCAACTGTCTGTGTGGAGTTTGCATGTCCTCTCCGTGTGTGCGTGGGTTTTCACTGGGTACTCCGCTTTTCTCCCACCATCCAAAGATATGCTGCTGCATAGGTTAATTGTCCTGACTTAATTAACCTCGGTGCCCTGTGATGGACTGGAGTCCAATCCTGGGTATAGCCCTACCTTTCGCTCTGTGTCTGCCGGGATAGGCACCGGCTTCCTGTGACCCTGTACACGCTTAAGTGGCTCCTGATAATGTTAATTTATTTATAATATAGAGATATTTTGTGCAACCAAGCATACGGTGTGTTTCGGTAAGAGTTAAACACCATGACAATATTTTTCTAAAAGCTCAGTGTCTAGCGATTGAAAGATAGATTTCCAGGTTATAGACTGCTGTGGAGAATATGCGATATACTTTATTCTGCTACCTTACCTCGTTCACAAATCGCTTTTCTTCGAAAGTAAACTTTTTTGGAAGACGAAGAGAGCAAAGGTACACTACACTACGGGGCATTATTCCAGAGGAAGGCTCTTTCTGGAAGTGTCTTTCACACGTGTTGTTGATCTGAGGTCGAGGGGAGGGGGTTGTGGGAACAGAGGAGGGAAGAGGGGAAAGAAAAGAAGGAGTGATTGGGAGAGATGTGGGGTTGCCTGCGGAATTGCAATGTTTTGAATTCATTCATGGATTGTGTATATATATACAAATAGAATTCATATTGTGCTTCAGTTTTCCTTTAAATTGCACTTTTGTCAGTATTTTTTTGCAATATTCGACCTCTTTGCGCTCCAGAATAATAACGTGAAAAAATGTAGGAGACACAATAGACCTGTTTAAGGCCATTTTGTAACAGCCTTGCAAGAAAGCAGCGCATTTGTGCCCTTACGTGTTCTACGGTTCACTTGTGATCAAGGATTAAATTGAGGGAGTTTGTGGGAAAGCCGCTAGAGAATCCCCTCAAGTGGAATCGGTGCTTGTCGGCTCAGCCCGAAGTCAACTGGAATGAGTCTGGCAGCACCGCGTGTGAGAAGTAGGCACCAATGCACGTAACCTTTAACGGACTGCTTGTGCAAGTGCTGTTTGCGAGCACCGATTAAGACAAATATGGCATCTGATGTAGGTTTTTACTGCTCAGTGTATGAGAATTGCTCTCGAGCGTGGGAGATGAAACGTCGCGAAGGAGAAAACAGAAACATTCGACACGGCTATCCCGAAAGAATAGCTATAGCGATACATTCTCAATATGGCATCTGTGCAGGATCGCTCAATGTCTGAAACAACATTGGGTCTCTGTAAGCCTCTCCTCGGTGTGCCTGTCAAGGCGATATTGAATAATCTTTGCCAGGACCCAAGGGCGTGTCAACGCAAAATAGCGCTTATGGAAAGCACTGAAATTGCGGCCTTGTCCAAACATCTGACACCCATGTTTTAGATAAATTTACCATAATATCAGCTCAAAAATACAAGTGGTTTAACAATCTGGCCATCCTAGTGCTTCTCACCCATGATAATCAAAGACAGATCGTACATCTGAAGAAACTTTTTTTTTTCAATATCCGATGATGGCTTGTCTGACTTAAATAGAAACTGCTCAGTGGCGCCCCCCTTCAAGTGGCGCCCAGGGAACGTGCCATACCTGTCAAACCCTAGATACGCCTCTGCCAGGACCTTTCCCGGCACACTGAGGAGAGAGATGCCATGGTAGTTGTTGCAATTAGTATGATCAATCACCCCTCTCAAAAAAGAGGACTACCAAATCCTATGTAAACTGTCCCGTGGACCAGACAGCTGTAAATACGTTAAATAAGGCAGCTTGCACACAAACGCCACATTTCCTCAGCAGTTTGCTTGAAAAGTCATCTCTACCCAGCACTTTACCTGGTATCAGGTTATAGATTACCGTTCACACTTCGTCAACAGATGGCATATCAACAAACCACTCACAGGGGCAGCTACTTTCTCCAAACTTTGAGGCATGGCAGCCCCAGCAGGGTCAAACACACGTTCACTCCAATACCTACCTGCCTACCAGCACATATGACCACAGACACCTACCAACTAAACGTGGACATCACATGGAGACATACACTTACACATTGACGTGTGCTTACTGTGCTCACACTCTATCACACAACATATATACTATATATTTGCCACATTGGTTTTTTTCTGTTGTGACGTTTCCTCACAGCTCATTACTAAATGCGACTTCACGCAGGAACGTATCAGTGCATTATATACAGTACAGTCAATAGACCAGAAATCTTAATCACGTTAAAAACTAATGTTATACTGGAGAAAGAGTACAACACGGTTAAATATTACAATACATTTATAACCTGCTATTTTTTTCTTCTTTTTTACTAACCCCCAACGAACCAGTGCCTTCACATTGAATACCAATTTAATTGGAAATAGCATCTGCCGTTCCTGTGACACTGCAATGTGTATGTTGTAACACGCCAGCACAGTGGAAACAACGCATTAAAACATTCTGTATTTTTATTCTTATTTCATGATTGGGTTTATAACTGCAGCACAGATTCCTTAGCGGGGTTTGACATGCTTATAAATTGAGGATGTCATTTAAAAGCAAGTTGTATTTGCTCACGGATGTGTTCTCGAATGGTGCCCCATGTTGTATGGCATGATGATCAACGTTTCCGTTCAAGCTAAGCGGCACCTCGAATGAAACGTCAGACATCAAGCTTGACAACACAAGGTACGGACATGACAACATGTGGGAGGGCTGCAATGCCGGAAAACCCTTGAAAAACGACATGGGGGTACAAGTAAAATGGTATAACCCAGCCAGTTAGACGTCCATTCATTAGCATTACCTGCTTAATCCTGTAGGGGGTCACGGGAAGCTGGAGCCTATCCCAAGAGACACAGGGCGCAAGGCAGGACTATGCCCAGGATGGGCCGCCAGTCCATTGCAGGGAACTGGGAGTAATTTAGTCGGGCCGATTAACCTCGGTAACATGTCTGGACGGTGAGAGGAAACCGGAGTAACTGGCGAAAATCTACGTGAACACTGGGAGAACGTACACACTCCACACAGGAAGGAACTTGATCTGGGGATAGAACCCGGCACTTTATTGCTGTGAAGCGGCAACGCTACTCACCGCCCCACCGTGCTGCCCCCGCAAATCAGACACTGCACACCGAATTCTGAGTTGCCTCTTCCGATGAACTCACTTCACCCTTTTCTAATCTCCCTCACCCCACTCTCTCCATTCCCCTGTCACCCTCCTTGTGGCTTTGATACATCAAACCGCGACTCCTCTCTGAGAATCTCTCACGTTATGCCCGCTCTACTGAGCGGTTTTTACGCCGTGTTCTTGGCACTCTCTGGCACAATTGTAGAACGCAGTAGCACAGTGGATCACAGCTTGTACACGGTGCAGCGAGCACAGATTGAAGCAGGTGCAGCGTGACCAGTATGGAACACAGCTGGTACGGAATGATGCGGCTTGTGTATGCTTTGTAAACGCAACATATGACATTACTGTCCCGTTTAAATTAAACAACAATAGTGTGGCAGTCAGTAAATTCACACGAACTTTAAATATGTACATAGGATGCTGCCATGGTGTCATGCTTAGCACACTGGAGTTGAAGTCCAGAGATCAGTGGCTTGGACTCCCAGCGCGACGGTCGAAACAATTTCGTTTATTCCCCCGACTCTTTTTCATCCAAGCACTCAGCAGTATAAACGGGTACTCCACAATTAGTTGATCAGCAGATCGCAATTGGTATTAGTAGTCCAGCTTCTTCCGAGACACCTGGTACACATGAAAGAGTAGTCCAAACACAATCTAGAGGGGCTCTCTAGAGCTCTCTCTAGTGGAGGACCTTCTGATATGGTGGCGCAGTGGTAACACCTGCGCCTCACAGAAAGAAGGTCCTGCTCAAGGCGGTTCGATTCCTGCCTCAGGCGCCTTTCTGTGTGGAGTTTGTGCGTTTTCATCATGTTCTGTGTAGGTTTCCTGCGGGTTCTCCGGTTTCCTCCCACAACTAAAAAGCACTCATTAATTAATTGACCGTTAATATCATAATATATAGCAAGCAGTGTCTGCTGGGTTGGTGCCGGCTGACCACCTGACTGACTCCCGACATCTCCGCGGTTTCCTCCAATCTAAGAGTATGTGTGAGCAAGGAATTATAGGGCTGTGCCTTTACCGTTCAGCTTAGACAAATGTATGTTTAACAGACTCGAAGTGCAGAAGCAAATAACTGACATTAGGGTTAAGTCCTGATACAACACAGGTTTTTGTATGTGCGTAATCCAGCAGACATTCACGTGTTAGTCGAGGGTCGATGCCGTCACCACACGCACGTATTTTTTTTTGTGCCGAGCGAAACACGCGTGTTTACGGCAGCACGGCCACCTCCGTGACACCGAACTCACTTGCGTGTGCCACATGTGTTTTTATGGGTGGTTATTTATGGGCACGTTATAGCAGAATAACGTACGCGTCACGCGGAATAAAATGGTGATGAGTGGAGATACTGTTGTCGAGACGAGCTGCTTTACACGAGCTGTACACGAGCCTAAATGCACGCCTCTACTTGCTAGAAGAAGCCTGCTTATCTCGTTTTGTTAACGTTGTACATTGGGGAGTTGATCTCGGCAACATTTAAACAGTCCGGTATAGCACACAGTAGTGTGTCTGCACTCATTGGTTGTAAACAGTGGACCATGTTGTATACTGCTGCCCAGCTTCGATTATTCACTGGCAGATATTTCAAATATTCACCAGGTTTCTCCGGAAGCCATCCACCTGTTCACCAACCTTAAACATCGCCCGACAGTAGTCCTGCAACTTACACTGGGTCCCAGTCAGAGGGCACATACATGTTTTAAACGTGGACTCATGAAACTCCCGATACATTGATTTTTGGAGAAAAAAAATTAGTAAGCATTAATACGAATATTAATTCAACACTTCTCCTGGTTATGGTTATTTACTTTATTTACTAGACAGTCAATTGGCCAGGAAACGTTAATATTAGTGTTTGTATGTAAGCTACCTTCTATGCATGTAGCATAAATATCTATTCTCACATATCGGCAAGTACAATAATTTATTCAGCATCTGGCTGAGTGGTTTCTCCAGGAATCACTGCTTGGGAACAGCTGTCTGCCTGAAAGCCATTAGCAGTGTCATTGTGGCAGCAGTAATTAGGAACAAGCATTTACCCAAAGATCCGTGCTATTTTCATCATCCAAAATCGATCTATAAAAGTTCAGTGTTTGAACAGAAATGAACTGCGTTGCTTCATATACCGATTAGATACAGCGTTTTACGCTTTTGTCTTTAAACTTACGGGTCACCGGTTACTTTGTCAGCATACGACTTCGTTCTAAATTTGTTGTTTGTGAGTTCACATCAATTATTGTTCCCGTATTGCGTGCCATATGCATGCACTGCACACGCCCGGCACTTTTCGCTCAATTTGCTGGCTTAGTGAATTTCCGTGTTCTGGTATGCACAGCGTAGTGTTACACACAGTGGTGGCCACTCGCGTGACACCAAAGCCGAAATCGACACGTGGGGTGATGTATTACCAAGCAAGCAAATAATGAATCTCACCATCGCCCTCACATGTTTTTGCGAGCAAGGTGGAAGAGTCTCCGGTAGGAACTGTTCGACTAAGTGGGGAATGCAACAGCGTCATTTGATGGCGTGATTTAAAGCCAGTAACCTTAACACCATGAACGAGCAGGGCCAAAACACCTACTCGCTCTTGGAATGGAATTGTATTGGCAATCATTAAATTGTTGTAGAGGGCTATTATGCCTCACCAGGATGAAAGTAGCAACATAAATGGAAACAAAACAATCCTATTCGTAGAAAATCTTCGTTTCCACGAACTTTATGCCAGTTTGGAGACAGTTGTTGCGTTCCTACGGTCTCTATACCGTGACTTTGTTTGAAGTAAACATGGAGTAAAATTGAGAGACGGTGTGAAATACACTTTTGAGATGCAATTTTATTTCCCAAGAAACCAGTTGTAAAATGAGCTTCCTTATCATGAATAGAATCGTACTACTGCATTGGTATGAAGAGGACAGCGTACATTAAGCTAAGGCCCCTTTGTAGCGGTAACTACTGTCTTGTGGCGGGGAGGACGTGCATTGTGTGGTCCTTGACCTGCACCGAATGTATGAATGTTAGAAAGTAGTTAAAGCAAAGTCCTTGTTGTAGCCTTCTATAAACACATGATTGTGTCTGTGCAGCTCTAGATGACACGATGTATTTTTGGACGGTATCTCTGTGATGGGCTGGCGTTCCATCTTGGGGTCTGGCCCTGCCTTGCACCCTGTGTTTGCCGGGATAGGCTCTGGCTCACCCCAACCCTCTACAGGATTAAGCGGTTTCTGACAATCAATGAATTAATGAATCTCAAAATTTCGTTTTTATAACGATTCCTGAGCTAAATATACTTTACTTGCAAATAGCAGATTTGTTTCTGTCTGTAAGTTTGTTTTAATCGGGTTGTTATTTGTTACCTGATGGCACTATAGCAACACTACTATATTTTAGATAGGAAATGATTACTATGTCCTGGTGTTTGATCCACAAGATGATAAAGAGTAAAAGCACTTAGACTTTTGTGGACCAATGAACTATATTTTTACAAACAGATGGGACAGTATTTTCAGGGTTTGTTTGTATATATGTACACACATATAAAATGGCTCTCACATGGCTATGATCTTCCCTTTGCAGCAGAGCTGGCTGAGGGATAATGGCGTATTTTATTGTCTTGCCCTTTGGTTTATTGTGTGACATTAAATGTCCTGCCCAATACGATTTTGCCAATATACAGGTTATTTTAGAGCATAATTTATGAGGCCATTATATTGGGAACAAAAAGTAAATAAAGATAATTCTTACCACTTAAAATAAATTTAAAACCTCTCTTATTAAAACTAAATGACATGTCAGACAAAGACCAGCTCGTGATTGTTCCTATGTGCACAGACGGGTATGGAAAGTGCTCGCTATTAACCTGCAGTGCCGTATGGTGAGCAGATTGTTTACGTGTGCCGAACTAGCATAACAAGCACATTACAACGAATGTGTGATTTCAGTAAGCTGGCTGCTGACTGCGTAAAAGTAAACATTTAAGTGTGGTAAAATAAATGGCTCCTGCAATAATCACAGACGTTTTTAAAGCGTGGATGAAGGCCTCCCTCACATCATTGCCATCCCGTGCGGTTGTGCGTTACCGTAACTCGTCTCGCTCCTGCACACAAGCTCATTCCACTGCTTCACGTCAACGGTGGTTGTCCTGTCAGGCTTGTTCTCACTTTTAGTTACCTGTGTCATGCATCAGCCATTGCCACTTCTGGTGATGTGTTCTGCCCAAGCCCACCTACCACCTTTCTTCATAGTAGATACAATGTCTCTCAGTATCCATTTGTTCCGTCGTATAGTGTTCTGTGTTCCCCTTTCTTCCTCTCAGTGTAAATGCCCAGCATCGTGCGTCTATCCACGAACGTTGTGTACTGTTAAGCCTGTGTTCCACTTTCGTTACCAGCGTGCACGTTTATATATCATAGCAGGTCAGCAGTGGGGACAACAAGGCGACTTGGTGTGGTTCCTGGCCACCCACCCCATCGTGCCATGCCGACTTTCATAGGTGTTCACTCATAGCACTTTCCCAAACAGTCTCTAAAGGCTATACATGGGAGTCTTTGTTTTGACTGCACAGTGTATAGCTCAGGTAGTGCATCTGCCAGTGAGCTCAATAAAGCAACCCATAACACCTGGCTCTGCCCCATGCCCTGCCAGCGAGCCTTCCACACTTCACGTGGCCTCAAAGTGCAATTAGCCTGGCACGAGCACCATGGTGATGTCACCTCCACTTAGTGTAGAGTGGCAGCTCTTGTTGTTGTGCCTGTATCTCTATCTTGTACATGTATGTGTCGTTGGTGTGTATATACGCGAAATCTCTTTGGAAGAAAGACAATGTGGAAGGACTTACACCATGATATGTCACCAGCGTATTGTAGTCTGTGGTCCAGATTGATCCCAGTGCAGGATAGTATGGCTATCTTAGATGTTTAGGAAATAAGCTATAGACAAGTCTACCATGCACGGCCCACTGGGTGGCGATCTAGACGCCGACCCAGGACATGATGGAGGGATTATATCTCTCGGCTGGCCAGGGAACGCCTGGGAATCCCTCAGGAAGAGCTGGAATCTGCTGCTGAGGAAAGGGATCTGGTCCACTCTCCTTAGACGGCGGACACCGCGACCCTCACTAGGACAAGCGGTTTTGAAAATGGATCGATAGATTCAAACAAGTTGAAGGAACGAATGTGTATTTTCACAGAGACCTTGATTTTTATGGCATACGCATT
>JAZEWU010000001.1:4939362-4985401 GCA_036362915.1 Geotria australis
CAATGGGTTGTCCTATGAAATCACATGGTCCCCAAAAACGAATCTAGAAGCTTTGCATGTGCCAATCACAGCAATCGTTGCTGTTAACATGAAACAACTACCGTTCTCTAATATTCGTAACCTGTAATTGATGTTTACCATTTGTCAGTTAACAACCCTAGTATATATACTGTACATTCATATGCAATGTTTATACAGCCACGAATATTGCTGTTTTCATAATCTTTTCTTTTCATTGTCCATTAAAAATGGTATATACCCAGCTTCCATCAACAGCCCATTCATTATAAAGTAGCATAAATATATTGTGAAAATTATCCACTCAACACGCCGACAATATAATATATGACAGGACTTTGCCGAATTACTGTGAAGAGCAAGCTATTCCAATTATTTAATAAATGTCATAAGCACTATAGATTACACATTCTGAAAAATCTAAGCACCAACAGATAATAGGTTACCACCGGCACGTTATTTGAATATTTTATATTTTGTCCGTGTGATGTTTCACTGGCTTTGACAGAAATTCATTTAACTTGTACAATTTATTTAATTTGTAACACTAGCATAATAACATTTGTCATTTCAAATCAACAATTACAATGATTTACATTGCTGCACATAAACAGTTTTTCACTATTATTATATAGTTGCAAAGCTGACATTTATTAGCTTTTTACAAATCGTGCATGCATATCACTGATATGCAAAACATAATTCGAGTCAAATTTCGCATTCCTACACCTTCAATGCAGGGTTACAGCCATGTTCGTGTTAATACGTTTTACAACTCATACATTGTCACGTGACACTGTTGAAAAAATGTCATCCGGTATATAAATTAAGGGAATGTTCTTGAACAGATTACATGTAATTGAGCGACTTAGTGAAGGAGAGATCGCAATTTGAAATGAAACAAGTGGGTATCCTCTGTAGCCCCCTTTGTTGGACGTCCGACTGCCAGCACTGGTTGTGAGCAAGCAATTGCAGGGCTGCACCTTCTTTACCTTGACAGGTTACAGATTTTAAAAAAATGTTGCACACCTTTTAAAATGCCGAGAGTAAGCTGAGGAGTCGTGAGCTCAAGCTGACCGCTGCAGACCTCCTCTGTTTGTAGTTGATCTCGCGAGGGCTGGAGCTCTGCATCCACATCATCATTCTCACCGCATGCGTCTCTGCATACATTAATGATGGGCAGCAGACACGAGCGCTAGCACAATGTGGTCTTTTCACGGGATCAAACGTGACGACCGCGTCAACATCTTGATTAATTAACTCTTTAATTGTGATTATTACTTATAACACAATGCTGCAATTTGCCCTGCGTGAAATCTGTTCGTAACGCTCGTTTGACTAAAGAGAATTTGTTGTAATTCACAGCGCACAGCATGACAATTACATTCCATACCTGGGAGCGCCTGTGCACCTGTGGGTGTTGTTTGGCACTTGGTCAGAGCCCAGTTTGTGATTTTTTTTCTGAAGACGGCGTGCATACTACAGTACATAGGTGGGGCTTACAGCTACGCATTTACGGGAGAACTTTAAATGTACATGTACAGCCCATTCGTCAATCCACTGCTGGATGAGGGCCTCCCACAGATGCAGGCTGTGCTAGTTATTTGACCATACTTCACCGCACTGGTAACAGCAGGTTGGTGAATGTGGTTTGTAGTACGGAACAACACAAGTTACCCTTCATAAATAGTTGTTTAGCTCAATGGGCCTTGTCTCAATAAAGTCAAAGACAATCAAAAGTCAACATTGGAATTTGCTCCTCTGCCCTCTACTGTCAATAACGGTGGTCGCCCATCCAATTAATATCCACTAGGCGCCAATTAGTATACAACTAGGCTTAGCTTTTTAGGTCTGACAGGTGTGATTTGGTCACAGGCAGAGCTCTACACAATGTGAGAACTAACTAACAAGAGCAATGCCCCTCTGTGTAACACGTGGCTGCGTGGCTCTTTGATGGGTGCTCACGGTGTGCTTCGTGGGGCTGCACGTGCCCTACAGACCAGCCTGTGGCGCACAGGCGGAGAGACGGTGGGGCGCTCGGCACAAATTTCAACCCTAATCGCCGTCGGAGCCGAGCTGTACTCTACCACCTCTCTGGACACCTGCAGAAACAGGACAAAAAGAAGCTCAAGATCAATAATGTGAGCACACAGAGAGAGACTTGAAACACTGCAAGCAGACCAAACAGAATACATGACACGTCTGATGATGGTCTGGTTACATTATTAAGAACACTTTCAGACAGTTTTCATTCCCGGCAATTTTGTTAAGTAGATTAACAGGTTATTACGTGGGTTTATTTGTTAAATGTGCTGATTTTCAAGCTCGTTTTTCTGCGGAGTGTTCACTGCCTTGTGTTACTAAAAAATTATCAACAATATTTTTTTAATCCAATTTACATGAAAAGTGAGAGAATATAAAGGCATGGTGAGTTTTGCTTGTGGAGGAGAGGAGTGATGAAACTGGAGAGAGAGACTATGTTGACCTGGCACTGTAATGTGCCAATTCAATTAATCAAGTTCCTGACATGAGGCTCGGGAACACGGAAGACCATGCTTATGAAAATCCTTTATTTTTCAATGTCCTACAAATGTTTTTTTGACAAAACAATTTCTACTAAACTAAATCATAACGGCTGGAATCTGGCTGAGGAAAGGGATGTCTGATCCACTCTCCTTGGACTGCTGACACCGCGACCCTCACCAGGCCAAGCGGTTTAGAAAATGGATGGATGGATAAATCATAACAGTGTTTCAATAGATAGATGTGTATTATTAGATAGATGTTTATTACTACGTCAGAAAAATACGCAGTGAGCTTGCAAGCTCTTTGCGGGATTCCTGCGTCACAACAAACATGCGAATTGACGGAAATAATTTAAAAATAAATAAAACATACTTTTATAAAAATAATAATAAATCAACTAATAATAAAAACATTTACACATAGCATTGCACACTTTTTTTCAAATAAACAAGGAAAAAATACACAGCATTGCACAAATTTGTTAAGTAACCAAGTAAAATTATAGTTATGCATTGCAATAGTGAAAAAACTAAAGCATATCAAAGGTAGCGTATTCAACATTGAGAGAAAATAGTGCAACATTTGGAACATTTCAAACACAAATCAAGATTTGCAATCACAACTAGGCAGAAATTCAATTATAACTGGGATCTAAGGTTAGTCTTTGACGGGAGTAACTGTAGCTTCAAGTTCATGGCAATATTGCTCCAAAAACGTGGCACAGCCACCACAAAAGGTTTTTCTCCATATCTAGTGCGGCGAGTGTTCCAGATGCTCCGCGAATATACATAACTTTTTTCCCACGCAGAACGTTTTTGGTGAAAAGCCTTCACTGCCCGAGTACAAGGTGGCGGCCATACAGAAGTCCCGCTTCATCCTGTTGCACTACGGCACCTTCAAAGCAGGCTGGGACCTGCTTATCCTTCTCGCCACATTCTACGTGGCTGTGACCGTGCCCTACACCGTGTGCTTCTCTGAAAAAGATGAGAACCTATCGGACCCACGTAGCACGGCCGTTGTTGACATCTCCGTGGAGATTCTCTTCATCATTGGTGAGTAATGTTTGGCGAAGCAACGTCACATTCGTACTCCCACGTAAAACCCGAAATGCCTTCTTCACCTTCAAAATAATGGCATTTATTTTTCGTCAAATGATATTGAAGGTTGGGAGGAAATTATGATAGTTCTGACCTTATTCAACCGTTTTATAATCGTTCCCTTGCTACACAGGTACATTAATGTGCATTCTAAATATCCTGTGAGACCTTAAGTCACCGGAGCATATGTCATGCAGGGGCAGTCAATTGTGACTGCAGCCAAAGGTCATCTCTATGAAAGGATAACTTAAGGGAGAGATTGTGAACTCACTGTAATCATGGCTAACAATGTCTGTTAGCAGTAATAATGATTGTTTTTCTAATCAAGGTTTAAGTAGAACATCAACATTCTTAAAGGAGGGTTGTGCTGGGCCATCTCTATTCCTATGCTTGTTCAATTGTTGAAATCCAAGATTACTGTCCTAGAATAGTTAGCTGACAACACAGTCACTGTTGACTTCCCTCCAAGTGGTACTTATTTTATTCACCTGGACATGATGATTGATGATGATGGGTATTGACCAGCACGCCGTATCAGAGCCGCTTAACCGTGAGCAACACCCCATTGGGGTTTACTATTAATTTATTGCGAAGCTTTCTGAATATTAACTGGTTGCACTGGCATCAATAATTCTAGTGGAATGGGCTTTTCAAAACACATTTTGCATTGCATTAGTCTTTTATTCATGACCAGCTGCGAGCAAGAGACGGAGAATTTATTTTTGTGTCATCCCACCGCCAAATGCACATCAATCTAGCTTTTAATCTACTGTTAATTATGATGGTTGCTTTTCAAAGCAAAAATCAAACGCTCGAAAACTCATTCAGACAGTAAGTTGGCCAATATTTACTACTTGCCGCTATTATAGATCTACTCAATTAAATATACTGTATGTGTGATAGTGAGCCAGGCCACTGCAATGTATCCATAGAGGCAGAAATAAACATATCATCCTTACATTATCATAATTTTGAGTCATGATGAAGGGCTAATATTATACAAGTTACTGCATAATACCAGTAGGCATGTTTCATAGTTACTATTATGTCCTTGGTATGAGGAGTGGGGGCACAGCGGGTAGCAGCACATCGTGCTATAAACCTGGCTCCCTGCATTCTACGATATTCCTGGCGATAGCTAACATCAGCAGGGAGGGACACATGAACCGGGCCTGGTTGCACACCCCTCTACCAACTCGTACCAGTGCGATATAGTATAGTTAAATCAATCTCCATGGCCAACATGGCATGGAGAGGCTTTCATCCAGCAGTGCATTGCTCGAGTTCCTTCATTTGACGAGATAGTCCTTCAGCACAGCACCTGATTCAAAGTAGGTTGAGAGTTCAAATCCGAGTCATGGGTCACCTCAACCTGTCATCCGTTTGGACTCCATAGAGTGAGCACCAAGCAGTGGGGGATCAGTAGCATCCGTTTGGACTCCCGCTGTAAGAAGTTTGAATTTCCACCATTGATTAAGGATTGCCATCGAGATGAGTACTGCCTAATTGTGTCCATTTGGGATTGGGGACACACTCTGGATTAACCATCCAATTTTCACCACACTCGTTCAACCTTTAATGGGGGCCCTCTTGGTTTATAATGGCAGTGCATTGTCACGCCACTCTATGTTCTTTTTGTGATTACGAGTTTTTATCTGTTTAGGCTATTTTCTACATTGTGGTCACAGAAGCAGCCAATGTTAGCAGAGCCAGCGCATTAACAGGGCAATTAAGTCAGAGTTTTTATCAAGGATATGTATTGACAACCTTTCTTCTTATAATCTCCAAGTAAATGCTATTAGCAACGACCTTTATAGATTCATTTAACTTTGAATATATGCATTCAGTCAATGTCTTAATTGAATCTGTAGCAATTAACCCAGGTCTGGTAATCTTACATCCTTAACTGAACACTGCCCACCATCCGACAACAAGTGCTGTCACAGTATACCTCATCCGCGATCACAGCCACTGTTGTTATTAAACTGCAGCAGAATAATGCAGTAGCATTTCAGCAAAATTTTAAGGGCCTTTAAAGTGCGCATTGTTGCTGAGCAGGAATAACAGGTGATATCGCTACTACACAAACAATTGAGAACCAAACTGCCAAGCGTGGAGATTTGTGTTGTACCGTTGCTAATAGAGGTAGGGTAACCCAAAATTATCTAAAAGTCTGTGCGAAAAAATACAGAGTGGCAATAGAAATGTTCTCATTAACGGAACCAATTTTGGAAGTATATTGATTATCGGAATGACTTAAAGGTCCTTGAGAGGAACTCTTCCTCGAATGGTTAACCTTGGGTGATTTGAAGATGTCATAGTGCTTGATGCCCATTTATACGGAACTATATTGCATTATGTTGAGACGTTACCATGAAACCCATACTTGACCAAACATTGTTTTTAATGATTCAATAATATATGGACTTTTGTTTATAATCTAAATATATAAATGCAAAAGACGTTAATAAATGCTTATTGCATATCGATCACCTTTAACTGATAACGTCTACGTGCTGAGACTTGTGTCTTAGTCCTGTATATGATCAATAATTAATTCGAGTGTATGCGCTTTTCAATGATAAACCATTCAGTTATGTTTAGTGTTGTTATGTTACAGGATTTGAGAAAGAAACGTGTATTTTTTAAGCGCAGGACTCTGATGTGTCGTTCGGAACATACCGATAGGGGATACGGATGTGGAAAGAAGCACGGCTGTGTTAATTAAAACCAGCACAGTGCAAGCGTGTCCCACCAGGCACACTCTATTACTCATGCTCAGGGCTCATCTCACTTCCTGTTAATCGATTGTTTGGCCTACAACAGCACAGGGTGTAATAAGCTTGGCAATTACATCTGGAACTTACCAAGCACCCCAAGGAAATTTCGCATTATTGTCGTGGCGCACACGCTTTAATCATCCCAGAACGTGTCCGTAGTTTAAGGGATTTAAGTGGCAGTTTGTGAAAACCATATTTGTTTTATTCACTACTGGGGGAATTGTGTGCAACTATCGCAAATTAGAGCCCGTGGTATGTGGTCCAATGATTTAGCAATTTGGGCACAAATTCAGGGCCACAGCATTGGCAAAGATTGTATCAGAGGCATGATTTTAACGAAGGCTACAATGGAAATTGCTGTTTAGAGCTGCTTTTTTAGGATAGCCGTGTCGAGCGTCCCTCTCATTCGTTTCCGGCCTCTGATACAATCTTTGCTTTAACATAAATCTCAAAGTAGCCAGTGACAGGTATAAACCGTTAAATATAACTAAATTTAAAAGTGGAATTAATGCACCACTGTGTATCATTTTTGCATCACTCAAAACAAATGATTTTCTAATGAGGGTTAATTACGAAACTATTAAACCATTACTAGGTTGTACTTAATATTAAACACGCTTTTGAAAGTATGTAATGATAACCAAACGTATTTGTCGCCTTATTGCACCATCCGACATGTCGGGATAGAAAATGAACAACAGTCGTGTTGTTTGTTCTTTTTCCAATTACATGTTGTCTCATGCACACTGTGTTCAACTACCATCAAGCAGGTCACAACACACTCACCCACTCGCTAAACCCCTCTGCCATCCACTCACCACACCACAGGTCACACCACTTCAATTTCTGCTTCTTCCGACTGCTTCACGTCAAAAATTCCTCCTATTGTCTCTTATCCCAACTTGATTAATGCAAAAATAATTAATTAACTCGACAATGCTGTTTGAAACTGGCTGCTTGGCATTTTAGCAACTGAGATAAATAAAAATGTAATTGTGCTCATCGGCATCCTGTCAAGAGATGAAAAACGCTCACAGAAGTCAGCGCATTATCACATGTTAGATAACAAGCTCTGGAAGGTGATAAGCTACACCTGAGATCCATTCATCCTCATCATCAGCAGCAGCAGTAGCCAGGATCAATCCACTGCTGGATGCAGTCCTCACCACACCAGCACCATGTTCCACTGTCCAGGAATGCCAAAAGCCATCTCACTCCTGCGAATTATTTGATGGCATTGCTCCACCTCCACTGCAGTCATCCTCTAAGGCAGGTTTTTATATTAGGCTGTAATTCTGTCTGCGGTTGTAGCCATTGGTCATCATCCCATGTAATGATCATCATCCTTCCTTTTAACTTTTCTAAACAGTCAATATGATCTCTGACTTCTGTTAGTTCCCTGATGCATGTGTCTTTTAAGTGTAATGCGAAGCATGCATCTCTCCATGCTAGAATTGTTTGTTGCATGACAATCTCACCAAAAATGTGCATAGGCATTAGGCCTGGATATATATACTAAAAAATAATAAGCATGGTAGTCACTGGTTGCCCTGCTAACACCATCGGCTTACTAAGTTGAGAACCCAATTTAATCAGTGGTGCATCAAAACTCATAACCTCGGAAGGATTATATTACTGATCTGATACAGTATTTCCTCTTTGTGTCACCAACCTACCTAATTTTACCATTATTTGTGCTCAAACTTACTCTACAAAAAAATGTGTCCATGAGCATATTACAGGAGATTTAAAAAAATATTATCGGCTAAGTTAACAGCTATAACGTATAACTGTGTTTTGAAGCCGATGACTACGATTTGGTTTGTTTACTTCAAAACTATGTTTCATACATTTTCACACATTTTTTAAATAATTTTTTGTGTAAGTTATATAAGTTGTATGACTTTAATATTTTTTTTTTTAAACATTATGGTCATAAGGCTTTTCACCAGCTTTGTTATACTTTGACAGGAAAAAAATATTTACAGTAATTTGTACTAGTCATTATTTTATGAACATAATTATATTCGCAAAGATTTTCAAACATTAATACATAAAGGTAATGCATTTTAATTATGCTCAGCATACCAAATGCATTGCTTGGTTTTTGTTTCTTAATGAGCTAGCCAGGTTAACTTTGCCATAGTTACATTTCATTTATTATCCTTGGGGTTGCCATGTCTGGCCTTCACATTTCAGAATGTTGCATGGTAGATACTGGATACCAAAGATCGTACATTTCTTACTGTAGTTTATATTTGGCATGTGAAATTAGTCATCATTAAAAACTTTACATCTCATTAAAACCATGTTTTTGTAATGTTTCTTTTGTCATTGACAAATGTAGTTATCACAAAAAATATATAACTACAGTCATTAATTTAAAATGTGATGCATTATTTATTACTCTGTTATATCACACGAAATATTTTTTGAAACTAAACAGTAGCTACTGCCTTTACTAAGGTTTTATATGAAGCCACAATCACCTAATGTAAGACATTATTTCTGTGATACTGAATTGGCAGTAGTGGATACGGACTAATAACAAATAAATCAACACATTCTTCAATAATACTTCCTTACATAAATGTAAATATAATAGCTGACATTTCAAACGATGACCCTTTCTTCATAGTAAACATTTAATTTGTGCAGGGTGGCACAGTGGGAACATCTGCGCCTAGCAGAAAGAAGATCCTGCCTGAGGCAGTTTCTGATCCCACCTCAGGCGCCTTTTGGTGTGGCGTATATGTGTTCTCCCCCTGTTTTGCATGGGGTTCCTCCGGGTTCTCGGGTTTCCTCTTATAACTTTAAAACACTCATTAATTTCCCAATAACATCATAATATATAGGACGCAGTGTTTGGCAAATGTTAGCGCTGGCTAACTGTGTGTCTGCCTCTGTAGTTTAATTGCCCCTCTGAGTCATTCACTCTTCAATCGAACACCATCGGCATTGAACAAATACCTGTACATATTGTAAATGTAATAGTAAATTATTATTATTATTAAGGGCCATTGCCTAAAACTATTGTCTTATCATAACAGCTACATACTACAGTTGCCACCACTACAACCATCATTATATAAAAATACATCTATAAAAATATAATCTTACAATCATTCGAGTTACTCTTCAAAAGTTAGCTTTCTTTTTTAAAAATAAAACATGTACAATTAGATTGTCAAGGTTTTATTAGAATTGGATTGGCGAATCCCAAGCATGAACATAAATGGTGGATATAATGACCATCTCAGATTTTCTCATGACATTCATCATAACACTCAATGAGTAACCATCTACAGGAAATGACAAAGGACGTATTCAACAAAGCTGAAAAGTTAGGATCAAGTTAAATATAATCCAAGAAAACGTACATACTGCACAAGAAGCTCGACAAACAGTTTAAAACATCTCTTGGAGGAAACTGTAAGACAAACTAGAATACATATACCTCGACTGAAAATTGAGGAGATACCATTATAAAAATAATTAAGTAAATAAATGGATTATAGGAGGTTGACATGTTTTTGGATCTGAACTTAATAGTGAAAAACCAGCATACGATGTGACTATTTTTATAAGTAAATATTGCTATTCGTAAGTTAGACACATCATAGTGATCGTTAAGAAAAGTGAGCTTGGGCGGGACACATCGCTCAATGTCAGAGCACGGGACCGATCCACTACAAACTGCACCCAGTCACTACACCGGCTCCCACTTACAAAACCACACTTATCTGCCACCATGCAATCCACACAGGCCAGCCATAATACCTCGCTACACTACTCCGGTCGCTCACTTACAACGCAATCCTGCGTACTGTGCAGCTGATCGCAGCACCTACTTCACGCACCTCACTCGCGCTTTTCCGTCGCTGTACCCATCAACTTCACCAGACAAATCCCCTAAAACCTTCAAACAACTTCTAAAGACCCAACCTAATCATTGACGCGTACAAATAACACTGAGCCAGGCTCTGCGCCTCGGAGTTTGTGATCCCTTCGCGCGCTCGCGAAAATTGTGCGCGTTACAAGTTGATTTATTATGAAGGGATGATGGTGGGTGGATGCCCACCGCTGAGAGGAAGCAATGCGATTAACTCGTGTACATTGGCTTTATAGATTGTCGCATCATAGGACCACGAGAGATGACGAGCAACTGAGTATGCCTTTGTCCGGCAGTGGATAAGTTCATGGCTGATGCTGAGAATGACAAAATCTGCCTTTTTTTCCCCCTCATTGCCTTTTTCACTCACGTCAAGACCAGCCGGGATTGCACTACGTATTTATGCCTGTGTTTATTTTTCATATTGTCTCTCTACAGACATTTTGCTCAACTTTCGCACGACATATGTGAGCAAGTCGGGGCAAGTAGTTTACGATGGCCGCTCCATCTGCGTGCACTACGTAACCACGTGGTTCTTCATCGACCTCATTGCCGCGCTGCCCTTTGACCTCCTCTATGCATTTAAGGTCCCAGTGGTACGTACGGATTTTATTGATTGTCCGTTTATTGTTAACGCTGCCTCAACCGCCCCTCGTATTGATGCTGTACCGGTGCTGCGAGCAGTACAGTGCAACAGTAGATTTAGTTGCGCTGCCCAGCAGCAGCTTTCAACAACATGTTTCATGAATAGTGGTGGTTGCCCATCCAAGCACTAGTCAGGTCCAAACTTGCTTAGAGCTGATTAGATTGCGCTCGATGAAGGCTGATTTAGTCATCGGCCCTATAGTAGTACAACAATCATATGTTTATATAGGAAAGCGTCAGGTTTCGTCAGTGATATACATATATTAGCAGTTAATATCGCTCATTTACATTTAAAAAAGGCTCTATACTGAAAATAGACAATGCTTAGTATGAACAAGCAGAGTGATGAGGAGTACGTTAGTCACAACAGCTTGGACAATTTGGAAATCAATGGTGTCATGTTTCATTGTGAATCAGATCGAAGAGTTCACTCTGGAGGTCACCTAATTTGCGATAAGCAACCACTGGCAGTGATTCTCTGGAAAGAATTATGGGTAATAATAAGACTCATCATGCCTGGCCACTTTGGTCTATCATTCCAGAGGACCCAGCAAGATACTACTAGCATCGGCTTGTAGCTATGGAGATAAAGTTGGACAATTTGGCCAGAGGAGTGCAGCAACTCACATGTGTTTTTGTAACAATTTGGATTACGCATAGTAGCCATAGCTCCATCTGTTAAAACATAGCATGCCCCTCTTGATAAGAAGTTGTGAGACTCAGTGAGGCATTCTTGGGAAAACAAATGTAATAATAATATTGCATTATATTCATTGAACAATGTGTACATATTGAAATTACTTTGTAGCACAATGTACAATTACAATATAGAATCCACACATATATAAACTATAACAGTTATCATTAACCAATATTAAAAATAACACTTGAGAATGTGGCTGTATTATTATTCATCCGTTCATGAAACGTGTCATGTTTATGTAAGCGATTAATATAAGAGACTGAATAACAGAAACAATTAAAAAGTTAGTTTTTCCATCAGTGAGGGGAAATGAACATCTTTGCCATGCTTGTAGATTTGGACTGATGAGCCATAGAAAAACAGACAATTGCATTTACATATCTAATTTTCTATGATACGCAAATTCAGTTTTGCTATTTGCTCAAACATCATATAATCCTGCTAAAATTAAGGTCACAATTATTATTTTTCACCACAAGGCATGGAGCTCTGTTTTTAATCCTCGTTGAACAGTTATTGCTTGCTATGCTGGAACTGTTCACGTGACAACAAATGTAAGATAAAATATTGATCTAACAATAATAATTACGTGTGGAATATAATTAGTATAATTTAACATGGTCACATCTCTTTTGTCAGTTTGCGTCTCCAGGCATATTAATCTGTTGCTTAGAGTTAGTCAAATCTTTTGCAAACATTTTTTATATTAACCATCTTATGCCATCCATCCATCCATTTTCTAAACCGCTTGTTCTGCTGAGGGTCGCGGTGGCAGCAGTCCAAGGAGAGTGGACCAGACATCCTTTTCCTCAGCAACAGATTCCAGCACTTCCTGGGGGATTCCCAGGCATTCCCAGGCCAGCCGAAGGATATAATCCCTCCAGCGTGAACATCTTATGTTTGCCTCGAATTAGTTTTGCAATTTCATTGATTATGTTCAAGTATGGTACAACTTGTGTCACACCAAGCAGTGATCACTACAAGCGTGGATGTTGTTTATAACGGAGATGTGTTTAGAAATATGGGTATTGTCAATTATAATGAAGTCAATCTCATTTCCAATCTCACGATTTCGGCTCTGCCAAGTCCATTTCCAAGAATACAGCTTTTCATTGTGAAAAAAGACGTGTTCATTATTATCATGGCCTTGATTCCCATAAACCCCAATAGAAATTCAGCATTCTCATTCCTCACTCCAATGTCAATGTTGCCAATCATCCTATCTCACACACCTTTAACCTACTTTTGCATAAGGTTACCCATAACTAGCATGATAATAGTGCATTAAAAGTGGAATGGGAAAGGTTAAAACGCAGACAACCAATTATCTGAAACCACAAAAGACATGTTGCGGATAAGAGATATAAAAGGTGATGGATTTGCTAATCCAAGGATGGTATACACAGAACTTTGTAAAACAGTTAGAAGAAAAGAAGAGAAATCAGAGAGGAACATGTAAAATGATTGAAGACGTTAGAGCAAGCAATGGGGAGTATGAAAGCTGCAAAATGGAGGTTGATGATTGGTAATTCACAAATGTAGCCATTATGGAGACATATGGAACTATAACACAAGACAGAGTGGCAGAATTTATGCAGATTATAACAAAAATGCATATATTCCAAGAAAATAACAATTTGTCTGATGAAAAGTAAATTCCAGATGTTGCACAAACACTGTCCGTCACAGTGTGGAAACACGCAAAAGCTCCTGATCAAAATGGTATGGCCATGAATGCCATCGGATGTGCAAGAGCAGTTGTTAGAACAAAATTAATTGGCCTGTGTAATATTTCCACAAAAATACCGTTCTTCAAACATATTCAAACTGACTTGAAGATTTAGTGAACCGTCAGCCACCAAGCTAAAATCCTAACACAGATACCATTGTACCTAACCTTTGTAGACTATGCAAATTTATTTGACTTCTACGAACCTGATGCAGGCAACCAAGGTCTCACAAATCCATGGTCTAAATTTAAAACAATCCATCCATTTTCAAAATAGCTTGTTCTGGTGAGGGTCACGGCAGCAGCGTTTTAAGGAGGGTGGACCAGGCATCCCTTTCCTCAGCAACACATTCAAGCTCTTTCTGAGGGATTCCTAGGCGATCCCAGGCCAGCCGAATGATATAATCCCTCCAGTGTGTCCTGGGTTGGCCTCTAGGTCTCCACCCGGTGGGCCGTGCCTGGTAGACTTCCTGCGGGAGCCTCCCAGGGAGCATCTTTAACAGAACGTGAGGTTGGCCAGCAGATTGTTGCAGGCCAACCTCACGTGCTACCATCACTCGTGAACAAGACCCCAAGATATTTAAACTCCACCATTAAGGACAACTGCTCTCTCCTCACCTGAAGAGGGCAACCCTTTATTTTCCGGGAAAGGACCATGACCACAGATTTGGAGGTGCTGACTCTCATCCCAGCCACTTCACTCAGCCGCGAAACGCTGGAGTGGCCGTCGGAGGTCACACTCGGATGAGGCGAGAAGAACAATGTCATCTGCAAACAGCAACGCTCCCAAACCAGACGCTCTCCATCCTCTTCATATTTAGCCATGATAAAAACCAGTTACAGTAATGGAAGTTTCATGCCGAGTAAATGAAGGACCATACATATTAGAAAGATATTCACACAAGGGCACATGCATTTGTAAAATGTTTTTTCAGCGATATAACAAAATGAATTATACAAATTGCATTGGACAAATAACGGCATAAACGTAAATGAGAAAATATTTACCATCTCAGATTTTCTGATGACATTGCTATTACAACAGCCAGTGGGAATTAACTACAGTGAGTGAATGAAGGACCTAATCAAGAAAGTTGCAAAATGTGACTCAATATAAATGCCCAACACAGAATAACGTTTTAAGTTTTCCAAGAGCAGTCATTGAAGGATGACTGGGATCAAAACGATGACAACAACCAGTGAACAAGAACAGGGTGGAATGTTTTTGAAAACTAAACTTATCAGACAAAATCAATGCACCAATGTTCCTGGTGCAGAACTCTTTTACTCAGTAAATATTACCTACTGTGACATTTTGTGACAAATATGCCTACTGACAAAGAAGATTGAACAAAAGCTGAAAAGTGTGCACGAGAAATGTGAAGGAGTGCACACAGTAATGTTCAGGGAACACAACCAAGAGGATGCCCATTGTGGAGATGGAGCAATGAGATTTGATCAGGAGCTAGCATTATGGACTGTTGTAATGTGTGATCTTGTGAGTTGGCAGCATCTTGGGGAGGCTTTCATCTAGCAGTGGATAGAATGTCTGATGAAAATTAATATTTTCATTGTTTCCTCAAACACTATATTTAAGTGATGTTTGTGGTTTGAGTTAAGCACAGCATCATGAACCTAGACTCTACATTTAAATATTTTACGTACGGCGCTTTTTATCTGGAAGGGATTTAATTAACATAAGTGTATTTTACATAAACAAACAATACATGTGTAGGCATTAGCTTAGCTAATTTTCAGCCAGAAGCAATATTCCCAGTGGAAGTTATATTTCAATGCAGTGATATATATTTCTCAAAATACTGTATAACAATTTCATTTCCTTATTTTAAGCATGTATCAAAACAATTGTTCATGCAACATTGTAAAACGCTTCGAGCTACTGGTTAAACATGCACATTTAAAATTACACATTCACAACTTAGTATGAGAAATTTCGGCTTTGCCATGGCGAGCTTATTTTTCTTTGTGACATTCATCTGCTTCGAAATGTAGCAAGTAAAATACGCTCACCACCAGAAACGCAAAATAACAGCCATTAAGAAATTCTGAAACATCGAGCCTTGAAAACCTACATCAGTGCAACCAAGTATGTAATATGAAATAGTGGTTCAGCTGTCTGCATGTCATCATTTTGTGTTATACCTTAACAGTGACTGCTAATTTTGGTGGTGCCAGACCAAATGCTTTGGGAGGTTGTGTTGGGAATTTCCAGACACAATGAGGAATGTGCACCATCTATTTACAGGGCCTTCTGAGGTGGCAGCCTCCCTGCCCCCTACCTCAACCAATCTGTGTTTGAGCTCAAGCTTCTATTTGGTCTCATATCCCTGTGGTTTATGCAAATATCTATCCCCTCTGGTGTTCTGAGGATATTCGTCAATATTGTAATTTTAAAATGTGAATTCCACGCTCGGATAATTGGCATCTCTTTATCAAGCCAATGCTGCGTGAAGGTCTTCCAAATGGTAGTCATGGGGTTGTTTGACCATACTTCACCATCCTGGTCAGTGAGGGTGGGTGAAGTCTGTCCTCATAGGACCTTATTTTATTTGTCCCCAGTCTCACGTTCAAAAAAATATGCTGTTCCAGTGGGGCCACCCCTTGGTTATAAATAACCATGCCCAAACCTTGGCTTAAAAAAACAAAAACTATTGTGACCTCGCAGCCCCAGGGTGTGTGAATCGTTCCTGTTCTGCAAAGAATGCTTATCCCACCTGAACTCGCGTGTGTGTGCAGAAAATAGGGGTGCATCTGTTGAAGACGGTACGACTGCTGAGGCTGTTGCGACTGCTGCAGAAAGTGGACCGCTACTCGCAGTACAGCACGGTCGTGCTGACGCTTCTCATGTTCATGTTCGGTCTGCTCGCTCACTGGATGGCGTGCATCTGGTACAGGATCGGCAAAGAGGAGAAGGATAGCAACAACAGACACAGCTGGGACATTGGTGAGGGGAACGCAGGGGTGAAAGTAACTTCAATTTCTTACCAGTACGGTTGTATCGCAACAGCCTCCACCTCCCGCATGTAAAGTACTGAATGCTATTTGCCACTTTCTTACCGGTACGCTGTACTGGACCGTACCAGCTTGCTTTTACCTCTGGGCGCACTTAAAAAAAACGGGCACATTCATCATTAATGCTGCCATATGATAGAAACAAGCGTTAAGGGTTTTAGAACTCTGAAACTATAATTCATGTTCCACTGGCAAAGATTTAGCTAAACCGTTGTAGTTGTCTCTTGTCCCATCTGGCCAACAAATCATTTGCCACAGGTGCAAGTAATCTAGTTAATTCATGTTAGTTTTGGTTTTTCATCTATGGTGCCAATTAATGGTTGTATTTTGCATACTGTGTCAAATCTCACATCAATATTTTTACTTTTCCAGAAGTGCAGCCAATTAATAAGCGACTTTTAATAGTTTTCATTGAATTTTTTACATTTTTTTTCTTATCTGTGTTGTAGGTAGAATGTTTTGCAAAAGACGTTTTGCAAGAAGGTTTTGCAATCTGACCTAAAACTCCATTATGAATCATAATATTAGTCGCGAAAGCCTACGTGTTAAAATACAATCTCAATAACAGTCAGTGTTTAGTCACCTTTATATCAGCTGAAACGTTTTCAGACTGAAAGTGGAGATGACCTCACATGTGCATGCACACAATCTATGTGGACTGTCTATCATCAGTATAAACCCCAGGAGTCATTTTGAAAGCTTTATTTTAAAAATCAAAAAGAGACAAAGATACATCTTACACAGCCTTTAACAGACTGCTGGGGCAAGTGCTGATGGTAAGCGTCTATTAAGGTTGGCACGGCGCATGAGTTGGGAGTGTGACCAGCAGAAGGGCCTGCCATCTTTGGCTCCCAGTACATATTTTTAAACATCACACCAGATACTAGTTTTATGCTTCTTCTTCTTTGCGATTCTTCAAAGCACGATGGGCAGCTTCTGGACATCGTTGTCTTTCAGCTTGGTTTTATGCTGAGTCGACCAAAGGAGGCTGAGAATTGGTTCTGATATCACTCGTCACTGATGTGACATGTGGTTGGGAATTGTACGCAGGGTTCGTAGTACATTGCGCTGAGCTCTACGTCACAACTCCAGAATTGACAAAGTTGGTCGTGCGAGAACGCATGTGTTGATTTTAACAATTTCCTGGATTTGTTTTGTCCACGTTCTGGTTAATTACTTGTTCAACTCTTTTTTCCTGAACATGGTGTGCCTAAATGGACTCACAAGTGCACCTTTTAGTTTGCCATGTTCATTTGCAATAATATACCTACTGATTAGAGCATTGGTTGGTCATCCAAACTTATAATTGGAAAATAGTTTAGTGAAATAATTGAGCTCAATTACTGTGCATTTAATCACAGTGTTATTAACCCTCTGGATATCATTAATTACGTGTATAATCTGCATTCCTTACTCACTTTACATACAGATTTCAACACATTGCAAAAGTAAGCCTCACTCGAGCATGACACCGTGTAATCTGCATTGTCACGCTAACTTATCACCCGAGATGCGTGTATGCACATGTGCCACATGTTTACATCAAACAAATACAAAGATCCCCCGTAAAGCCTTAAGAGACTGTAGGCTCAAATGCCGTTAGCGAGCACCTATGAAGGCCGACACGGCACAAGAGGGGCTGGCACCACACGCAGCTGCCTTACATCACACACATGCACACACACGGTATACAGTGCCGCATACATTTCATTTGAAGCCGACTAACAAGGCATGCAGATGAGACTTCCATAATTTCGCCCACTTCAAATCAAATTTCTCTATATTTAGTGGGATTGCAAACAGAATCAAAAGCACGAATTAAGCAATAGCGGCAGACTACCCAACATATTTAAAAAGCATCAGAGTGGATGTAACTTGTTTCATGGATTTTTTTTCTTGCTACAGCTGCCGATGCATGAATATGTTGAGATAAATCATTTTAGTTTTTGGAGGTTTACACTGATTTGTATAGAGGCCGTGATTGGTAAGCTTATTATGAAGAGGGCAAGGCTTTATTGGTGCAAAATAAATACCCTTGTGTCAGTTTTCCATAACATTATTACACAAACACGTATACGATTAAATAGTAGATTCACTGTGCTAATGGAACACAGCTAGGTTATCGCCAAGCTTAATATTTCCTAGAATCGGAATGCTCTTTTTCCGTTACATTTGTGATTTTTTTAATACATTTATAATGTATATACACTGACTATCAAAAATGGAGGGTAAGGAATGACAAAGGCCAATTTTGTATTGAATTCCTCGAAACAATCTCTTCAATGTTTTCTGAACTCAAGTTCTTTACTGATCATAAACACCTATATCATTCTAAAGCAAATTGTATAGCATATCCATGATAAAATATTGCACCGTATATATAACACGAGTGTAATACGGTGTGGGCAGTGGTGCACAGGTATAAGTAACAACAATAAACACATTCGTCAATGACACTGCCTTGAACAGTAACAAAACGTAATAGGTGGCATTTTGGGCAATGACCCTTCTACATCACACAGAGATGGAGGCCAAAGAGCTAAGAGTGTTTATAGTGCACTCTCCAACTATTAATCACTAGTTCTCCCTGCCTTCTGTGTCTCTCTACAATGAAGTAGAGCCATTGCTCAAAATGTCTCGGTTTTTTTCCCTCTTTGGAGGCAGTGCCGTTCGCCAATGTGTTGTGGTTTTGCTCCTGTAAATACGGGCCATGCAATATGATGACTATTACTTATCAACAATAATAACTCATTTCAAAAGACTTCCTGTGGACCTCTTTGTGGCAGGTTGGCTGCATGAACTCGGCAAGAAGCTGGAGACACCGTACGTCCGCAATGACAATACGAGTGGGCCTTCGATACGCAGCGTCTACATCACTTCGCTTTACTTCGCTCTCAGCAGCCTCACCAGTGTGGGCTTTGGCAACGTGTCGGCCAACACAGATGTCGAGAAGATATTCTCTGTCTGCGCTATGCTTATCGGAGGTGAGAGTCAGAATAAGGGATTTATCAATCTGTCTTGCAAGCCATATACACCCCACGGAAGGCCTGCTTCAAAACAGCATATATATTGTTTTAATCCCACGTATAATCAGGTCTATTCGTAGAATAAGCAAGCTTATAAGACAAAACGGAGTGGTATTTTTGGTGGAAATAGCTGAAACTATAATATGTTTGACGCAGTGTCTGACGAGTTGGCGCCGGCTGGCCACATGGCTGCCTCCCCTCGACCGCTCTGCGGTTTCCTGCAGCGCCTCGTGACCTCTGGGTGAAAGGTGCTATATAATTGTAACAAATTACTATTAAATTATATTTATTTGTTTAATTGCGTCAGTGCTACGTGTCACTATTACTGTAACATAATATAAAAAATAATGATGTATTCTGCTGAAATGGTGTCGGTTTTCACGGCTGGATGGATGACAGTTGCTTTTCAAAGCTGTTCTTTCAGGACAGCCGTGTCGAGCTATTCCGAAAGAACAGCTTTAAAAAGTAACTGTCGCTGTATATAATAAAAATCGGCTTCACGGTAGGTGACGTTCTTTTAAGGCATTAACGAAATGGAGTTGTGCGTTCATTCTTTTCACCCGTGATATGGAGCCATGCTGGATGTGATGAGGGCCCCCCATGTAAAGTGTTTGTGTCTAATCTGCTATCTTACCAACATTCGCACAATGGGGAGTCAGCAACCATCCATCCGCTAACCTTATCTCTACATCTCTACTGCATGCAGTCTGCTGTTTCATTAGCCATAAACTACTTTAAAATGCATTAAATATTTATTCTCCGTCTATAAAAGCAACATGTAACAAAACGCGTTTGTTTCAATAGTTTAGCTTTACTCTCAACTATGTTAAATATAAATGTTATAGGTGTCAATGCACTGAACTTGTTAACACTGCGCAGTTTTGGTTAAAACAAATTGGGAGGTTTCCCGTAATTTAAAATTGGAACATTGGAAGTTAAAACATAGATCAAAGGATGATCACTGTATAGTGAGTGTAGCGTGGGTGTTTAATAGTCTTTCACCATCAAACCACATTGAAAATTACCACTGCAGTTTAAATGATGAACCGACAGATAATGCCCTTGGGCTTTTAATTAATTTCATTAGGCCAATGACGTATATTTTGCTGTAGAATGAATTACAATTGATGAGATATACAGGCATACCTCTGAACGAAAAGGATGTGTTCTTGAGGCTTTCCCGTTAAGCGATAAATCCGTTAAGAGAGGTCATTATAACAGGGTTCATATAACTGTACAGTATTAAATTAATACTTTAATAATATTATTGTACTACTACTAATAATGCAGTATATAATAGTAACAATAATACCCTAAGTATGTTTATAGACAATGTATGGTTCACAGGAGCCTTGGGAGTGAAGTGCAAGTACTATACTTAATATTACAGAATATGTATTAATTCATATATTTTTATGTACAGGATTAAGCGGATTCTGATAATGAGATGGGATGAGAAAATAGGTACTAATTTGTTGGAATTCCATAGTGATTATGCTATGTAAGATACTGGTCCTTATCACAAGAATATGGACTATCCAGCATTCATTCAGGAAAAGCTATTATGAAGGTGCTATGTTTCACAGACGAGTAGAGTCTACCATTGGGAGGGGGGTGCGACATTATGATGTGGTTTAACCAATTAAGTGATTTTCTGTTTTATTGTAAAATGTTGCAAATTCACAGTGTTTTCAGCACACATGGCCTACTCTCAATCAACATTGATGGATTTTCAACGTACACTGTTGAGCAGGCAATGCGCATTTTACGGTTAATACACACCGCTGGTGTCCTCTGCAGCAACATTCGGAAAATGTGCTAACCACTTGATCATATCATCGCCCTAAGATGACCACGGGACCCAACAGTTATTTAAGCCTGTGGTCCCTTTTGATCGCGCATGATTGCTGTTCTCAACCGAGTGTTGTGTTCGTGAACCCGGGCAGCGCTGATGCACGCGGTGGTGTTTGGGAACGTGACGGCGATCATCCAGCGCATGTACTCGCGCCGATCGCAGTATCACACGCGCACTAAGGACCTCAAGGACTTCATCCGCGTGCACCGCCTGCCCAAGCAGCTGAAGCAGCGCATGCTCGAGTACTTCCAGACCACCTGGTCCGTCAACAGCGGCATCGACACCCACGAGGTGGGTGCACCTCACTCGGCCTCGAAAACATCATCGATCAACGGGGGACAGGTTTCTGTACCTGACCCAGCTAGGGTTGCTGTGTTTGACTACCACACTGCAGGCTAAATCAATTCAATGAAACCTACATCAATACTTTAAAACAATTCTCTTCTCTGCGCCTCATTTTCCCAAGTTCGTGTGACCTTGCTCGAGTCAGCAAACTTATCGACTCTCATCTATAATGCATTAAGTCGTGCTGTTTGTTGCTGACCATTTGGTGTTTTTGGCCTTCGGGATGCTGCTCAGCAACTTTGATTGTATGAGGCACAACCCATGTGTCCAATAAGAATAAGTGGCTGTAGGGAATAGGTTTTATATAGCAATGCATTGATTTATTGATTAAAATTTATGTTTTTTTAAATTTGGCAATGAGATGCATCCAATCATTATTATTTATGAATATGTATTACTTGTGCCAAATGTACGCTATGATGTGACTACATTTAGCTTAACAGAATGAACAAAACTGCATAAAGAAGACATAGAATATGTAACTACATTTCAGACGGTAAATCTGAGATTTAAAAAAAGGAATTGGTTCTTGAATCGAATCACAACCCCGAATTATGACATTGTCATCAAAACACTAGAAAGAAGCATCATTGCATGCCTAGATAAATTTATGTCTAGCAAAGTTATCATTAGTTACATCATCACATTGGCATGGCCTGGTTGGGATTACCTGAACAGGTTGATGAATTGGCCACAGAATCAATAGAATGTGAAGAACATACTGCCAAGTCAGTCCCCCATGACAATAAATTACATGAGCAAAGTGGCACTTCATTGACATGGGCCCTAACATAATTGCCTTACTCCGTACTTTACAAGCCGCTAATCAGCATACTCAAACATATGGCACGTGTCGCCTAAATATTGCACATGTTACAGGACGCTGGACACTAATGAACTCAATTTTATTTGGTTTGTGAGTTCCTTAAGAATAGCAAAGCAGTTGTCATTATTACAAATGAGATGTAATATTCGATGCAATGGAGATCACTTACATGTCTCATTAAACAGCACAAGCAGAGGCAGATGTGGGACTAGTGGCAAGCTTTAGTTTTTGCATTTTTAGATCATTCATATCCTTATATAGCCTATCATTCTTGGGACACAACTGTGTTTTAAACACGTTCTCATTTGTAATTATTTTAAATAGTTGGCTTTGCAAACTTAACCATGAACAGTTTTTCGAATGCAGAATTAAATATGTTTTTCCATGACAAACATTTAAATGGTATTTTTATAATGCCAGCAACATGTTATGGTTTTATTTCGCACCAAAGGTCTCTACAAAGTTTAATGTAATCATACTGTTCATCATGATCTCTATGGACTATGCATTGTTTTTCCAAGGGAATTAAACATGTGGTGTTCTCTTGTTATGAATATCATGCATTTTGTTCATCAGTAAATTAGGGATGTACTTCCTCTCCAGGAAAACATGATTCACCTGCCACCCAGTCCGCAGTGATTCCGTGAAATAGCATAATTCATTGTCAAAACAGGTTTACATGTCCTTGTTCATACTGCCTCATTTGTATTGTTGGTCTACCACGTCTCATTTGTTGCATCTGCTTAAACGTTCAAATATATTCGTAGTTTGCACGCATTTTAAACAATCAGTTGTTGCACGCACGACTCAAAGCGTACATCGTGAGAGCCAAAATCAATTGGAATTGGGGAATCATAACAAGTCTAACATGTCACACCTTCCTCCTCCACAGCTGCTCAAGGACTTTCCAGACGAACTGCGTGCAGACATTGCCATGCACATGAACAAGGAGATCTTGCAGCTTTCCATCTTTGAGTCGGCAAGCCGCGGCTGTCTGCGCTCCCTGTCGCTCAGCATTAAACCGTCGTTCTGTGCACCCGGGGAGTTCCTCATTCGCCAGGGAGATGCGCTCCAAGCATTCTACTTTGTCTGCTCTGGCTCCATGGAGGTCCTCAAGGATGACATGGTGCTTGCCATTCTGGGTAAGCTCATTCGTCTTACAGCCTGTATTTAACACATACAAATTCCTGCTGTTATCTCGTTATACTAATTTAAAATTTTACAGGGCCTTTCACCCAAATGTTGCAAAGTGCTGTGCAAAGGTTGGGAGTTTAAAAAGAAACATATTGCTACATCGTTATTTAGTGAGATTTTTTTTTCACAAGAAATGTACTCAAATGCAAACACATTGGTGTAGTGTGGTTGGCAAGGGTCCTAGTTAAAGAAGTGAAATGGGCTCCCTCCATCCTTTCCCCTATTCATAGCCTGGCACTTGGGCCCATACAGCCTGTTGGCCCTCATTCAGGGCTCTGCCTATACACTTCACAGTTACACCACTGGCAAAACATATAATTAGGTCATTAGATGATGTAATTGTGGTGAGTTAAGTGTTAAATAGGGTCAAGATTTGTTCGCTTTCTCCTGCTTGGTAAAGCAACACATTTCACATTCGTGCTTTTTGGAGCTATTTGAAATGGTTTAGATGTGTACATGGCTAGCTGGTGAAATGGTAGCAGAGCCCAGTTAGTGGCTTTGGAGAACATACATTGATGTACCCATACATTGATGTACCCATTCACTGAATTCTAAACAAGACTGTCATAAATACAACTCCACCTTGGGTCACATAAATAATTCACCACAGACCATATACACACACACACAAACTGCATACATCTCATTTAAAAACAAAAGAGAACATGCAGCAGTTTTACCTGGAATAGTCTAATTTTAAATGATGTGAATTGTATTCTTATTTTGGTTGAAGTCATGATCATTCCACTGCTGGATAAGGGTCTACTTAAACCATCACTACATCTCAAGATCTTATAATTATTAAATTCCACTGCTGCTTACAAATAGACTCTTGAAGGCTTTTCATTGAAAGAAAGAACAACCTAATACTGTACTGTAATCATTCGGAGCTTTGCAACAGCCAATAAAGTTTGTGTGAACAAAATACTTGCAGGATAGTAATTATTGGCATATATATATATATGTACAACAACGGCATGGCAGCTGAAGCAATGGGGGAAATTTCTTTAATTGCTCATTCTGTCTGCCCAGTGGGATAAATGGGCACACCATAGGTAGGGCTGAAAGTAAATTTAATTTCTTACTGGTACGGTCGTATTGCAACTCCCTTTCCCACCTGTACTATACTGAATGCTCGGCCACTTTCTTACCGGTACCCTGTTCCAGAACGTACTGGCTTTCACCTCTTACCATAGGAAACCGGCAAATGTGGTTATGTACAGTGTGGTCTAGTGGTACGGGTAAAAAGTGGGTAAATCCAATTCTTGAAAAGGTGTTTGGCCAGTCTGGAAGAGTAGACCATATACTATCTAGAGCTCCCTCCCAGAAGAGGCCCTTAGGCTAACCGTGGCGTGAGCAAGTATTTGCAGGGCTGTACTTTTATGGTAAACACGCAGTGATTCCACCTCATCTGAAAATGTTTGATAGATGTTTATATATTTTTATTATTACCTCAGAAAAATACCCAGTGAGCTTGCAAGCTCTTTGCGGAATTCCTCTGACACAACAATGTGAAGTAAATACAAATGATTTGGTCTTATGGACTGATACTGCGGTTTGCAGAGAAGCTGTCCTACCTGGGCTCAATGATTTGCATTGCAGACACGGCCGCATTTTATAACAATATTAATAAAACAGCCAAGTAAAAGACCGTTGACAGTTTTCTGTTGATTTTGCGGAAAGGGTGCACTTGCTGCTGCGGAATCATCACTTAATAATGCGTCTGCACAGCACAGCATGTCATAGGTAATTAAATTTCAACATTCCTCATTGATTGCCGAAAGAGGTAAGGTTTTATTGTGGTAAGCTTCATCAACCCTTCACGGTTTAATGTATACCGCTCATACGCCTGACACTCCTAAATAGAAAGACAACGCGTTGGAATTATCTCGATATTGTCGGACTTCATTTTCATTTTTTCCAGTAAATGACACTCAAAAAAATATTGATCAATACATGACACCACAATCAATAAAAAGGTGCTACGGTTGCCAAAATAAACTCTGCGAAAATGCTTGTGTGTAATACCATATTCTCCAGGCACCTGCCTGGGTATTCCATACCACCGGACACTCGACCATCCCAGCTCTCCATGAGTTATGGGGCAGTTGTGGAAAGAGTGGAGAAGTTCCCAGACCTAGGCAGTGTGCTTACGGCTGGCTTCGGTTTAGCAGCGGAGGTCTCACTCCGAATCAGCCAGCGACATTATCATTCCATCGGCTGCGTAACGCTGTGTGGAAGCTGCCTGGCCTGTCGCTCCACACGACGCTCCGGGTCTTCTCAGCCGTGGTCATGCCGTCTCTTCCCTATGCCAGCGAAACGTGGACCCCCCTGGCGGAAGATCTACGCCGTTTGGAAACTTTCCGGCTCGCCTGCCTACGGTCCATCATGGGTTTAACCAGGCTGGATTGTGTGAGGAGCTCACAAATATTAGAAAGATCTGGACAAAGTCCCATTTGTGAGCTCCTTCGGCAGGCGAGGCAGAGTTGGCTGGGCCATGTAACCCGCATGCCCAGCCATCGCATGGCCAAGCAACTACTGTTTGGCCGAATAGAGGGGGCTAAACGGGCGCGGCACGGGCTAGAAAAGAGATGGACTGATTCGGCACAGGAGGACCTGGAGCTGGGTGGACTTGCTGAAAACTGGTACCAGCGGAGTCAAGATCGCCCTCTGTGGAGGAGGTTCGTGAAGGACGCTACTGGGCAGTTGGAGGCAGTCGTCCTCCAACAACAACGGCGGGCGGAGGAGCGACGCTCACAACAGTGAGCCGAGCGCCGAGCGGCCAAAGCACAGCAAGTTGGCACAGTCGGGAGCTCAGGTGGTGCATCTGCCAGTCATCTCGGTCAGGCAGCCCATGACACCTGGGTCTGTCCTGTGACCTCCTGTCGGCGAGCCTTCGACACTTCACGTGGCCTCAAGGTGCATATGGCCTGGCACAGGCGCCGTGGTGACGTCACCGCCACCTAGTGGCGAATGGCGGTTGTTGTTGTTCTCCAGATTGTGAGATGCAATTTTCCCTTTGTAGTTTAAAGCAAACGTTAGGGACGCAGTTTATAATGACCTCGAGATTGTCAGCTTCTCCAGCTCTCGCGAGCAGTTCGTTCCATGTCTCACCTTTATCGTGTCCAGACCCGTTGTGCCAGCGCCTATAATTTTAATTGACCCCCAAGGGAATTCCCACAATGAAAATGTAACACCTGTATGCACATGCAATTAACAGCGCAGTGGCTGATACTCTGAAATAAATTAGTGTTGGAAATACAGGCATTATAATAGTAATAATAACGTTAATATATGTAATAGTAGTAATGGTGGTGGTTATAATAACAGTGATTCATACTGGGAAGTAAATAAGTGCAGAAAGGAGAATCTCTGGGCCAGGGCAAGTGCTCATTAGGTGGGTGGACCAGAGCATGGCCCCTTGGGCCATGGCAGAGGAGACAACAGGTGGCTTAGAGCCTGCCATGCGGCTTCGCTCTGTTAGCCTCTGGTGCAGCATTGCACTGGGGAGGGGTGAGGACTCGCTTTGCCACCTGTCTGACTTTCCCCAGGATCGTCCTCTTTTGAGGTCACTGTCCTGGGAAATACGTAAGTCTTTTCAGGACATTCATAACAAAAATCATTGGTTTTGTCAGCTGCACAATAATAATATATTACTTCACTCAAGGCAATGCATTTATATGCAGTTCTGCTGTTTTGGGGTACTGTGAGATATCCTTCTTGCCACGATAAGTACTCGGACATGGCAGCCCCATGAAGGGCACAGGTCTGAAGTATCATGCTTTGTGTGGTTTACTGGTGTGCCTTCATCTACTATTCCAAAAAACCTATTGGATGAAAAGTGAACACGTGATTTGATATCAGCCAAGGAAGTATAGTTTTTTTCAGTCAGGCTTTGTTTTATTCAACGTTATTGAGTTAATCTCTTAGTCTCTGTGGAGATGTATCTGGGGGGGGTCTTTGTTTTTTTTTGGCTGTTTCCTGCCTCGGGCAAATGCTGTATGAACCAATGTTTACAGCAGCTACAAGAGTTTTCACCAACATTTCTCTTTTCGGTTGTTATCTGATCCACGGCACGTTGTGGCAGTCTTTGTACCATGCTGCTTCATGTGTGATTACACTCAGCATGATTAGGATACCCTGTGGTTGACATCTGGCAAGGCACCATGTGATACTCAGCACGATAAGTTAGAGACTCTTAAAGCATGTTATATTCCACACTCATTTTGTTGCTTTTAAGAAATGTGTTAACTTTCAAGATTCACACGATTGACATGCAATTAAGAAAACATTTAAAGGACAAGGTTTGGAATAACACATACCAAACTCCACTGAAGAACATGTCACGACGAAGGTGAAACAGGGGATATGGATATGACAATCATAAAAATACAAAAACATACATGAAAAAGGACAGATATATGACATAGACAATTTGTGCTGGAATCAATTAAGATCTTACGGAATAAAGCTCTGATTTGTGAGTGTCCAACCCAAGATTAACATACATATGAGGTTATGGCAAGTGTCAAAAGTCACTGAGTATCTTGGTCCACACGCCAGATTGAGATACTGACAAACCTTCAATTGAATAGCAATAGAGTTTAATCATTATAAGATCCTTAACTGATTAACAATGTCATGACCTGGTGTCATGAAAAAAAACCTAGATAAAATAGCACACCAACGTACCCTACAGCGGTCCTGTAAAACACATCAGATTAATAAAATATAACTTGCATAGCCAGAGAGCGGAAAAATGCAGAAAGCTCAAATAGATTTTGATTAAAGGTTCCACTTTAGAACACTAAACCTAATGCCAAGATGTATTTTAAAAGAATCATAATGAAAAAGCAAGCATGCTGCACTTTAGCAACACAAGTTAAATTATTTAAAATTACAAGACCAGTTAACACGAAACTACCCAGCAAGAACAAGGAAAGTGTTGGAGCAGGCGATGATGATATGCCAGAACATCCCACGTGTAAAAGTGCACCGATGTACCGCACACCGCATGATGTGCCGCATTAGAACGACACAGCACGCGTCGCCAAGACAGGCTACAAGATCCGAAACGCAGAGATTCTCCCTAAACACACGCCAGATTAAAACAGCAAACACCGCAACAAAATATAAATTATACAATGCAGCCGGATGAAGCTTCCCTAGCCGTCTGCCTGGAGGGGATACGAGGGCAGGAATCATCTGTCAAGGTGTGCACCCTGGGAGGCCGGGAATCCCCACCAAATCTCGCTGAACCAGAGGACACCACTTTTGAAAAACGATTCTAAAAATCCCACCACACCCGCTGCAGAAAGCCAACCCCGACTATCCTGTAGACAGCCTGAATCGCTTGGTACCAACCCATGACCTTAAGAGGTCATGTCTAGGAATTGCTGCCCCAGTCCCACTAGATTTGTGGTGCTACCACAAAAGCCAATATGAAAATCACTGTTCTCCACGAACATCCAGTGAATGTAACATCTATCACTAAGTAAGTGTGTATTGAAATATATTGCCACTCATGCAGGGAAGGTCTGGGAAATATAAGATTGCAAAATATCAATTATCAATGTGACAACATTTTCTTGTGAGTGAGTTCTCAGTTTGGGATTTTAGATTGTAATTCAGCATAGAATGGTTTACTCTTAAACTGTACATCAAGGTGTATATTTCTGTTACTTAGGTTTACGCTTGATTGAATAGTTTTCAATGTGTTGCATATGAATGCGCTTCTCAACCTCTCTGCGCAACATTGTTAACCCCTCTGGTGATTTATTCACAACGCTTTTATCATTTAATTTCCCATGGCTTATTGTGAGCACGTATTCCAACCATACAGGAAGTTTACATTCCCTTGCTTACCTTATAATCATATATGGATGAGTCACTCATTGATGGGCAGTAATTTCATAACAGGCATGTCTAAGATTAAGGGAAGAGCAGTGTGAAAATAAGTAATTTATCTCCAACAATGCAATGAAGAAACACAAGCCTCCAACCAACAATAAAACTCAAAACATTCATCAACAACACAGCCTTTAAATAAAAATATAATCAGCAACGTTTCGATCAATGACCATTCTTCATAGCACATGATGGCACACGATGTGCTATCAAGAAGGGCCATTGCCCACACAGGATGTGCTATGAAGAACAGCCATTGTCCAAGTATTTCTGATTTTACATACATGTATATTTTTTCATTTAAATGCAGTGTTGTTGATGAGTGTGTTCTATTGTTAATTGTGCTTGGCCACCACTGCCACCGCAGCGTCGTCAAATAATGTCTATATAACAATGGGTGTTATTCAAATCTCAATGTTATTTGGTTGTCATTACTGCAGCAGATTAGTAATGTCAATCACTGAATTAAAACATAATTTTCAGGCAGCATAGCCTTCTCAGTTCCACAGATGTGAAGCATGTCATTAGCGTCAAACAGGCCTCGATTAAAGCTTCTCTAAATTTGTCACAATAATAATTCTGGCCTTAACGTAACAGCATGGGTAAGATTAATGCAGAGTCTGACAACGTGTCCGTTTACCTATGTCACTTGGTGTTCATCACCATATTCGACGCTGGTGTGATGCCGGTGTGTTGCCGTGGTCTGTTGGCAGGCAAGGGAGACCTGATTGGCTCAGATCTGAGCAGCAAGGACCAGGTGCTGAAGACCAACGCGGATGTAAAGGCCCTCACCTACTGTGACCTGCAGTGCATCCACCTGCGTGGCCTCTACGACGTGTTGGACCTCTATCCCGAGTACTCGCGCCAGTTCCACGAGGACATCCAGAGCGAGCTCACCTACAACTTGCGCGAGGGTCGCGAGGTAAGAATGAGTGCCCGTCCACCGCAGCCTGGAACTGTTCCCTCTGAGTTCCCGTCAAGTGACCTTCCCCACTCAGCAAAGGGTCACACGTTCTCACCAGTACTACTGTATTGGAGCAATGTTCGTCGGTTGACAGTGGGGGCCCTTCTGCCAGAAATGGCTTGTGCGAGGAATCTCAGTGCTGCACCTTTATCTCTTTAATATAAACAACAACAACTGATGTTCGCCACTAAGTGGTGGTGACATCACCAAGGCACTTGTGCCAGGTCAGGTGCACCTTGAGCTCGCGTGAAGTGTCGAAGGCTCGCTGACAGGTCATGGGCTGACTGACTAAACACACACAAAGACAAAACATTCTCGAGTTGTATTTTCCGCCTTTTTTTGCAAAGCAGGCAGAGTGAAGAGGCATATATATATATTTTTTTTAAGTGAGTGTTTCCACAGGTACAGGCGGAGGCCCAGGGGGGCATGTACCAGCACCTTCCGTCAATTTTGGAGGATGAAGAAGATGCCGAAGGGGGTGAAGAAGATGAGTTGACGCCGCTTACTGTGCGCCGCCTCACGTTAAGGCACAGATCGGGGAGCGTGGGCACCAAACCTAATCCGTTGGCAGTAGCAGGAAGACCCCAAGTTGCGGAAAATGGGGCCTTGTCCGCTGCTACTGCAATTCCAGGAAGATTAGCGATGTTAGATGGAATACGAAGTGGCCTGAAGCCAGATAATCTGAGGCTTCCTGGGATTGTGCCATGCTGTGGTGTACCAGAGCTCAGCCCAAGGTAACAGGGTTACTACATCACGCTAACGGAATATTAACTTGCGGACAGATTAAGATTAACGTCAATCTCATAAGATATTTAAGAATTTGAACCGCTAATACGAAGAGACGGGCCTATTTTGTATGCAAGTTATGCTGGTGACATTCTGCTATGTAAATTAAAAGATGATGTTTCCTTTGAATTATTTTCCGAAGGTGAGGTAGGCAAAGCACGGAGCTCAATCTACCTTTCATATCGATGACAATAAATCACATTACTAGTTCATGCTAGACCTGCATAGGCAGCTCTCAGTCACACGATGATGTAAGTAAGATTTGTTTATATTTTTTTAATACAGTGTATACAGTATGTGCCACAACAAATTATGTGCAAGATATTATATTGTGATGATAAAACACCCAATATTATGCAATCGAAAGTCAAATTAGTAATACCGATTACTTACATTTCATTAATATTGACGTAATGATTCATAAAAAAAATATCTGCAACTACAGGATTTGGTCTTAAATGAAAAAAGTGTATTTTCACCACCTCTATGTTGTTACAAATTTATATTTCGTGAAATCATCCAGCGTTCGGCTGTTATGCAGCGTTTTACTCTGGAGAGCTGGATAAATTGTTGATAAAGTATATTTGCAACCAACATCTTCAGCATCCATCCCATGTGTAGTACACGGAGTGCTTTACAAACTCTGCATGGTTTCTTAATGTATTGATTGCAAAATAATTAAATAAAACAATTGCAGACGTACACATAGCTTCATAAATGTAAATGGGATGGTGAAATCCATTGATTTGCATATTTAGAAGACGATTAAAATGCAAATGAGGGTGTTTCAGATAATCTTCTATCACCCTGCCTTATTATTTGTGAATGTGTGTCCTATACGTTCCACTTTAGAAATGCACCGTTTATTGCGATTCATAATTAGCAATTGTAATTTATTTGGACGAAACCTGTTGAGCCATTAAAGTTACAACAAGATGGGTTAATTTCAAGGCTAAGTGACATTTGAGAGGTAGGGATCTGTACACACTGCTTGTCTTGTCAGCCTTTGTTAAATATGCAAGCCTGTGTAATCAGTATGAACTCTCCTGGCAGCGTTCAGGCTGCACACTGGGTGCTCTAAGTAACTGCTTCATCAGCTACCTGCAGAGGAGTCTAGTTGGCTGCTTTAGTGAGATTTCATATTTATTACCACAGTGACTCGTAATGAATCTTTGAAGTCGTGCGTCATTTCAACTCAGCGTGGTACTGGGAAATATCAAGATATTTGATTCACATCCAGGGTATAGCTCTGCCTTGCGCCCTGTGTCTGCCGGGATAGGCTCCGGCTCACCGCGACCCTGTACAGGATTAAGCGGTTTCTGAAAATGGATGGATGTTTAGTAGGGTTGCAATGTTCAAAATAGAACTGAGCCGATCTGGAACTGCGAAGATTGTAAATATCATCATCATCATGCTCCCACCTAGATTCTACCGTAGACATTCCACGGACGCAGAAGTAACGCCGCGGTTATAACTCCCCGTTGCACGCATACAGTCGGCATTAATGATTGATTCGCTAATCTGTAAGCAACTAGAATAATAAACCACATCCCTCGTGCAATCATCTAACAATAAACTTTCATTGGCCATAGCGATATTAATTGCTGCGTTTTCATCTTCTGAAGGTCCTAAGTGTATGCAATCACACTTGATGTGTTAATTTAGTGTCGCTGTGGCTGCTGCTGCTGCCTGAATATTAACTCCATAAATTATACCGTGAGGCAGTAGAATTAACCGCTTATGATATTCTTGCTGACTATAAGCAGCGCCGCGCTGACAAGATTTATTAAAGAAATGCGCGTGCACCGTATATTGTAAACATCTCATTGAACCTGACTTAGTGGGGACGAGTGGGTTACATCGTTATGCAGGCAAACAAGGTTCTTTGTTTTCACTTGAAACCGGATACATTTCACCTTCCCATTTCCCACATGATTAGGAGAACATGCGCGCGCCAGCAGGTCTCTCAGCCCGTGCACAGCCCATCTGCTGCTGTTGCCTTTGTGCCAGTGACAAACCAGGCCAAGTGAATTGACATTACACGCTGCTACCGTTACCTAGTGGGGTAAAGCCCTCTCGCTCCCTCCTTCAGCAACATTTTCCACTGGCGAGCCTGAGTTGTGTTTTAGTTTTACCATGGGAACACATTTATGTAAGGTTCTGAATTAAATGTCCTTCCTGTTGCTTAAACATCTAAATCCATACAGTTACAATATTATTATAATGGTTTAATAAATCATCTCATAGGTTTCCTGAATCTCAGCCTGAATCTCAGGGTTCCAGTTCATTATTCAGCATCATAATTAATCTTACAGAACTTAAACAGATCGTCAAGCATGTACGAGGGTATTTTAAATGTAGATTATTTCTGAGGGAATTAAGTATTAAAGAAAACCATCGTGAACAGCCTAATCATATAGCAGAATATTGCATATCATATATCTCGATTATGATCTAATTTTCAAATGCACAGGTTGTAGCAAAAATTGTGCATTCAGTAAAACCACTTCAGCAAATGAAATGACTTGTCCGATAATTCAACATGTTTGCTCAAATGTATTCTACTGTATTATTCAGCATAGTAAATGAGTACAGCAGCATGCTTAGTAGGTCACGCTGTGTTTACCAGGTTTGTTGATGGGATTGAAGATGATGGAAACACACCAGTAAAGCAAAGATTCGAGTTCATGTACAAGGACCAAAGGCGAGATGCTGGGAGTACCACCTCTACCATAGGTAATTAGAGATTGTTATTTCCATTATTTTAGATATAAACGGGTTTTTACTTCCAATGTTTGAAAAAAAATAGCAGACTCCTTTCCTTCATGTTTGTGCATGTAATTCACACAGTTGCGTTACGTCAAAGTGCTCTTTGTCTGAAAACGCACACACATAAGTGGCAATAAAAATGCTGCAGATCGCAAAGAGCAAAGTGATTATCTTCCAGTTCATATCGCCCCGTAATTATCATAATACCTTCCTGTACTGTTGATTTTGACAGCAGTCAAATTTAGAGTAGTTTAACTGCTGATAATTATGTTCTATTCTATCTGTGGGGGCTCTACTGTAATCCAAAATGTGCTCTTCACGTTGGTGAGTGTACTTGCTGGTAATACTGCCTGCCGCAGGAGAGGATACAAAGTGGATGAGTCCTGGAACGTTATCGCTGCCACCTGAAGAGCCCAACAAAAGCATAGTACGGCTCAACCAGGAGGTAACACTATCCTTTCAGCACAGCACAATAGAAAACTCCAATCATGTGTGTTCCGTCGCCAGCAAACACGGTTGTCATTTAGAAAAATAATAACAACAATCGTCTTCCCTTTGTTAACCCGATGTTGAATGAAGGCCTCCCCACACCATGTCTGTCATACTGCACCATGCTGGTCTATGGGGGGTTGCGGACCGGTTTTCATATCACTCATCACTAATGTTAACCATGGCTCCGAATCAAACTCTGATCACAGTCCATATTTATGTAGATATATAGCCGCTTAAATAAATTAGTAATTTGATTAATTTATTTATTTACCCTTGTGTCGCTGCCTTTGTAGTTTGACCTTAGTGTGAATATCAGTAGTGTTTGCCAACTGAGCCTATTTGGTTTTTGATATATACAATAATATATCCCCTTGGTCCAAAGCGTGGCATTTCATAGGGGAGCAATCAATGTAATGCATTAATAAATATTCGTTTGTCGCTTTCCGCATCCCCCATGCCGTCAGATGTCGAGCCTGACCAAGGAGGTCACACAGCTGAGCACGGACCTCAGGAACATCATGGACCTCCTCAAGGGTCTCATGCAGGTCCACCACAACACGAGCCACCAGCCGCACACCTCCAGTGTCACGCCATCCACGGACAGAGCGCCGTGCTGGCCCAATACCACCCCGGCGGCCAGCAGCAGCTTTGACAGCGTGCTCGCTCACGGCTCCGTTAGTTCTCAGCCCCTTCCGCAAACGCCGCCGTTCGTGCAGGCGACACAAAAATCACGCGAAACGTCGCCGTTTGACTGTGACGCCCAGCTGCTTCTGCAACAGCCGCCGCAGCAGCAGAGAAAATATGGCCTTCCACTGAAGCAGTCCGAGGGCGGCTGTGCGGTCGGACAGACGTTCAATGATGGGAACGCGCCAAAGGACAGTTTGCATCAAGAAAACCTCACGGCCTCCGTGGACTTGCTTGCCTCCAATGCTTTTAAGGAAACCTCGCATAGGCCTTCACTTAGCGAATCCGTAACCAGTTTGACGTTTCAGGGACGTGAACCTCAGGTTGTGAATGTTGGCACGGAGTCAGACGGTGGGAGTGGCACTCTGGAAAATCTGGCCACGATTCATAATCCTGAAGACACCTCAGAGGCGCTTCAGGCATATTCTACAGAAATGGCAGCAATGGGCATCTCTAAGACTACGACTGTCGTGAACATGATCGATGCAATAGACTTCATCGACGACGAAGGGACGAGTGTGTGAGCAGATTGTGAGCAGTTTTTTGAAAACTGAAGTTGTGGGAATTTGTTTTGCTTCTTTTTAAAGTGTTTTTGCAACTAAAGTGTCACATACTCATGGTGATACACATGGTACCTGTTGGGCAGGTGTAAAGTATATTTGAGGCAAATAAATAGACTTTCAAACTACTGCAACTTACATGTCAGTAAGTGTTATGGAATTTCAAATTTTAGGTATGATACGAGCACGACATTTTAAAGAATATGTAAATTATTCTTTCTCAACTCATGCTTTTGTAATAAGCATTGGTTTAAAGTGCATTGCATGTCCTATCGATCTACCTTATTCTACCTATCAAAGACAAATAGAGTGATGTGTAGGGACTGTATAACTTCCAAAGGCTATTTTTATATCACTTGTCATGACCCTTTACACTAAGCTAAGAAGAATATAATGGCTGGCCTTCAGAATAAATTATATTTCCAAGCAGACTGGTTTATTTAAAAAAATGCAATGATTGAAAACTAGAAGTTGAACTTTTTCCTACATATTTTGGTAAACTGCAATTGCCTGATTTGGGAAAAGAACATTACTTTTCCCAATCCCTGCTGGAGTGTGAGATGAAATGAATACTCTCTCAATGCCAAAACACATACATGTAAATAATCAGGTGAGGTATAAAATATGCCACTGATTGCAAAGTTATTGTTGTTATAGTGATATAGGGTATTTGTTTAACCTAAATTAAAAAGACAGTACTGTAATTAATTTTTTACTTAAAATACCCATAAATGTTCATCCTCCTTAACATATTTAGATACATGTCTCAAGCATTTTTGGGCCGCACCCCGTGTGGTTCAAGCATGATGTCCAACGTTTCGCTGTACTTGCTGGGCGCTTATTCAGGCAATGAACTAGGGACGTTCCCAGCAAACAGAGCAAAACGTTGTACACCACGCCAAACAACAAGTGGTACAGCCCAAAAGCACATGGGAGAGGGATACAACACAGCAAAGAAAACCTACTACGCAAGTAGCATTTTTTGGCAAATGGCAATTTTTTTTAATGCTGCCAGTGTTTCTTCCAGCTCCTGGCTTGAACAACAGTGAGGCACAGTGGTGCACAGGATGTACGGCTGTGCCACACTGACAGCAGAGGTGGGGAATCTCAGGTATACTGATCACTTCCCCACCAACTCAATTGTAGAAATTCAAATGCATTCATAACATGAAGCGCTCTTCAAATTCGATGGATGAAAATGTATGGGCATTTTTGTATATCTTAGAAAGTACATTTTATATACAACTGCACAGTTGTAGTGATAAGCAATAAGAAAGGGCAAAACGTTTAAAAAGGCACATGTTATCCCTCACTTGCTAAAAATACGTATGTACACAGATATATACAGTACGCAAATGCTGTATCAGTGTATGTATGTGTATACATTTACATGCATATACTGTATATTTGAACCGCCACTTAAGTGCCTTCAATGTGAGCAATTTGTAAGTTAATCATAACTCACCATAGTCCTACTTATAGTTTTAAGTGATATCTTTTCCTGGAGTAAGATTTCACTGTAAAAAAATATGTTCTACACACTTTGTGGACAGTTTTCTGTGGTGTCTGCGGTGTTTAAGCATGGCATGTTTGTGTGTTTGTCATTTATTATAAATGCATAAGTTATTTACCTGTCCGAGTAATTAATATTATAGTTTAATGTTGTTTATAATGTTGTTGAGGTAGTCTTACTGTGTAGACAAAATCTAACAAACTAATGGTAATTTATTCAATGATTTCTAATGTATGTTGAACTTCTTTGACAGCAGCTTCAATGCATTGATGTAAATGCATGTAACGCGAAAAATGTATTGTTTCGTGTCCGTTTTCTTGCATGTACATCTGTGCCTTGAATAGCACCTACCCATAACGTGGAATGTCTACGAGCCCTCCTGTTCACCGCAAGTATGACTCGTGTGCCCGTAATTGCTAATTCTGCCTCATGCCCAGCAAGTTAGAAACAGAAAGGGCTTATGTATAACCTGCAAATGTTTCACTCTTCCCTCATTCCATATTGCAGTATAATGTTGGGTGGGGAGAAAAAAAACAATATTTTGCATGCTACTGACAAATATTGCAATGTGAAAAAAATATACGTGTTGCAAAAAGAAACTTCAGTTTTTAACGTTTTCCTAAATTTCCCAAACAATGTCATTGTTGGTTAAAGACCTTCCAATCTCAGGCATATTTGTCACAGGCAGATTTGAATACCTTGCATTCCAAATACCTTGCTCTCAAATCATCGGTTACAATAAATGTTCTCTAAAAGAGGAAACCTTTTTGCACATCAAATTTATTTTAGCAGTGTTAGACAAGAATATACCAAAGTATTTTAATATACATATTGATTTTCTAACTACAACCTTTTACTGTTACTGCATATCTTGGGCCTATAATATTGATGTATGGGCATTTCATTATCTGCACAAATTTAATGCATAACGTTGAAAATGTTTACCTATGGATTCCACTAGAATATTAGAGTGATGTTATTTAATAGGATGATGTTTGACTTTAATAACCATTGAATCGCACTGCTAGTAAACAAAGTGAGGATAGCAACCTACAATGCGCAAAATTCTATAATAAATATTACTTTCCAAAGGCAGCTTCCCAAAAAGTGATTGTTGACGGATCATTTATATTTGAACCTAATTATTTTTGTCACAGCTCACTCCGTACGTAGCTTTGTAGGTGGCTGGATATCCTTGACAGCGTGTTCGCTACTGTGGCAGTTTGTAGGACATGAATTGGATGCATCCCACTGACAGCTGCAATTTCCGCAGACAGATCACCTAAGCACACTTGTGACTGTAAAGTGGACATTTGTCGTAAGGCTGGGACATGCGGTGTAGGGTTCACAGCCCACATGCCTATAAAAACAATATCAGCAACACAAACAATACATTACACAATTTGTAGTATGTTAATTTTCCTTTGGTTGGTTCACAAAACCGAGGAGCTTAGCTCTGGACCCACCTAAGGTTTAAATTTACTGATGTGATAATTTTGAGTGTTTCTATAAAATTGTGCACGATGCCGGTCATATTTTTCCGCAATCGCATGGGTTAGGGGGATAAAAAAAATTCAGCGATAACCACATGCAATTGTGGAATGATGTACACCCACACTGCTGTCGGCATAAAGAGTCAGTGGTAATCTGACAGATTTGCGATTTTCTTTTTTTTGGATCGTAGCAGGTACATACAATACTCTTCTTAATTAATAGTGGAATTTACACTACTGAATAACCTAATGTACGTTTGAACATTAGGTTATTGAGTAGCATTTCAAACCTTTGCAGACGCCATCAAACAACGTCCACAGCACTGCATAAACGTCAATTATATTTATTTAAAAATGACAGTAACGTCGTACAACCCTTGCGATGTTAGAAAACCTCAGCCATGACTTCGGTGACACTCTCCATGCAGATGTGTCCATATCTCATCTTTCCCAGTGTACTCACAGCGCCCTCCCACGCATCTTCACAAGCCAGATCTCTCCCTCTGCCCTCCCTCAACACTCAAGGGTTTCCTGTTTATCCATAAACACCCCCCACTCACCCCGCAGGTGCATCCTTCACGCGCGGTGCCATTAATCATTCCATGTATTACCCCTCCTCTCTGTCACCCACTGCAATCTCAGCACAAAAGCTTCTCGCCACAGCACATACGGCGCTTTTGCCGTCCTTACACAATCCAGATGGCACACCTTCCTCCGTGCATCCGTTATGCTTTACTGGCAGCCTCATTGCTCTCCTCTATACAGTAATCACCAGTTATTTGCCTCCCCCTAACCCTGCATAGATGTTGATTTTTCAAATTAGTCCTCTATCCACTAAGTCTGCCCTATCCTCTGACCCATTAAACTGTATATAGCATTGCTCCATTCCTAAGGAGAAGCTATCCTAATCCAGGATTTGTATATTATAGAGGCGCCAAATGCCTATGCTGACTCTGGTTTGCAAACACGTATTTGTGAATATGGTTTACAATCACCCAATTGCCCATCACAGAGACGCCAGCTCTTAGCTCGCCCGCCTTCTCTCGTGGCCATCCCTGGTCCTCGTCGCTCTCCTAACGACGATCACCGCGCACAACCAACGCAATCATACTCTCCTCTCGCGGTCCGTGCGGTTATTGTCCACGAAAATAATCGCTTCCCCCATTGATTCGGACATAGCCGCTCAGCCCAGGGGCTTAATGCAGTTAAAGCTTACAACACAACACCTACTCTTTTGCCTCCTACGGTTTGTGACCCTGTAAACTCGTGCAGTTTTCTCCGGCGCAACCCACGGCTGACGCAGCTTCCGTGAATCGCTCTTTCATGCTCGATTACTAACGCCACACTCGGCAGCCATGCTCAATCCACTGCTGGACGAAGGCCTCCCCATGCCTTTGCCCTCTCTCACGATCCTGTGATTCATCTTAGCAGCTGTCTTTTCCCGCGATCATCCCTTTTAGCCGCATGATCCTGCCCAAGCACGGCTTACTTTTCTTAATATTTAAAATCAAGTCTGCGTTACTATGAGGTCGAACTCTCCTGTTTTTACGCTCAGACGATGACTCCTAGTGTGACAGCCGCTCCTGCGCGTCTTTTGGCACGACAGCTGTTCTCCTTACCACTTATCAGCGGACCGACTTCCATTTGTCCGGGCAGGGTTCTCAAATGGAAGTCGGTGCGGTGATAAGTGCTAAGGAATCTGTTGCTGAGGAAAGGGATGTCTGGTCCACTCTCCTTGGACTGCTGCCACCGCGACCCTCACCAGGACAGGCGGTTTAGAAAATGGATGGATGGATGACTTCCATTTGGCCAGGAATCGCTAACGCCACTTTCCAGTGTGTCAAATATTCCACTCCCAATCAACATGCAACCGTTTCCCTTTGTAAACGGAACTGTCCCTACCACCGTTATTGAACAGAGGGGGAACTAAATGAAAGCTCATTATTCCTCTCTGTGAAGCGCGAGACTCACAGGCGCTGACTCACCGTCCTCACAACCTCCGTTAACTCAACATGATCTGGCTGTCTGTCCTCGTTCTCTTTCTCTGCCAGGTTTCTGGTGACCTGTTCTTAATCAGGCAGGTCCTCTGCCGCTCTCGAACACTCAAAGCAGCACTCTGCAAATTCTAATTGACTTTTACTTCTTAGATACCCTCTGACTAGCCTTTCACACATACTCAATGTCTCTCATTTCCTGAGGCGCCCTGCAGAGGGTGAACCTCTAAAATAACTAGTGGCTTTGAATCCAGAAAAAGGTCACAGCTAAGACCCACTCTACTGGCCACCATCGGCCCTGTTTCCTTTGCAAGAGCCCATGAATGCACCACCATGCTCTTCGAGCACTGGCATGGTCCTGCAACACGCACAGCGCACAAGATCCCACGTGAAACGTCAGCTGCATCGTCGCCCATTGGTCATTGGCGGCATTCTCAGAATAAAACGTCAGATAATGTAATAGTTCTGCTATTCGTTTTCAGATTCCAGTTGGAAAATAAAATATAGTGATGTATCTTCTTATTTAATAGTCAGTTAGCAGTGAGTTAGCAGTTAACACATGATATAGCCTTTCTCATATGTGTTGTGTTATTGTGCCGCATTTCAAGCCTCAGCAGTCCCCACAAAGCAATGTCCGCCGTAGCGGGAGACACTTCAACCATATTTTATTTACCCCAACAATGTTGTGCAAATTTCGAATGTTAGCAAGCTCTTGCCACGACTCCCACCCGTCTCTACTGGTGTGTCCACCTTCACTTAACCAGTGTTAATGCAGCCCAGATCTCCACATGCTCACTCTGAAGCCCTGTCAACCTCACACCAAGCTCACCAGCCTTTTCAGGTCTCTATGCCAAGCTGCAACAACATTCAAACTTAGCCTTTTTATCCGTAACACAAAACCGTTTGTTGAACTAGAACCCATATCTGATAGAGGGGGTTCAAATGTCTATTTGCCAGCATCGATTAAAGCAAGGCTGACTGCTGCTGACACAGTAAATGTCAAAATAATTTCCAGAAGGCCCCGTGGCTGATGGGATGTGTGTTCTCTGTCGTAATGTATTTATTATATGAAGGGACAGGTATTGGGAGGAGGCATGTTGTCTGCTTACATAGTGTTACTTTTTACCCATGACTTATTAAGTCCCAACTCTGCCCTCCTTCACATTACCCACCAAGTGCCCGATTCATTTATATTGTTATAGTACATTTCTCAGAGTACCATAACGGGTATAATTCGGTACTAAAACTTCAAATCTCCCGTGATGTCAGTTTCGAAAAGTCGGCGTCGTGTCAGGAAAAACACATAAAGCAGTAACTTCTGCCCTATTGAAGGAAAATTAATGGGCCCATACTTCACAGTTACTCTGTTGTCACTCGTGTAATCCATGGAAATGGACATTATATGTAAATCTCTCAATGTTTTGGTCAAAGGTCTGTTAAGTATTTACGTATTTATATTGTTATGTTTGTTGCTGGATTTTAATACATGATTAACAACTGTATGTGAAAATACCAGCAGTGCTATATTCTTCATTGGAAACCTGTTTATTTGCATGGAATTAGTATTTTGGGACTTTTCAAAAAGTGAGAAATAAACTACAATATATACGCATTCGTAGATGTGGACTAAAATCATGAGCACGAAACTTATTCTATTAAAGTCTATTCTCTCAGCTGACTATTCTCGAGGATAGGCAGCTGTCTCAAATGTGAAATCGTTCTTTGCAATTCTAAGGAAAAAAAAGTGATGTCTAGTATATGTTTTATGTAATCAACCCCCGTTGTGACGTCCCAGTCAGAAGCATTTAACGAGATGTCAGCGAGTACTGAATTCTGATTTCTTATTATGCTTTACAACAACAGTATTCTTATTATGCTTTAGAACCACAGTATGCGTATACATTCACTAATAAATTACAAAAAATACACAGGTCTTTTCAGAAACACCTTTTGTGGGGAAGTTCTAATTGCGACGAAATTGTGGGGATTTTCGCTAATTAAACCAAAATGCGACTCTAAACAATAACCGGAAACAGGTCAAAAGGATTAAAATAACATCTCACAACCGTCACAGTGGGCTAGATAGACGGTTGTTACCACAGCTGACATTATCCAGTGAGCTTGCAAGCTCTGGTTGCGATACAACAAATGTTCCAACTAACTAACGCAGACAATATATCAAATCACAGAGGACAGTGACCGGATATTACACGTGAATACTGATATACATCACAAATGACAAACCTCAAGGGCCCGAGTCATGCGGTCTTTTGCAGAATTCCATCCATCCATTTTCAGAAACCGTTTAATCCTGTACAGGGTCGCAGTGAGCCGGAGCCTATCCCGGCAGACGCAGGGCGCAAGGCAGGGGAACACCGAGGATGGAACGCCAGTCCATCGCAGGGCGCCTGTGGAAATTTAGTCAGTACGCCAATTAACCTGGCAGCATGTCTTTGGACGGTGGGATGAAACCGGAGTGCTCGGAGAAATTCCACGCGGACACGGGGAGAACATGCAAATTCCACACAGAAAGGCACCAGATCAAGCTCAGCAAGACTCCGAATCAACGGGTGCAACACGCCCGGAGAAAATGCGCGCGTTACAAAAGTAGATTATTATTATTATTAAGACTGATGGACCGAGCCGACCAATCACACTCAGGTCCTTCTCAAAGACACACAATGCTCATGCATGTGACAATCACGCCACCCTCCCCCGAGGTGCACAAGGGGATGCTGAGCCAGACAGCTGAGCGATACAGTACCCACAAATCAATAACAACGTCGATGATGATCATGCCGGGGATGAAGTCGATGTTGGACGTGACAAAGAATACTATCATAGTGATTATAGTATTATTTTTGTCTTTGTGTCTGTGTATGTGAACACGTGTGCATGTGCATCTAAACATGTTAATGTACATGTGTTTATGTGGATGTGTGTTTTGTCTAGCTTTTGTTGACACAGTGGGGGACACAGGTGGTACATTTGCCAGTCATCTCAGTCGGTCAGCCCATGACAACTGGGTCTGTCTTGTGACCTGCCAGCAACAAGCCTTCCATACCTCACGTGAACCTGAGCACACCTAACCTCTCTCCCTCGCGACGTTTCGCCTCATGGCTATTCCAAACGAACAGCTCTGAAGAGCAATGCTCATGAATCGAGTCGTGAAAACCTACATCAGTACTTTGTTGGATGTACCATAATGTCCAGATAGTTTTCACTAGCAAGGCACACACTTGCTTGAACTTTCGGCAGTTGTTAATAATGAGAAAAAAACGAATATGTTCTCGAGTTTAAAATTGCTTTATGTATAATTCAAATGTAATCAATGGTACCTTTTAAAAGCATTCTTTGAATGTTTTTGTCACATAGGGCAGTGCCTGCAATATTGATGTCAGTATATCACCATTTGACATTCTTTATTGATAGTGTCAAAAACACGTGGCATGTTCTCCAAAAACAAAACATATTTTTCAGATTATAATTACAGTATTCAATAATATGAGCAACTGATAAATACGTCTTTACATATTGTTAATTTTAATGCATTTTATTGATATATCTATGCAAGGTTACACGTTGTGTAATTAGGATTACTAAATCCATTAGCCAAACTGATAAACTTGGTTTATGTATTATTAAACAAAAACAGTACATTGCAATTTACTTTTGCTATATAATAATTAAAAAAATATAACGCGCACATTTTCATTCACTGTCGAAGGTACTCATTCGACGAGAGAACAACTCGGAGGTGCGAGGAAAGCGCAGAGGCGGAGGAGGCAGCCAGGCGGTTTGCCGGCGCCATATTGCCACACACTGCTCCCTATATATTAGGATGTTATCGGTCAATTCATTAATGAGTATTTTTTTTAAGTTGTGGGAGGAAACCGGAGAGCCCGGAGGAAACCCACGCAGAACAGGGGGAGAAGTTGAGAACACCCAAACTCCACACAGAAAGGCGCCCAAGGCGGGAATCAAACCTGCTCGTGCAAGATCATTCTTTCTGTAAGGCGCAGATGTTACCACTGCGCCACGTTTTACTTTATCAATTATTAGTTTACATCCAAGGCATCATCAGGTATAATGAATCCTCCAACGTGCCAGGCAAAACGTCGCAAAGGAGAGAGGGAGGACCGCTCGACACGGCTATCCGGAAAGAGCAGCTTTTGAAAGCAATTGTCATGCATCGAGCCGTGAATACTCTACCTCAATAAATTTAGGCCATTAGTTTCAAAAATGGTCATTAATATTGACTGCTCCACACCTGCACACATATTCCTCAACTGACATAACCCGTTTTGGCATAATAACCTTTATGTCACACTACTATGTAATTATAATGAGTGGCATAGCTTACTGTAAGAACACTGTCTTTACGTAAAATGAAGCTAGAGGAATGGGACATTATCTAGTAATATTGTGCAGCATCACAGTATCATGGGAGAAGGTGGTAGCTTGGGGAGGCCTTCATCCAGCAGTGGATTGCCCGTAGCTGATGATGAACATGATATTGTTTCGAGTGCACCATTAACAATACAAAATAATTCTTGTTTCAAATCACCTAACCCAGGATTTTCATTTACACAATGACTTGCCACGATCATTTTCCCCTTTGGTTCATGAACTAATGTGACCGTTGGGATCCCATCTCTTGGCAACCAGGAGGCACAATCTAAACAATCAGCCATTATTTCTGAAGTACTACACTAAGTGATGCTTGTGCTGATCTAAATATAGCTTTCCTCGAGCTAGTCTTTGCTATAAAAATTTGAAAACAGAATAAACCCACATCATCACGGGTCAACGATGCAAACACTGCACATATTTGTGAAGGGAGAGAAAGTTTGACGTCTCGTTTTTACCTGGAATTTCCGAGCACAGATCATCAATGATTTCTATCTCATTCCGTGTGCAATACTGACTTGTTGTTGTTGTTGTTTCAGAGCGCTCATATGTGCTTTAGGAGCAAGAAAAAACACATAAAAATAACAGTTGTAGAAAACTGCCATGGGTTGTACTATTAAAGTTGTGAAGTGGTGAAATGATGTGGTCAAAGAGAAATAGTTTTCTTGAGCAAATAGTTGCCCCCTGATTACATGTGTTGGAAACCTATCAACTGGTTAATCAGGCATTTGTTAAACTGCTAATTACATTTACGCAGAGAGCGAAGGGACATTGGAATAAGTATCGCACCTTTGTTAT
>JAZEWU010000001.1:4999606-5013580 GCA_036362915.1 Geotria australis
ACGTGATATGGGTCCACTGCCAATGCCTCTCATCAGCAAAGGGCATTTTATTGTAGAAAACAGTTTGGGACAAAGCATGGGAATTTGAGATGTGTATTTTAGAGATGTCGGTGCTGTTCAAGCTGAACACGTGTGGAACTGTATCTGAAGCCAAACATTACATGGTATTATCTATACACGATAATATCTTTAGTGTCTATGGGTTGGGCATTTGAATACTGTATTTCATTAAATCGGAGTAAAATGCACACAAAGTGGGTATCAATAGCTTGTTCTCACTTTTGCATCTTCAAAATAACAGTTTCCAATAAAGTTCTTCTTTATTATGAGTGAAAATCTGTCAAGTTTCATCACGATGTTTTGTCAAATCTGCCCTTCCATTTAATACAATTCTGCCCGTTTACAATGCACAGTGAATACACACCTGGCCTTCTTCGATTTTCTTTTCTGCTGGCTCCTCCGCTGTCTCTCCTCCCACCTTTGCCATCCTTTTGATCTGGGTTGCTGTCCCTCCTGCTGTTGGAACCACTGTCCCGACGCCCTGCGCTGTTCTTTCGGCCAGGGAGACTACCTTTTCTTCCGCTGTTGCTGTCTCTTCTGTCTGCATTGCTGTCCTTCCTCTGAGTTGCACTGTTCCTCCGATCAGACTGGCTGTCCCGCCTTTCGGATTGACTGTCTCTCCTTGACACATCACTGTCCACATTGTCAGGTTGACTATCCTGTTTAGCGGTTGAGCTGTCCCGTCTGTCAGGTTGACTATCCTGTTTAGCGGTTGAGCTGTCCCGTCTGTCAGGTTGACTATCCTGTTTACCGGTTGAGCTGTCCCGTCTGTCAGGTTGACTATCCTGTTTAGCGGTTGAGCTGTCCCGTCTGAAAGATTGGCTGTCCCTTCTTGTAGGCTGGCTGTCCCGCCTAGCAGATTGGCTATCGCTACGATTACCCTGGCTGTCCTGATCGGCAGACTGGCTGTTTCTTCTGGAAGGTTGGCTATCTCTTCGAGAAGACTGGCTGTCCCTTCTGTTAGGCTGACTGTCCCGTCTGGAAGACTGGCTATCCCTGCGATCAGTGAGGCTATCCTGACGATCAGATTGGCTCTCCTGCATGGCAGATTGACTGTCTCTTCTGACAGATGAAGTGTCACTTTCAGTAGACTGGCTTTCTCTTCTGGTAGGCTGAATATTCTTTGTGTCAGCATGGCTGTCTCTCCTTGGAGTCTGGATATCCCCATTAACACAGTGGCTGTCCTGACTAACAGTCTGGCTGTCCCTTCTGCCAGTCTGGCTGTCTCTTCTAGCATTCTGACTGTCCGTTTTACTCTGTTCAGGTGCAGCTCTAGCATCTAACTGTATTGCAGAATCAGGGTCTGTCTTGTGCTGGATCAGTTTTTCAGTGGAGTTAAAGCCGATGTCCCCTAGGCTCATAGCAGTAGGCTTTTTCTCCAAGCCACAATTGACGTCAATTACTTGTGAGTTACCTTCTACCTTTGCTGGGTTGCTTCTCCTCCTGTCTAACTGGACTTTGTTTCCAACTGCTGCGTTACTATTCTGCTGACATTGCGTGCCCAAACTAACGCTGCGCTTTAACAACATTTTCTCTCTTCTGCTATAAATGTCTGCCGGGCCAAACACGTGAACAGTGCCAGCCACGCGGTGCTTACTGTCAACAACGACTGCCGAAGCCGAGGGCACGGCAGGTGAGTTGCCTTTCCTTTCACTGACAACACCTATTCCCCTTTCCAAATCATCGTTCGAATTGCTGTCTCTCCTTTTAGATTGGTCCTGCCACGTTACTGTTGTGCCGGAACTGCTGGCCTGCTCCTTGCATGCACTTGGAGCGCTGGGATCAGCAGCGGAATTTTTGTCAAGATTAACTATCGATTTTAAAACTCCGCCGCTGGTATCTGCTGACAGGGACGTGAATTTCCCTCGGTCGCTTACTCCCACAAGATTATCTACTTGCTCTTTATGAGATAAGTTGCGTTTCCGCTGTCCTTGTGATCCCACATTGGTGACCGGTGGTGCACTAGCAATGTTAATACTCTTGTCAGCTGGTACTTTGCTGCTACTATGCCCCATTATTGCGCTTAAGTTGGTGTCTGAAGACGCATAAGAAGTTGCCCTGTCATCGTGATGTGTAAAACCTAATTCAGTCTGGCGATTCAGAGTCCCACACTGTGCAGAGGAACCAGGCAGGCTGTCCGAAGAAGTGGATGAACACATTACACTATGCGTTGACACTATTACACTACTGTCATTAAAGTCAAAAGCATTTTCAACTTGGCCCGTCAGATTCTGGTCCTGAAAATGAATTTTCTTCGCACCTGAAAAAACAAAGCAATTTAAGTCAACTATCATCCAAGTCCGCACTGTGAAATAATTATGCTTTTAAGAAACCTTCATTAAAAAAAATCTACTCTACCAATGAATCTACACTGCAGAACTATGTTATAGATCACCTAGTACAGTACTGGCCACTTTGACCAGTCAATCAGTTTTTATTTAACCTGGAAGGACTGTTGAGCGATGCAGCTCGTTTTAACAGTTGTCTAGCGGGAAGGGGTAAGAAAGTTCGTAGATAACGTGGACCATACCTGGGATGGGACGCCAGTCCGTTACAGGGCACCAGGGGCAATTTAGTCTGGCCAATTAACCTAGGCACCATGTCTTTGGACTGCGGGAGGAAACCGCAAAATCCGGCGAAAACCCACACAGACACGGGGGGAACGTGCAAACTCCACACAGAAAGGCACCCAAGTCGCGAATTGAACACAGAACCTTCTTGGTGTAAGGCAACCGCGCTAGCGGCAGTTCAGATAAACACCAGGCTACTCGTAAAGCCGTGCAATTCAGCCTCAACATGATTGAACGCCAATTACTGATCAACTCCCCAATATATAGAAAAATAAGAACATTATTGTCATCATCATTCACCTGGAGAGAGTGGTTCAGTGTCGAATGGTTGGCTAGCCAGCTGCTGTTGCTGATGATCAGAACCATTCTCCAAGAAACCACTGCTCACTTCGCTTATTTCCGAGCTAATAGACGAACATCTGGAACCGTCACCCGTTCCACTCCTGCAGTTCCTTTCACTTGAAAGCGACGGGTCTTGCACAAACCCGTCTTTCAACACACCGTCACAGCCTGCGTCAGGAACCCTGCCGTGCTCGCTAACACCCGAGCAAGTTTCACTGGTTGCGTCTGATGCACATGCCCCAGGCTCAACGGCAGAAGCACAAGACTGCACTTTTCCCTCCCCTTGTTCAGGGTTCTGCGCGGCTACATCTTGAGCTTTAGTTTTTTTCTTTTTTGGAGCCTATGAAAACAAAGTGAGCAACAACTGTACTGTATTTGCACTGCATTAGGAGTCAGAAATATTAAGTGAACAAGGTTACAATGTACCAAAAGTGTATGTTTACTGTGTCTTCCAACATATGACGTTATTACATGATTAATTGGTGAAGTAAGTAGAGGACAGAGAGCAGTTAGAAACATATATATGTTTAAAGAGGCATCGCAGAGTCGATTAAAATGTCGATATCACATGTATATAAATACCTTTTTTTTTGGCATATTCCAGGCACCCAGAATTTCTAAAACATTTCCTGTTGCAGAAAATAGGTACAGTGACCAACAATGTTTTAATTGATGTCATTTATCAGATAATAAGTTACATTTCTGCTAATCTTAAATTGAAATTCACAATCTCTTCATCAGCAATATGATGTCCTTAAGTCAGCACAAAAGTGCATATATACTTTAAATACTCCAGACATTATCAATCTACTAATGGAAAAAGGTCTCTCCATACCATGCACACTGATCACTGCAGTGTTAACATCTATAGAATATTAAATAATCATTTACATGAAATATTACCAGTCATTTGTAATTTGATATGTGGCAGTGCTAGGGTCAGTTTTCTTTTGAGCTTACACCTCCACATGATTGCCCATCCCATAAACACGTGACACCCCAATGTTTACACTAAATAATTACACTTTGATTTGGCCAGAGTAGGTGCTCTACAGATATTGCAAGGTAATGCAAGGTAATGCACTTATTGTAGAAGCATACATATATATGAATATGTACTGTAATGCAGCACTGTATTGTCAAAGGCAAACAAAAGTGCAAGTCACATTTGTTAAGTTCCATCAAAAACAATGATGGATTGAGATAGGTGCCCATTACATGACACTTTAACCATGAATAATAACTGAAGCCAAAGTTTAACAAGATAACAGATCATAACACTCATGCACAGACACACATCTTTTTTTGAGTGTAAATTTTGGGTACGTATTTTTTAAGCAATGTCATTTAACACGAAGGCTTTCGCGACCAATGTTCATCCATAGTATAGCTCTTTTTATGAGTTAGGTCACGTGAGTGTTGTGGGGTTCGCTCTCCAACATACCAACAGGTGGAGGCGGGTTTGCGACATTTACTTTTTGCGTGACCTATCTCATGAAAAGAGCTATAATCAGCAATGTAATATTTCTCACCACTACAGTAAAATCTTTTCAAATTGACCTACGGAATTTACCTTCCTAAAGTGTGCAGTAGAACAGTTCACAACGCACACTTTATGTAAATCAATGCCTGCCTATTGTAGACATTCCACACATACTTAACAATGAAAAATAGACATTAAAATCAAACGGTGGCCAAAAAACTGTGTGGCTGCGTTTGACAACGTGTGGGAATATTCAGACCATGCTGTGCCAAGGCGTGGCACAATTTACCTTCAAGAAAGGCATGCACGGCGTTGTCCAGGTTATAATCAAAGTGCTGCAACACCAGAACAAAGTCATTCTTACTCCGGTTTGGAAATATAGCACGGAGAGTATCGATCTGCAGCACAAAAAAGGGCAACACATGAGTTAGCCAACTTTGTTTTGCGACACCTGGGGAGTAGAGGAAACGTTGCTCTTGATAGATGCAAACAGTAGCACCAGGGGTTCTCAACCATTTGCACCTCAAGGCCCACTTGGCTTACTTGGATCTGGTCTCCACAGAGCACAAAGTGGCGCTCGCAACCCACTGATGGGTCGCGACCCACCAGTTAACAATGGTGGCAGTAGTACATGGCCATTTCAGCAGCAGCAGCAGCACGTTTACACAGCACACGTGGATATATATGCACAGGCTGTACTGCAATTATTGATAAATATTTTGACCTGTTTCTAACTGCATTTTGCTGTGTGGCTAGACTCATAAATCAGACACTTGAAACAGCAATCGGTAACGGACGATTTTTCAGTCGTTTTATTTAAAAGTGGGGGTTTTTTCGAATAAAAACTGCTGCACTACATGTACATTATACACGTGGCACTGCCTACAATATAGCATTGTACATATAAATTGTTGTAAATGTAACTAACAACGTATTTTATCATATATATTCAATCTGTGCCGTTTCAGCAATACATTGCATTGCTGAAACGGCACAGACCTGCATGCAAAATATCTGTATGCCTTTAACTTGTTCAGCGTACAACATACCGATTACCGTGACAACAAATAGTAAGCTCAAAAAATATGTATTATTTTACAAATACCTTCCATTGAACGAGCCAAATACTATCAATGACAAAACTGGCTTCTTCTGTTTACTCCGCAGTGAAAAAATGGACTGCATCGTTTGTGTCATCATATAAATACCATCTTAAAATAAACTACAGTAGTTTGACACAGAAATACCTCTCCCTGATCATTAACACAAAGTTATGACCTTGCAAATATTTCACCTTAACCTGTGTCGGTCCAAGGAAATGTCAAATATCACCATGGCACCAAACAATATCCGCATTTAATAATAATAATAATAGCATTTATATAGCGCCTTTTATGTTTGTCAATTAATGAACAAGAATTCATGTTGCTAAAGCAATGTCTGCTTTATCACTGGTCACAGGCTTACATACTGTGTAGAGTACACTATATGCTATGGATATTATATATACATGATAGGGATCAATGCAAGAATAACCCACATTCCACTCATGATGGATGAGCATACAAACCACACCTGAAGAATAAATATGACAATGTGTAGTGCGTCCCATTTCAGTGTGTACCACATATTTTTTTTTTACCTTTGTCTTAACATTTTCCTGGGTTTTGGGTTGAGCAATTTTCATGTTAAGAAGCACAGAACTTAAATCTGAAAAACATAACATTTACACGTTGTCAGTTTCAGAATCATAATTGACATATTCTACTTTACCAGCAAGGAAACATCATTCATATTAGCCTGTGACGTGCCCAGCTTAGTTTTTCCATTGCAATCACAATATAGGAAGTGATACAGCAAATGGAGTCCAGAGTAAGCAGCCATAATCAATCTACTGCTGGATAGATACCTTGCCAAACAATTGCCATCTCTCTCCGACGTTCCTGTGGTGTTAATACACATGCTGCAGTCTTGGAATAAAGCAGTATTCAGTTATTTCAATTTCTTCAGATGGACAATTACAGATTGCATCACGTTATTAAACAATCAGTCAGTGCAGACCTTTGAGACATACACGTTACCAGCAAAGGATGGAAACCATAACTGCATCCGAAGATTCGCGAAAGCTTACATTTTAACCTGCAATTGTATGTACGTTATTGTAACGGATATTGCCTAAACATGTATTCTCCCTGCTGTTGCAGTGGTATTGTTCCATCTGTGTGATTTATTTGCAGATGACAACTGAGGAAACACTGTGAAGGAGCTAGGTCACCTTTACGTTACGTGGAGCAGTATTCCTATTGCCAAATACTGTAATTGTTCTAGAATAAACAATACACTGTAGTACATATTGTACAGGGTGGTCCAAGTGTCCTGTGATCCCAATGTTATTGACCGCAAACTTTTTTTTTGCTTTGCTTATTCATTTCAGTTTGTTTAAACCGTTATTGTTTTACTTTAGAAGGCTGATACGAGTTCATTGATTATTTATATTCAATGAAATGGGGGTCACAAGACATGTGGACGACTCTGTACATAATGTAGTTAAAAGAGTAAGCTTGGCATTGACTAAGCAAAATTTCCTGATCAGTTTGTTTTACTACATTACTATGTCAAAGTTCTAGGATTTTACATTACATCCTGGAAAAGAAAAGGTATTCCAGAGAATCACACTGTACCAGCAGGACTTGTATATATTTATTGTGTTACTCAAATATTGATAATTTAATAAACATTATTTTTAGAGGTGGGTGGAGCAGTGATGCAAAGATTGGTGCATTGTACTGTGAACCCAGCAACTATGACTTATGACTACTACCACCAGTTTGATTCCGGGCCAAGTCTATACCTGTGCAAGGCACCCACTTCCTGCACTAACTGCACTGACCAAACAACCCCATTGAGCATTAGGGTTTGGCTCCTAAAGGGCATCTTCACCCAGCAGTGGATTGACAAAGGGCTGTAATGCGTTTCAAAAGTCAACAACATTATTTGGTAACGCTGCGTTTGTTGTGGTGCACAAGTACACAGTGGGTGAAAATAAAAACCTCAACACATTGGTCAATAATGTGGCCTTAAAAAAATAAAATGTAAAATAGGCAATGAGTCGGGCAATGGCCTTTCTTGATAGCACATACATTATTGCTCATTGTATCCTTAACACATTAATAGCGTATCAAACTTTTTAAAATCAAGAGATTCTCAACCTGCCACTGGAAAAAGGCCTCTCTTCCCACACCACGCCAGTCATGGTGGTTATCTGACCATCTTTGCCTAAAACGTCACCTATTATGGATGTTCTTATAATAATAATAGTAGCATTTATAGAGCGCTTTTCACCCGAGGGTCACAAAGCGCTGCACAGGGCTGCGGAGAGAACGGCATGTCAACAACGACAGAGAACGGAAAATCAGCAACACATTTGGACATATGGGCTAACCCCAAATTTTTACATTCTGAGAAAATATTTTTTTTGCTGCAATACACAAAGTGCTAACACCAATGAATAACTTTCGAAGCCCTGATGAAGCTGAGTGGAAGTCTCAGCGAAACGTCGGTACCATCTTTGAAGGTAAGTGCTGTGTGTGCTCGCTCGTTTTCGCCAACATATCGACGGGTGCACTACACTTACACACTTTTTCACATGACCTAAACTCAGAAACAGAGCTTCACTATGGATAACATTGGTCATGATAGCCTTCGAGTTAATTTTACCAATGAATAACTATTACATATTTATTCAATTCATTTTGTGTATTGCAATTAATAGATTTTTTTAGGACAAAAAATAACTTCCTCAGAATTGTAGAAATTGGCGTTAGCCCATATGTCTATAAGACCACCCATATATTTTTCCACTTACCGCAGTGTTACTGATGAATGCGTTGAACTTTATTTTATTTAAAAGCTAGAGTCTCTACAATACTCTATGTTGAGGATAGGGTAAAGCGCTCTTGTAAAACTTATGTCTGTTGGTGACTCAGTGCCAGTGAGGAAGTTCTGCATTCCGATGTTGGGAGCAACTCTCTCCAGAGCACAACTACAATACTGTACTAAATAAATCAAGGAAGTGTGTACTATACAGTAGTGAGTTTTATGGTCAGTGCCTACGAGTTTCTCACCAAAAATGTAGAATCATGATTTAAAAAATACATTGTCGAGATTGAAATATTGCTCATATTCACCGTAGGGCACCCACATTAATAGTGTTAACAATTATTTTTTAAACAATAAAATAAAAATGCAGTCATTCTCCATCCACCATTGCATGCAAGCACCTCCATGCCCTGTCAATCATGGGGATAGTTTGACCATGCTTCAAGACACTGGTCAGAGCGGACTGGTGAAGGTGGGAGAGGGCTGGGCCAATTCTGATATCACTTGCCACTGATTTAGCAGTGAATGGGAAGTGAACTTGTGTCGCTGGGTTCATAATACAGTGAGCTAACCACTGTCCCACTGCTCCACCGCTTTTTTACATATTTTTCTCCTAAATCGTTTGGAATGAACTAATAGAATCGACAAATCCATTACTGTATTAAATAAGCAATATATGCTGAATGCTAAATATATTCCCTATAAATACTGTAAAACATAAAATGACGTACTCAACCGGAGTATAACATAGGTATTAGCAGTTGTCCCTAATGTGCCTATCATGTGGAGCTCAGCTGCTGTTCTGAGGTCAAAGAGCAAGATCAGTCTTAACAATGTAAGTCATGTATAAAATGTGTGGGTGTCCTTACGTTGTTGACATTTCCACTATACAGTACCCACTAACTGAAATTGAAATAATGTTTGAAAATAACAATACAACAATACCCTTGTCAGGTTTAACCGGTTCATTTGCGGTCCTGAATATACAGAGAAAAGCTTCCATGCTTTTAAAGTAATCATAAAATGTATCAGTTATCAAAATGACAGTTAATAATCAAGAATAATTTGTAAAAGCGGATCCAGATAGCTGACTAATTTACTGGAACCATCATCATCACCACCCAGTACCCATTTACAATACACACTGCACAACCAGCACATCCAAGAGCAATATTTAACTATATGAAAGCCCTTTGAGATGCATTCTGCCTTTAACAAAAAATACGTTGTCTCTGGTACTACATTGTGTGTGTGTGTGTGTATGCCAACCATGTTATGTACGCCGATGATTTGGTAATTGCTGCTCACTCTGAGGAGGAGTTGGGGGCTTTGCTGCAGAATCTTGAGCGTCCCACAACGCGGTGGGGCCTTACAATCAGCCCCACCAAGACTAAGCACCTGCCTGGGGATTTTAAAACACCGGACACTCGACCATCCCAGCTCTCCATGAGTGATGGGGTAGTTGTGGAGAGAGTGGAGAAGTTCCCATACCTAGGCAGTGTGCTTACGGCTGGCTCCAGTTTAGCAGCGGAGGTCTCGCTCCGAATCAGTCGAGCGGCTTAATCATTCCATCGGCTGCGTAACGCTGTGTGGAAGCTGCCCGAACTGTCGCTCCGCACGAAGCTCCGGGTTTTCTCAGCCGTGGTCATGCCATCTCTTCTCTATGCCAGCGAAACGTGGACACCCCTGGCAGAACATCTACACCGGTTGGAAACTTTCCGGCTCGCCTGCCTACGGTCCATCCTGGGTTTAACCAGGCTGGATTGTGTAAGGAGCTCACAAATATTAGAAAGATCTGGACAGAGTCCCATTTGTGAGCTCCTTCGGCAGGCGAGGCTAAGGTGGCTGGGCCATGTAGCCCGCATGCCCAGCCATCGCATGCCCAAGCAACTGCTGTTTGGTCGGATAGAGGGGGCTAAACGAGCGCGGCACGGGCTAGAAAAGAGATGGACTGATTCGGCACAGGAGGATCTGGAGCTGGGTGGACTTGCTGAAAACTGGTTCCGGCGGTGTCAAGATCGACCTCTGTGGAGGAGGTTCGTAAAGGACGCTACTGGGCAGTTGGAGGCAGTCGCCCTACAGCAACAACGGAGGGCGGAGGAGCGACGCTCACAACAGCGAGCCGAGCGCCGAGCGGCCAAAGCACAGCAAGTTGGCACAGTAGGGAGCTCAGGTGGTGTATCTGCCGGTCATCTCAGTCAGGCAGCCCATGACACCTGGGTCTGTCCTGTGACCTCCTGTCGACGAGCCTTCGACACTTCACGTGGCCTCAAGGTGCATATGGCCTGGCACAGGCGACGTGGTGACGTCACCGCCACTTAGTGGCGAAAGACGGTTGTTGTTGTTGCATAGCAACACAACAGGCTTAAACGTTGTATTCGCATTCACAAATGCCTATACACATAACCCAAGATTTGCTGGCGTTTGTGGAATGTAGGTTACCCTTGTCGTCTATATCTACTGGTGTTGCTTGACAATACATAGGGGCAGGGTTCACCTGACGTACGCACAGGTGATGCGTGCATCTCGCAACATTCCTGGCTGGTGACGTCACTGGCGCGTACCTGGTTTGTCGCAGGTCTATTTTTAGAAGGGCGACACGCCCTTGTGCGTTCCATCACTCGTCATTTCCAGTTTCTTTACGGTTTCCTTTGTTAACTGACGTAAGCAAAATGCCACCACACACGTGAGGGGTGCATTTATGCGCAGCAATACATTGCCAGCAGGATACACATAATTTTCCCGTCAGTCAGTCGAGCAGATTTACCCTTTTGTTTTAGCAACGTAAAAATAATGTTTTCAAAAATGTTACCTTTCGGCACTTTTTAGAGTCCCTGCTTACAGTTTCTTTAACAACAGCAAACACAACCCCTAAAATAGTGGAATGCTAGGGTGCCTTTCTGTGTGGAGTTTGCGTGTGCCCCCCGTGTCCGCACGGATTTTCGCCCTGTCTGACAATGCGTGTGCATGGATGGATGGAGGTCTGCGAATCTTTGTTTGTACGGATTCAAAAATGAATCTTTGAAAGTAATAACTAACTTTGAACATTTTCTTCCACCTTTATCCATTTCTCACTCTGCGTCACAGTTGTAAACTGAATGTGGCATGTCACATATTGACAAACACATCTCTGTCCTCAAGCTAATTCAACAAAGAACGTTAGCCATACCCCGGTGCAATGCATGTCACACGTTAATTTAGCCAGAGAAGAAAAAACTAATTACTGGGGAAAACGAGACACGTAATATTAAATAACTAGATCAGAAGGTAACAGAATTCAGACAATAAACAACGGATTGAAATGCCTCTAGACCAGTGGTTCCCAAAGTGTTCTCCGCGCGCGTTCCAGGGCGCCGGCTATTCCAGTTTTTCGATATATGCCATATTATATTTTCTGACATTGGGCGGCCGTGGAAAAAATCCTGATACACTAAGGGCGCCGTGAACCGAGAAAGTTTGGGAACCACTGCTACAGACAAACGATAGTATGGATGTCAACACTATAAATAATTAAATTACGAGCTAGGACAGTGTACCGAAAGCGAGGGCAAAGGTAAGATAAGCAAACAGAATCAGTTACTTTGACCGCAAAAGACATGATTAAGCCGACAAAAAGAGAAGAAGAAATATCTAATATACGGAACTCCATAAAATTATTAAGACACATTTTTGTAAATCATTGAGAAATAGAGATATCAGAGTAAAAACTATGACCGTGACAGTTAAAGAAGAGAGGTCACTGATTGGTTATTCACATGGTAAACCGAAAGGAGCAAGATGAAACCATAACACATGGCACAAACAGAATCTTAATGTGGAATTTTTTTTATGAAAATCTATTTAAAAAAATAAATCTTTATAGGCTGGCAGCCTAAAACACTAGTGGACGGAATCCAATATAAAGCTTTGTGCGGCTGCCTTATCAGCAGGTGTATGTTCTGGAGTTATCTGTTGTGTCGGTTCGTGACGGGGGGGGGAGGCTCCAAGTAGAGGATTCCTGAGGGCACTGGCGAGGCCACTTTTCAGAGTAGAGCAGCCTTTGGTTTTACATGCAATGCTAAAACAGTTAACTCACGTGGAAAGTATCTGTTATTTTTCTCAACTTGCACTTCTTTTTTGTACCATCCACAGTATCCATAATAATATTCCATACCTTAATCATCGCCTTGAACACCTAAACCGTATCTCCTGTTACTAACAGGAATTCAGATTGCACAATCTGACCTCCCATACTTAGTGTTTGATTACTCCTTCAGGTTCAAAGGTGGAGTTTGCATACCATTGAACTTATTATATACCAGCAATCTCCTCGTGTTCTTCATGACTTCAATGCCCACAACAGTACATGGTTACAAGAAAGTCACACTACAAAGCTATCCAAGAAGCCTAACAGCCTAGACCAATTCTCAGAGTTGACTGTGCTACGTGCACACCAGCGTATATCTCGGATCGAGCCACTACCTTAGGTCTGTTCCTGACATCTGACCCAAGTCCATTACTGCACCAATTAGCATGTCTAACCACTGTCTAATCGCGATAATTTCCCACTCGTACATGTTCCCTTACAATAATGCGTTTTTGAAATGGCCCCCCGACTTACTTACCTAGATGCACAAAATTATTTTTTTTGCAACAACCGATGCATCAATACGTGCCTCGGCAGTTATAGATATTGTTACTGTCCTGTGCACATGTCAACCTTTCGCCCTAAATTCAGCAATTTTGGGAAAATTAGTTATTTTACGTGGTTCATGCTGAACTGCTCGACATGAGCGTCATGTAAAGCTGCCACTCTCAACCGGTGGGTCGTAACCAATCAGTTAGCCGCGAGGGCCACCGAGTGGTCCTTGAGGTACAAAAGTTGGAGAACCCGTAATCTAACGAGCACATACGAAATGGCATCACTCAATCGCTCTTATCTCCTACTAATTACAATGATACAAGGAACGCATGGAAACGTTTCATCAAGCAAGCAATACTTTGTAAACCATAAATGCATGAAACAGGCATCCTGTCCAGTTCACTGCCATCCATTCTGTTCATTTGTCTAATCTACTTAAAATAATTGCTGCAAAACATAATTCGAACTAATCGTGCGTGAATCTGGGTCTGCAGATCTTGATGCAAAAGACAATTTCTTGATTTGGTTCAGCAGACTTGGTTGTTCTATCAAGTCCAAACTGTTTTCAGCCGCATACTGCAGGTCAAAACGCTTCTCTCTCCGTTCCTTCCCTGGCACTGCTCGACTTGATATTTCCAGCAAAGGAAATGATAAATCGCTCGATGCCATGGTAGTAGAGACAAGGCTGAGTGGAACGGTAGCAAGAGAAGACAACACCTGGGAACTAGATGGATCGTTGCATTACGAGCTCATGAGGGACAATGATTGTGGGGGATCCTTCATCCACCAATAGAGTGGTCAATGCAAACGATGATACACAACTTTCAACTAAAACATGTTTGTAGATATCCAAGCAATTCACAAGCACAATTAGTTTCTGTTGCGGCGGCCACGAAATGAGCCTCCGTGATTATGGTTGTCATTACAGTATTCCGGGCGGCACGGTGGCATAGTGGGTAGCGCTGCCGCCTCACAGCAAGAAGGTCCCGGGTTCGAATCTCGGCTCGGGGGCCTTTCTG
>JAZEWU010000001.1:5013680-5045083 GCA_036362915.1 Geotria australis
GGGACAATTTAGTCAGCAGGCCACTTAACCTATGCAGCAGCATATCTTTGGACTGTGGGAGGAAAGCGGAGTGTCCGGCGAAAACCCGCGCGGACGACGGGGGAGAACATGCAAACTCCACACAGAAAGCCTCCCGAGCCGTGACACGAACCCGGGTCCTGCTTGCTGTTGGGTGGCAGCGCTACTCACCGGGCCACCGTGCCGCCCTGTATTACCGGTAATCAAACTCGTTACTCACGCGCCGCATGTTTCGAATTGTCAAGAGAAGTAAACACATCTTATTTACATCTTTAACTGAGATACAAGGGGAGCTGCCGCGGTGTAAAGGGAGAGAAACAAATGTTACCGGTTCAGCGCCGTGGCTGTTGAAAAAAAATGAATAAAGTCACAGCACTTGAATTCCGCCCTTTCCTCTACCCACCAAGTCGTATGCCGCTTATTTCGGTAAGTGGATTTTGGCAGATCGCCTGGTTAGCGTGAAGGGCAGCAGGACAGCAACAATTCCATGGGTTCGATGCCCTCATTAGGTGCCTTTCCGTGTGGAGTTTGCATGTTTTGACCGTGTCTGCGTGGCTTTTCGCCGGGTATTCCGGTTTCCTCCCGCAGTCTAAATATATGCTGCTGCCTCGGTTAATTGGCCTGCTGACTAAATGTCCCCTGGTGCCCCTGCGATGAACTGGCGTCCTATCTAGGGTATAGCCCTGCCTTATGCCCTGTACAGCATTAAGCAGCCACTGATAATAAGCAGTGGGCGGCACGGTGGCGTAGTGGGTAGCGCTTCCGCCTCACAGCAAGAAGGTCCCGGGTTCGAATCTCGGCTCGGGGTGCCTTTCTGTGTGGAGTTTGCATGTTCTCCCCGTGTCCGCGTGGGTTTTCGCCGGGCACTCCGGTTTCCTCCCACCGTCCAAAGACATGCTGCCAGGTTAATTGGCGTACTGACTAAATTTCCCCAGGCGCCCTGCGATGGACTGGCGTCCCATCCTTGGTGTTCCCCTGCCTTGCGCCCTGTGTCTGCCGGGATAGGCTCCGGCTCACCGCGACCCTGTATAGGATTAAGCGGTTTCTGAAAATGAATGATGATAATAAGCAGACTAAGGTGGTTCGGGCATCTGTTAAGGATGCCCCTTGGGAGGCTCACCCGGGAAGTCTACCAGGCACGGCCCACTTTACGGAGGCCTACAGGCCGACCCAGGGCACGCTGGAGGGATTATATCTTTCGACCTGGCCTGGGAACGCCTGGGAATCCCCCAGGAAGAGCTGGAATCTGTTGCTGAGGAAAGGAATATCTGGTCCATCCTCCTTAAAGAGCTACCGCAGCGACTCTCACCAGGACAAGCGGTTTAGAAAATGAAAAATATAAATGATAATAAATGATGAATGAATACCTTTTGACAAACGACGGTATCACGCGTGAACTTGTTTGTGCTGCTCTGAGGCAGCAACAGTTGTTTTTTTATTCACATTTCTATTGTGATTCATTGCTGTATTTTATTTGGGTTTTTACGTGTGTTATTTTTGTGACGTAAGTCAATTGCAATTAAGGCTATCCTGGAGTTAAACAAAGTAAATGTAAAACTTGATATCATTGGTGATTTAATAGCTGCCTCTGGGCGCCGTGATAATTGGTGCAATCAATCATGCTGTTATAAGTCATACACTGGCTGAGTTAAAGTAATCACTGTACAGTATTACCAAACTACACAATACGACGATTATCGCGATATAAGTTTATCACTAACTTTGTATCATTGTAATGCATGATTGCTTTGCAGGTGCCCTTTAACTTCAGTAAATATAAAGATTATCTCTAATGTGTTTTCAACAGCAGCGCTCTCAACATATTCCTGCCACAAGTCATCCAATCACTGTAACTTCACATTGAGTGATAACACGTGCTGCCAATTCACTGAACAATGGCTATTCAATTTACGACTTCAATTACAGTACTGTATTTGCGTCAACACACCTGAAATGCGTTATTTCATGCAATATTTCGTCAGGGAAATACAATAATTCTCATAAAGTTAGCAACTATAATCACCGTGATGGACTGACGTCCCATCCAGGGTATAGCCCTGCCTTGCGCCCTGTGTCTGCCGGGATAGGCTCTGGCTCACCGCAACCCTGTACAGGATTCATGGATGCATGGACTACAATCACGACATGACGACATTTTGCGTGACGGACGATATGGTTATCGTGGATCTGATATCGTCAAATATATTGTAGTTATCGCCACATCACGACACTCGGTACCTTTAGATGAGCCTCTCTTGGCCATGGCGATGCGGCGCGCCGGTCACGGAGAAACGCCAAGGTCCCCTCGGCATGAACGGTCTCTGTGCCTTCTTCCTTCCTTCTCGGCTGCTCGTCTGTCAGCTGGCGGAACTCATCTTCTCGGAGGCGAGTCCCGCACAGGAGCAGATCCCCAGCGTCTTGCTAAACAAGTCTCGTCGGCGAACTCGAAGACGAACGCCCGCGTGAGTTCACCTCTCTCGTGTGCGAGCTCCACTTATCGCAGATAATAAAGTCGCACACACACACGCACCCGTCTCAGCTGAGAGCCAAAGGTGAACCGACAGCCGTGCGGATAAGTGCCACCCTTCCACTCCCCCGGGTGAGCGCCACGTTCGTGGCGTGGGTGCGCTGCACGGCTAACAGGTGCTCGCACAGGTGAGGTCAGTCAGACGTGTTGGCAGGGGAGTTCCTCTTCCTCCGCTGTGGCGTCCGCGCACTGCTTGCCCAGGTGTGTGTTGTCGACACAAATAACAGCACGGCGACCTGCCTTGAGCTCAGGGCTCGTGACGACACATCCACGCACCCCGCCCTCACTCACCTCTACACACACCCGACTCACACAGGTGCAGCCCACCCCAACACCCACCACCCCGCACCGTCACCTACGCAAAGACAAAGATCACCCGTGTAGCCTTAACAGACTATGGGCAAGTGCCGTTAGCGAGTAGCACCCCTGTGAAGGGTCCACACGAGCCGCAGGAGGGGGGTGTTGGATGTACATACATCCAGCGCCCACGCCCGGCCGTCTTTCTCTCCCTAGCGACAGTGTTTACACACCGCACTAGGTACTCATTTGAGGATGAGTCGACCTAGGGGAGGCCCACGACCGGTGTAGAAAATCGTCACTGGTTGATGGCCGTGAACCGTGGGGGGGCGATTCGAACTCGGGTGGTCAGGTTTGTAGGGCAGCGCGCTAACCACAACCACCGCTCCCCGCTCACCCGGAGCCCCGGCTCGTCCACACGCTCAGCCCAACCCGCGGCGGGAGGGAGATGCGGACCCGCCCGGCCGCACCCCGTCGCCGGGCGCGCGTCAAACGCGGCGCCTTGGGCGCACAGCAACGCCGTGCAGTGGAGGGAAGAATGCAGGGCAGTGGAGTGCAGGGCAGTGTGGCATCTGCGCCTCACAGCAAGACGTTCCCGGGTTCGAATCTCGGCTCGGGCGCCTTTCTGTGTGGAGTGTTTATGTGTTCTCCCCCTGTTCTGCGTGGGTTTCCTCCGGGTTCTTCGGTTTCCTGCCACAACTTAAAAAAACACTCGTTTATTATTTGGCCGATAACATCATAATATATAGGAAGCAGTGTGTGGCAATATGGCGCCGGCAAAACCGCCTGGCTGCCTCCTTCGCCTCTCTGCGCGTTCCTCGCTATGCCTCCGAGTCGTTCTCTCGTCGAATGCATACCTTCGACAGTGAAATAATATGCGCGCGTTATAAATGTAAAATTATTATTAAAATGTAATGAAGTCAAGTGCAGTGGTGCATTTGCAGCGGTTTAACGGAGTAGTCTATTGCAGCAGTGCATTGATGAACAGCGATCAAGTGAAGTGCAGCAGTACAGGTCGGCATGGGTCTGCCACTGCTAAGTACGTCACACCAAAGACCTTTCACTGAACTCCTGCTGGTGTTGATGGAGACCACCAGAAAGCCTTGCGTTGGGACGCGTTGGTGTGCGACATTCTGACATTGAGCCGAGGAGGTGGATTGTCATATTTGCATTGTGACTTTACTATATTCACTTTTCGATTCCCCATCGGAAAAAAAAACTCGTGTGCAGGTGCAGGCAGGGTGGATTATTACACCGCAGAATCGTGAGAGATGACGACCACTTAAAGAAGGGACTTCATCACCCAGCTCTTGATGGAACCATGGATTTTGATGACGATGTCAAAAGGAGTCGTTATCAATTATTATGCTCAGCTGCAGTGGCGAGTTGTTAAGTGAACGCCACAGGTCACATTCGCCCTGTTGGCCAACGTGACTGTGATTTTTTTTTCAATGTCAAATTTCGTAAGTTGCTAAAAAGTAACGCGGGTTTTTGGCCGTTTTGTCAAAATAAAGGTCGATTTTTACTTTAAACGCCCACACAAGTGTAGCTGCCGTATACACACGTAATTTACGACCAGACGGGACCCCGTTAAACCGAAGTTGATCTTGTGTAAGACGGAAGACGGAGAAAGCGTCAACATGTACCGCATTCTAGAACGTATCGCGTCATAGAATTTCCAGAATACAATACTGACCCAAACGTTCTGTAACCTCATTTCTCCCCACCTGCCTACACGTGGTACAGTGTTACCTCGTGTTAGTTTGCACACAGAAAGGTCGATGTTGTTTCACAATGGATACGCATTGCTGCAAGCCTGTCAGTGTCAACCGGTAATGCCCGCATTGAAGTCAATTGCATAACTCGCGAGTGGCTTCCAAAAACCTTTTATTACCATATACTAGACAGTATTATCCCAAGGCAACAGTGGCTGTGGGAAGCGCTGCTGCCTCACAGCAAGTTCCTGGTTTCGATTCCCGGCTCGGGTGCTTTTGTGTGACGTTTGCATGTACTCCCCGTGTCCATGTGTTTTTTTGCCAGGTTACTCAGATTTTCTCCCACAGTCCAAAGACATGCTGGCTAGCTCAATTGCCCCCATTACTCTGCAATGGATTGGCGTCCGATCCAAGGTATAGCCCTGCCTTGCGCCCTGTGTCTGCCAGGATAGGCTACACGCCCCCGCGACCCTGTACAGGATTAGGCGGGTATTGAGAATGAATATATTGTAACCAAGGGTCACACGTTACTCAGCCCTGAAGCTTACACGTTGCGCGACCTGGCGGTTAGAAGAATGCATTGCATAAGACATTTTAAATGTCACCTGTTTAAACAAAATAACTTGAACACGTAATCATTACATGTCCAAGAAATTTAGAGCGGCTAGATTAAATATTCATGTCGGTATCTTATGATATACGTGCGCTAAACAATCATTATCGATAGGACATAACTATGAAATGCCAATATATACCACAGATGATTACTAAAGGTGGACAATGATAAAATAGGCAGCGTACTTTTGAAAAAGTGAAATTGACCATGCAATCCACGATACCAACATCCCTGAAAAAAGAAAGTTTTTTTAATCAAGGATTATTACCATGACATGGATGAGAAACAAGCACACCGAGAGATGGAACAAAGCTGAAAGATACCGGAAAAAGAAAATTGCGAAGACAGGAATATGTGGATTAAGGAGCAAAAACTAATAGACAGTAGACCACCCTCAGGAAGAGGTTTCACAGGCCATATCTATAGATAATTGCTAAGAGAATTGGTGAAAGAGGGTAGTTAAGGGAAATAACTGTGTAGATGTGGAGAGAAATAGATATAATGGATGGTAACAGCATGGAAAGGCCTTAATCCAGGGGTCAACGATTGCATTAGGTAACACTGAAACCATTCTTACGGTTAAATATATAGATGGAATCCCTCTTTAAAATCTTAAACGGTGAACACCAAATGCTTGCACTATCCATTACAATGTGCATCTGCTCAAACATGCACTTTAATAAGCAAAATGCTCGTCATATAGTGCAAATGAGAAACTTATACAAACATTCATTTAAAATTATGTAGCCGCACACTATAAACGTGTCGCTACAATATGTCTGCCTTTAATGTCTCTAAAACAAGGCAAACAGCACAATTTGTTTCACATTTTCATAATTAGCTATTGCCTTACGAACACAATGATAATACCACAAGTACTCGAGTAGCAACGAACTCAGAGCAGCACTGCATAATGTAGATCAATTTATTTTATTAAAATTAAAATGCTTAATCCTACCCACATGTATTGATATTTTAATATTGTACACCTTGATCAGGTAATTTAATCCGGCAAGTACATTATGTAAGTCTGCTTTTCATTCTCCACAAAGAATATCTTTCTGAAGAAAAATGTTCCAGAAAAGTGTTCACAAACCAAATCCCCAACTTAAAATACACAAGGATGCAGGGAGCCTCTTCAGTGATGGACATCCGATGTAGTTTGCACCAAGAGAAACATTTAAAATCGCCTCATTTTGAAGCAACTGCACCTCTTGAAGCCAGTTCTGAGCAGTCTTTTCCACTGCCTTGTTCCCACGAGTGGCTTCAAGCTTACTCCATCATCTTCCAATGGACCAGGCGGATGATTGTCCAGTCTGCATCCACACCTTCCGTAAATTCACGGCGAAACCTGAACGACAATTTTTAAAAAAAGGACGTCATGTTAAGTTTATTTGTAAACAGAACACAAATTTATAATCCATTCCAAGTGTCCTTGTATTGCACTTTAAAATGTACGTTTTAATATTTGGAAACTGGCAGCTTTTATTGATATGTTACAGATATTAAAAGGAGCAAAGCTGCATTGAATGGCACGAATATTTAAGTTTCCTAATTGCCCAGTCACAAAACATTACTAAGGTCATATATAAATCGGAATACAGAAAGGCAACGTGACAAATAGGTGCACGTTTTCTTGAATAGGATATGACCATTACAGTTCATAATTGCATACAGATGCAACTATAATTTGTGAGTGACATGCAACCAAGGTTCTGTTAATGTAGGTGAATTAAAGTTGGAATATATAACCTGTGAAATGTTATTTTAACTATGGATGAAATAAAAACAATTGCTCAGCACTACATTTGAAAGAATGCTGATGGCAAAGGTGTCAAACTCTCCATTCTCAATAAAAGACAGAGTTTACAGGGATACTATTAAAATTAACATGCATGAAAACCACTGGGAGAGAGAAGACAAACACACTCCTGCATACATGACACTGCAATGAAAAATATATCATGTTTTGTATACAAGGTGGTCCAGACATCTTTTGACCTAATCTTCCACAAAAGGAAGATGAGAGATAAGTGCGACTGTGGCCACGAGTCCCAAACCATGGAACATATCAATCTGACCACCAAGATGTATTGTGGAAGGCACTTCATTCTCCCACGTAACATCAAAGGACGCTTGAGTGGATCGCCATATTAGACCTCCGATTATATGATTGGGCGGCAGGGTGGCGCAGTGGTAACATCTGCGCCTCACAGAAAGAATGGTCTTGCCCGAGCAGGTTCGTTCCCCACCTTGGGCGCCTTTCTGTGTGGAGTTTGTGTGTTCTCCCCCCGTTCTGCGTGGGTTTCCTCCGAGCTCTCCGGTTTCTTCCGGCAACTTACAAAAATACTCATTAATTGACCGATAACATTCTAAAATATCAGAAGCAGTGTGTGGCAATATGGTGCCGGCAAACCGCCTGGCTGCCTCCTCTGCCGCCCTGTGCTTTCCTCACGACTCTGAGTTGTTCTCTCGTCGAATGAGTACCTTCGACAGTGAATTAATATGTGCGCGTTATAAGTGAAAATTATTATTATTCTCGCCATACAAGAGAACAGAATGATGGATTAGGGCCTCCCCACACCATGTAGATTGTAGAGGTTAATTTATTATACTTCACCATGTTGATTAGTATGGGTTGTTGAAGGTGGAGAGCACAAATGTACAAGATGTCGCTGCACCTCCCTTTGCTGACCAATATATCACCCCATAAACCCCATCACTATCCAGGCTCAACGTTGCTTAGCATTAGATACTGACAAGATTGGGCAGAGATTAAGGTAGAACTGTTGTACGCACTCGTAGCTGGCCGTGGCAACTTTTTGCGTGTTGTCCTCATCTTCTGCGGAAAACGTAATAATCTTCATGCCAGCAAAATCACTGTCAGGCAAACTTGCACTTGTCATATACCAGAATCTCATGAGGATGTTCACGAAGCGCCGACCTGAGGACAACAATTTACTCATGTTAAATATCTCTACATGTTACGTACAATGAAGTGCTAAATAACTGACTTTATACACATTTAAAAGCAGTGCTATTATAGTGTATTCACTTACAAGGATGGCAGTTGTTAGCACACCGCACAATGAATCTGATGACCTGCTCCAAGCGTCAGTATACATAGTTGTCCTGCCTGCATACCTCCAACCTTCACCAACCCGCACTGACCAGCATGGTGAAGTATGGCCAAACAACCATCAAGTCTGAAATGGCAAGCAGAAGCCTCCATCCAGCAGTGGCTGCAAATGTACAATTTAAGGCAGCTTATAAAAAAACCCAAGAGCAATGCTTAAACAAGTTTAAACTACAATTTTTACAAAAACTAAGCGTTCAGTCTTAGAATGATGACCAACACATCCACAAAACTCTATTCATGGATTTCACTCCATTTACCCGGGTGGCATTACAAATCTTGCGTGAATAATTTCACAGCTGATGTCATGCCATTTTGTGACCAAGGAGATAAATGCATAGAGGGGAGAGTGCTGCAGTAGATTCTGCACATCAGTGAGAATAATTTGCACTGCCCATTTAGGAGCACAAATTAAGCAGGAGTCAAGCTCTAATGGCGCATTACCGCTATTATCGTAGTAGATGGCCACATCGTCGGTTGCGGAGTACATGACATCCTCCAGTGGAACGCCAAGTTGCCTCCGATGGCTCTCGCTCATCAAGCCGCACTTCGTGCGCAACTCTTCCAGGGTCTGTTGGGTGAAGAGTGCGACATGCTTGTCACCTTCGTGATTCAACTTATGGGCCAGTCCGTGTTTTACACAAACAGCTGACTTGTTTATGAACAAGGACAACGCTTTGCTGAATCCATTACTTCACAAGGGTCGGCCACACCATGTGGGTTATTTGACCATACAGCAATTGATTTCGCTGCACTGCCCTCCGCTTCCCCCCAAAAATCTCGGTATCCACCTATAATGAGCCGTTTTATTATACACAGTGATAACCCATCCAAGCACGCTTTAGGTTCTATTCTGCTTAGCTTGAGATGGAGTGCATTCTGGGCTATTTAGCCAAATGCACACTGTAAATACCTCATCCATCCAACGAGTGCAACGGTGTAAATGCCCGTGAAAATGACAAATGTCTCTGGAAAAGATGCATTCGTTGAGTGCAGGTTCTTACATCGTTATCCATGAGCCCTCCAAGTTGGTCGAATTTGCTCTCGGCGAGTAGTGAAGACACACATGAAAACGCCTGCAAAAAAAAGATAATGCACTACCATTAAAGCACACTTTCAATGTCCTCAGTTATACAAGCCAGGTACCTCCTTATAAGAAAAGGCAGTTTGATGTCGGCATGGGCTAGCATTAATAAAATATTAAGACAAAAAGAAAATGTCAAACTGCCGGTTTACGTCGCCAAGAACGCTATCAGTACAAATGTAATTAGCCTTGCTCTAATGAGTGGAATTTTCTCCTGTAAAGGGTAAGCACGACCTCTAGAATTCCTGGCTGATTTCTAGGTCAGCATCAACACTCCCCCAAATGCATTGTGATGACAAGCATGGCTAATCCCCGAGCACGATCCTACTAGAACTGTGTCTGCATTAGGAAGCCTTTCAGGATGGTTTAAACGTTACGCACCACTTTCTTTTAAATCGGCTCAAAACACTGTAACATGTATGAGAACCGCGAATAAGCTGCACTGTTGTAGCTGGTTAAACATTCAGTACATTACCGAAAATGGTTAAGTACAGTATGTTGGTCACACTGCCTTTGCTCAATGAGCAAAGGGGGTTAACGATCATCTACGTCGGCGGCCGTAAGCCATCGTCATTAGCCACGGTCACTCCACTGCTGGATGAAGGTCTCTCCAAGCCACAGATCAACCGCACACAAGCAGATTTTATCGCTCCACTTCTACCGGCAGACGTCTTCTTGGACATTTTCCTCTCCACTACTGCCACGCTGTGGCCCTAAGCTGGTATTGTCAATTGCACATTCTTATGGCGGGGGCCCGTATATCCATTTATTTAATGACCATTTTTAAGTGCTGTGGTACCAAGTATATCGACCCCGGAGAAACTACCATAGTCTTGGTCAACTCTCGACTAGGGCCATTGGACTGTGAGCTTTGACCTTGTGAGTCGCAACACAGAACAAATCAGAATCCGATTATAATAATTAATGCGCCCTGCGATGGACTGGCGTCCCATCCTCGGTGTTCCCCTGCCTTGCGCCCTGTGTCTGCCGGGATAGGCTCCGGCTCACCGCGACCCTGTATAGGATTAAGCGGTTTCTGAAAATGAATGAATGAATGAATGATAAGAAACACAAACCATTGCGCGATTATGAACGTCCCAACATGGTAGGTTACGGTATCATATAGAGCCCTTTGTCAATCTAAAGCAGGATGCGGGTCTCCCATGCTATACGACCATACTTCACCACACTGATCACTGCGGTGAACACAGGAATCACAGTTCTGTACAACTAAGTTTTGCTACACCGTTCCGATGCTGGTGATAACATCCACGCAGCATCCTATAACACCTTTTATACACGTCGGTCACCCATCACAGCCTCTATGCAGGCTCAAAAAACCCTGCTTAGCTCTTTGACACACATCCATACAGTATTGGGGCAAGGTTATAGCGGTACAAAGGCAGAGATTCCCGGGGGGCACGCGGCCGCGGGTGCTGTAACCCACTTGCTTGGCGCCGTCCGTGAACTCCTCTATGGTGAAGTCGGGGTCAAAGTAAGTCCTCACGAGGAAGAACAGGAACTTGTGCTTGAGCCAGGCGCCTGGGCTGGGGATGGCCATGAACAGCAGCCTCTTTTTCTTGTCAGCTTTCTTTGCCGGGCCTGCCGTCTCCTCGTCGCCGTGGTCGTCTTGCTGGCCGGGGTTCCTGCTGTAAAACCTCCCCGGCCCGGCCGCACCGCACGGGCCATAGAGGCCGCAGAGGGAAGAACCTCGAATAACGCGCGGCCCGACGCACGGTGTTCGGGACGCAGGTCCAGCGGTGTCAGGAGTCCTTGAGAGCGGCCGTGACCGCGGGGAGAGACCGAGGCCTCTGCTCAGGCCCAGCACGGCCGAGCGAGAGGCGCCGATGCGACCCACCGAGACGAGCATCGAGGCCGCGTTTTAAACCGGTGGTGGTGGTGGTTTATCGTGCTCGAGGGGAGATGTTGATTATGTTTGTTGGCGTCCCACGTGTGTGTTCGCAGCACCAAGGGTTCGTCTGCGCCGAGGCTGGTTTTTATAGGGACCCACACTGCACCCCCCCTTGCCTGACTCCACGCCCCGTGCACTGTACGTACAGTACGTCGTACGACAGCGCGACCTACTGTCGTGCACTGTACGCGCGAGCACGTGGGTTCGCACTGTACGCGACTACTGTACACGCCGCTGAGCCCAATCTGCAATGTGCGTGCGGTGCTTTACAGAATACGTGTTTGCGTTGGTTCGTTTTAACGTGTGTTGAATCGCATCCAGAGCTTGCACGCTCGCTGGGTGTTTTCTGCTGGAATAAACATCGATCCATCTCGCACGCAGCATATGAGATTTGAGGGAGGAATGTAACCAATCAACAACCTCGACGGCACGACGTGGCTGTACTCGCTGGACCCGGACAAACAGCGCCTTGGACACACACTATGCTAAAGGAGAAGACGCAGTGATTGCTCTGTAGTTCAATAACAACAGTGTGTTGCAGTGAGGAGCTGCGTGGCGTGTGTCTCTGCTCACCGCAGGTTCATTTAAGCGGTGGGTGTCGTGTTTATGTCTCGGTGCGCTGATAAGTGAATCGGAGTAATGAAGTGCGAGCGAGAGGCGCTTGTGGTACGTCAGCTGACGAGAGCGATTGGGTGTGCGTGTGACAGGCGATGGCAGCGGGCGAAAGGGTTGAGGTGCGAGTGCATGAAGGCGTCTCCAAGGGGGTGTTCATGAGGGACATCCAACCCCTGGTAAGACGCCTATTGAGACGCCTAGGTGGGGTGGCGCAGTGAATAGCGCTGCAGCCTCACAGCAACTAGGACCTCGGTTAGAATCCCGGCTCGGGTGCGTTTCTGTGTTGAGTGTTCGTATGGGTGTCCTCGGTTTCCTCCCACAGTCCAAAGACAAGTTGCTGCCTAAATGAATTGTCCTACTGACTAAATTGCCCCAGGTGCCCTGAGATGGTGTAACTTGCTTACCCCTCCCGGCTGGACAACTGTTTAAAAGAGCTGCATAGCCCCGTCCGGCTTGACTGAGTACCTCATCCCGACCGTGACGGTAAACCGGTGGCAAAGCGTCTCCACACTTGACGCACCATTATACGGTCTGCTGGCCAGGGCGAGAGGGCTTCAGGACAGATAGTTGTGTTGTGTAGTGTTGATATTTTTCTTGTTGAAGGATGTTGAGGGATTGCAGACTACAGTGGGTTTACTATACGGTCCACAGTTTCGGGTTGCATGGCCACAATCACACCGCGGTGGCTTGTCTTTGATTTTTCATGTATGACGCAGACGTGCAGATCGGCTGATGGTAACACCTGTCTCCGAGTAGGACATTTTAAAGCACGGAATGTGTACGAAAATTTGCGCATCGAATGAACTGTTTATTATTATCAATAGTAATATTAATAACAATAACATATATTTATAACGCGCACTCTGCACGGCCCCAAGGTGCATCTGGCCTGGCACAGGCGCCATGGTGACGTAACCACCACTTAGTGGTTGTGAACGGGGGTTGTTGTTGTTGTTTGCTGGACACTGTTGGTGTTTTGACAGCGACAGCCGGCGGTGCTGCGAGGCATGGAAGTGGGACCGTGCCTCTCTCGCTGGGACCCCGGGTACCTGCAGGCGGTTGGGGGAACGCGGCCCGTCAAGGTGCACGCCTCGCCGTCGTCTCGCATGGACTTCATCCACAAGAACTTTGCCTACAAGTGAGGCTGCTCCTGCATGAAAACAGGGTGCCTGTCAAAATAATGTCACTGTACTGTATAGGAAATGAGCGAAAGGTGTAAAACAATAATGCAAAAGGAGTTCGACTGATTAAAATTACCTAGGTTTTTCACGGCTCGATGTATGACAATTGCGAAGCCTGATGGTGCCTCCAAAGGTTCGAGGCGGAATGTTGCGAAGGAGAGAAGATAATCGGGAGACAAGATATCGGTGATAATGTTCATTCTTAGAACATTTAACATTATAGGATAGTTTTTTATTATAAGGCCCTCTTTTAGTTTTAAGGCTCCCATTGTATCTGCAAGTTACGTGTCCAGTTAGATACAAATGTGAATAATAGCTCTCGACATCAATTCTTCTTCTTTGTTCGTTGATTCATTTACAGAGCCCACTAGTCTACTGTGCTTTAAACTATAACACTGTAATTAAACACTATCAATTACAGTACTAAAGAAGCTTGATATTAGCACACAAAAGGTAGGTGTCCATGTTTCTGCAATGTGCCTGTATTAGAAGTTTGCATTCCCATCACCAGTGTAATCTAATCGTGTGTTGCTGATATAATTGTGCTTCTGTAAGGTAAGATTACATCACCTTTTGTAGAGTGTTTGAGAAGTCCCTCTCAATGTTGAATATGCTACCTTTGATCTGCTTTTGTTTTTTCACCATCGCAATGCATAACTATAATTTTACTTGGTTACTTGAAAAATGTGTGCAATGCTATGTGTACATGTGTTTTTTGTTGGTGGATTTTTTTATATATATGTATTTTAATTTATTTTTAAATATTTTCGTCAATTCGCATGTTTGTTGTGTCGCAGGAATCCCGTAAAGAGCTTGCAAGCTCACTGGGTATATTTCTGCTGTAATAATAAACATCTATCTAAAAGGAGCATCATATGCTCCCTCTGTTGGTGAATGTGTGCAAAGCAAGCTGGAATTATGTTGCTAAATTTTAATTGGATCACAATCGCTGTTGTTTAGGACCCTACCGTTCGATGAGTTCATTCAACGCACAGCTGAAGAGAAGCACTCTAAATTCTTCTTTTGTGAGGTAAAGTAACGTTTGCACTCACACAAGGTATTAATGTTAGCGTTCTCTGTTGATGTCATCACCGCATGTGTCTCAATGGAGGGTTCCATGAGCTTAAGAAAATGTATAACGTGTCATGTTTGCCACAGCATGTGGCAATACATTTGCTATGCGTTCTAATTTTGTTAAATGCAGTAATTAATAAATATGTTTTCATGCATTCGTATAAAATTGCACAACACGTTACCAGGGGATGCTCGTTATTATCATCACCATCATCGTCACCATCATCATTATCACCATCATCACCATGATCACCATCATCATTAGCACCATCAACATCATCACCATCATCACCATCATCACCATTATCACCATCACCCACTCACCCCCTCGCTCCCTCACCCATTCACTCACCCACTCACTCACTTACTTACCCACTCACCCACCCACTCGCTCACTCATCCACTCACTCACCCACTCACCCATCCACCCACTCACTCACTCACACACTCACTCTGGTGTTAGAGACAGGAGCCAGTGTTGTGTAAATGCAGGAGTCCCGTGGGGGGCTTGCAGGCTCACTGGGTGTTTTTCTGCTGTAATAATAAACATCATCTCTCCCTCTCTCTCTAAGTGACCTCGTGATTGAGTGATTGACTGATTGAGAGTGACAGAGTGACTGACTGATTGACTGACTGACTGAGTGACTGAATGATTGACCGAGTGACTCACATGACTTAAACGTTCCAAACACGGATTCTGTTTCAGGATGAAAAATACTACTTGCGAGCTTTAGGAGATGATCCCAGAAAGGTAAACGATGCTTTTGTCAGTATTGCATAATCGTTGCAAGATTAATATACTGCAGAGCACTTTTAAAATATCATAAACAGTGTAGTTATTAATGTAATGTTTTATATTGTTTGGTACATGTATCTACAGTTTGCAGCTTACACATGAATAAGAATGTAGACCAATCCCTCTTCACAAACAGGATGTGGCTGATATACGGAAGCAGTTTCCTGAGTTGGCCAAGGATATTGTCCTCCCCGAATTTTATGAAGAAGAGCAGTTCTTCTCAAGTGTCTTCCGCATCAGCTCCCCAGGCATTCAACTGTGGACACACTATGATGTATCGCACTCAGCGCATTCACAGTCTTTGCATGTTTGTGTTATTTTTTAAGAAATGCATCATCGTAATTGTTTTATACAATCAATCCAATGCTGTATGAATGCCTTCCCCAGTTTGTTGCCATTTCTCACAGTTCTGCAATGTTACAATCTACCTAGCACTTGCCCATCGATTCATCTCCTTATTGGATGTGTTGTCAAATGGATTATATTCTTTGACATTTTTGTAATTCATTATTTGGGAGAGTTAAAGCCTTCTATTTACCACTAGTGAGTGCACATGTCGTGTAGAAATGTAGTTATACGTGTACAGGTATTGTATTTAAGCTGAAGTAACAATGAACCTTGATTACTTTAATTACCTGTGCCACAACTTTGCTCTACACAATAGTCCCTAATGGAAAAAATATCCCCTTGTGCATTATAACAGCTTAGCTAAATAGTGATTACATTGTGAATGATGATGTAATCACTATTTAGCGATTCTTCGAAGCGCAATGGTTAAATTACAGTTTCCCATTTCTTTACACAGTTCTTTGCATTTGTATTGAACTCTGCAAGGTCTTTTGAGCTGCAGAGGTTGGGTAGTAGAGCGCAGACAAGGCAGTGTTTCTTGATGATCACATGTAACCTTTATGTGAGTCGACAGATGGCATATTATTGTATATCAACTGAACAAGTGAAACCTCAATATATTTCACGTGGTGGCACAATGGTTACAGCACTGATCTCTGAGCCCAGTGAACAGAGTTCAAATCCATGTCACAGCCAAGTGAAACCAGCACTGGCTGTACACCCTTCACCGGCCCACACTGACCAGCATGGCGAAATAATGGTTAAATAACCCCCATAACCAAGACTGCACAGGAAAACCTTGATGCAACAGTATACTGATTCAAACAATAATACAAAAATAAATACATAAACCACAACACACATTAAGATAATCGGCTGTGAAATATTACAGTTGTAACAAAATGCACTCTCTGTGCTCTTTGCTGACTCTACACTTGCTTTCCTCGTCCGCACAGGTTATGGATAACATGCTGATTCAGGTTGTGGGCAGGAAGAGAGTGGTGCTGTTCAGCCCCAGCGACGTGCCTTTCCTCTACCTCTCCGGTACTGAAGAGTTGAGCTGGGATATCAGATTATTTACGTGAGCTATTACTCTGCCGATGATTGATTCAGTTTGCTGGACTAACTGGATAACAAGAAACTTACCTGGACAAAAGTCTCACCTGTGTTCCCATCCACATCACGCTGAGTGTGCCGTGTCAGGTGGCTGCTATTTAAAGGGGACCAAGTTGTTGGTTACATTTGTAGTCGATTAAACGACTACTGATGAGCAATACATTACAAATCTATATGTTTACACTTGCACTGCCCAACCCACCTGTATGGTGAAGTATGGCCAAACAGCCCCCATGACCAACACAACATGGAGAGACCATCCACTAGTGATTTGCCAAAGAGCTAGACACGTACATACTTATAAAGACCGCCTAAATACATATGAGAATTGTCAGAACAAAGTTGAACTTAGATGTTTCCAAGACACTGTGAAACATGGCAATATGATCTTCCCCTATTAATGTATTGCACTGAAATTACTTTGATCCGTGAGTAAATGACATGATATTTCTTGAATGTGACAGTCCCACAGATAGGTTAAAATCATTATTAATAATACATTCTCACTGCTAAAGCTGAGATTAAACGGATTCACTTCCCGTTCACATACAATTGTCTGCTAAATTGTTGAATCCATGATTTAGTGAACAATAATTAAGGTATCCATCATCTTTGTGCTGGGCTAAATTAGGTTTGCTTACAATGATAAGGAATATATTTTTCAGATCATTGCATTGCAATCGAATGCAATGTTTAGGTACAACCAATCAAAATGAAATGCACACAAAAAGACCTAAACATATCTGCTCATATATTTTTCACTACCATCACTATGAATGCATCATTGCTTCATGTAAATAAATAAATTACCATACCAATCCACCAATGGATGTAGGCCTCCCCACACCATGTCTCATGGGCTGGAGGGCAGGACTGACTCCCCACTTGCCACTGATGGGAGCCGTGGCTGAGACTCAAACTCAGGTGCTCATGTTGGAAGTGCAGCGTTTCAACCACTGTACCATACGACTCCACACCTAATATGCATAATGTATAATTAGTCTTTAAAGATGGGCCTTCATAATGTGCTTAACATAAGGTCAGTGTGACACTAATGACTAATTTTCCTCAACATTTGACTATCGTTCCAATGTATTCTATTATGCATTTAATTGTATATAATTTTTCATTATTCTGCATCTCCTGTGTCATTTGCATGACTCACATTTAGACTGCTATAAAGGTGGTAGTGGTGATAAAAAATGTAACAATGATGAATATTTAAAATTCCCAGCCCAAGTGCCAATGAGCGTTCACTCGCGCAAGCATTTACATTTAGTAGCCGGTGCGACGCAACGCAGCACGCAACGGCAGAGCGTTTAGATGCAAAAGCATTTAATGTACTAATACAGAAGTTGCATTATTAAACAACTCGCTAAACTGTATGAGATGTTTAATAATGCACTGGGGAGCTGTGTCTGCTGCATTCATAACTACTTGTGAAATTGGTCTTGTGTGTATTGTCATGCCTAACAGGATGTCCTCATATGCATTATAAATATTGGCTACCATGAATCATAATAAATTGTAGAAATGTGTACGGTTGTTGAAGCAGGGAATTGTGTAATATGATATGTCTGGTTATTAGAATTCCTTTCCAAAGGTGTTCCTTCAGGATAGCCGTGTCGAGCGCTCCCACTCTCCTTTGCGACGTTTCATCTCCTACGTAGGAGGCACCCTCAGGCATTCAGACACATCCTCAGGCGTTCTCAGAACTCAGGCGTTCTCGTGGAAACCTACACCTACAGAACGTGAAAACCTACAGAACATGAAAACCTACATCAGTAAATGTTTGGTCATTGTTTAAAAAACAGTGGCTTAAAATCCAGTCACTCATTTTATGTGTGAGGAATTCTATTTCCCAAATTGCAACAACTGGGTAGTAAACTGCTGATTTTTGCATTTTAAGGGAAATGCTTTTATATCTTGTCTTTGTTATAATTCTAAATAACTTGATGATTCACAATGACCAAAAAATTACATTAAAAATGACTGAAAACATACGGTACATACTGTCAGAATAAAGTAAATAGAGGGTCATCAAAACATGTTTTGAATCGCCTATGTTCACCGCATTTCACTTCTAACACTGGTTATTCATGTGAAAACATTTTCTATATTTGATGCCTGTGCATCCAATACCATTTGCAGATGTCTGCTAAAAATGTCCATATCTACAGCTAGTGTTTCTTCAGTAATGTTCTTCACAGTAGCTGTGATTTCTGCCTTGTTCAAATGTCCAACTATATATGGATTATTCCTGTACACACTGGTAATAAACTCCCAAGTTTTATGTGTTTTGTGACGCCAAATTACTCTAAGCAAAATTCTTCAGTAAATATAGGCTAATAATTTCATCATCACTTTGCCCAACGTTTGACAGCCCATTGTCTAATTTCACGAAAAAACATCTCAGGCTTTATCGCATTGTAATAAATAGAATAACCACCTAATTCGAGATCGAAACATCGCACCTCCTGGCCTTGACATTCCCCACAGACGCTGGTGTAACATTCAACCATATAAGAACAACGATAAGCTGATGTGCAAAATTAAAGACAAGCAACAATGTGACTGTGGCCATAGAACCCCATCTTGACGTCATATAGTGAACCGATGTACTCTGCATTCCTTTAATATGAAACAAAAAAAATAGCAAAACTACCCAAACTCTGTTCTTAAGCCCTTTCATCGTGGCTAGCAAACCGTAGAATAGTGGTGTGTTAAATGCCGGGATATTTTCCCGGGTCGCAATTATGAAACCCTCTCGTTGCTTGCAGACCTCAACATTGGCATTTAGCTCCTGAACATTTTGGCATATGCAGTAATACAATAGAATGTAATTTTAATGGTATTGTGTTTGGGCTGTACGTGACCAGGTGACAAATCAGAGGTCTTGGATATTGACAACCCAGACTTGAAGAAATTCCCCGAGTTCAGCAAGGCCACTTGGCACGAGTGTGTGCTGGAGGCAGGAGATGTCCTTTTCATTCCAGGTACTTGGCATGCCGACGTGCTGAGCCGTCATGTGTCTCCATGTGTCACACATTCCCTTTGTAAAAAGATCACAGCCACTTTTGTGTTTTTTAACTCTTCTAAGAGTTTCTTTTTCGATATTTAATGAATACTGTGCGGTTTATAATCGTATTTTTCTGTACGTTTACGTAACTATCACAACTGTTACGTGAAATGTCTGAAAAAAATGTGATCGTTTTTAGTCCCTCTTAAAACAGTTTATGTAACTTGGTACTATATAAATAGTTTAAATTATTAACACAGATACTGCATACACCTTTATAAATTAAATGAGGCAATTTTATTTTTGCCTTTAATGTGCCAGAAAACTCTATCATGACCTACAGCCAAGCACTGCATGTGGTTTCATACTTTGAAAATTGTGTCCCATCTCTGGTGTGACTTTTTGACCCTTCCTTTATGGAAAAGTAATTAAATGTTTAAACAGAGCGATACCTCCTTTATGATTTATTTAGGGGCCGTAATTTATTAAGATATTTTGATTGTTGGTGTCCTTAGGTTTGTATGGGATAATATATTTTACAGAAAGTGTTGTTTTTGTGGCAATATGTAGCCTGTAATGCCAAGTTAAGGCCTGTAGCTTTAATTTCCGCAGTAGTGATTATCTTCCGTCATTTTTCACATTAAGAAGGAAACTCGGCAAATTACCGTCAGATATCCTTAGTGATTATTAAAAATAGGTCTATAAACGTTCACTTATTGAGTATATCACCACAGGGCGTTTGTTGTGTATTACCACAAGGGGTGTTTTTAGTACTTTAATAATACTGTATTGATTACTGTGGACACTGCTAGCGGCTAGTTTTGGATTGAATTATGAAGCGAGCTAATATGGTTCATTTACAGAATGTTAACTTGGTTACAACTGACTGGACAATTACAGCACCAGGGTAATTGGGGGTTAACAGCCTATTCTGGTCAGATTGCAAGTGACATGCTTTGCTGCTCTCTGACTAATGTATTAATTAAAACCTGAAGGTAACGTCGGCCAATTATGCCCCATATAAAGTGCATGCTCTGAACGCATTAGTTGGGCTAAGTGCCATTAAACCGCTTTACATTTAGAGACGTGATGAGGCACTACTTATTTTCACCATAATGGATGATATATCATCGAGGAGGCTGCATTGTGCAGACACTAAGGTTGAATAACAAGCTTAATCCTTCGACATAAGTGGACCCTGGCTGATGTATGAGTTTTAAGCGCAGTTAGTATGGGGATTGGTACATTTAAAATCCATTAATTTACTAAAGAGTAATTGTATGTTGCGTGTTTTGTTAAACCACTGAGAATAGACTGTTAATAACGGAGCAGAACCTCACAATGTTATAATCTTGCAGAAGGACAACCCAAATACCTTAGGTTAATTTCAGCCAATACCACCTATCATGAGCCATGGCCATTGCATAATATAGTCACAAGTCTAAGCATCTCCCTACTTAAATGAGCATTGCAGTACCCATTTCTGTAGGTGGCCCTGAACCAGTGGGGAAATCGCTAAAGGACGACCATGCATTGGCGTCCTTCAAATATTACCAACAGGCAAAGACGAACATGCCATTACGAGATTCTAAATTATCTACAAAAAAATCCTTCAGAAAGCTTGCTGGCATCCTCTACGCGTCCTATTGACGTGCTGTTTGAGCCGCCGCGTGTGTGTGACTCACGTGGGTCAACGGCTGTCCCTGTTGCTGGCAGCGCTGTGGTTCCACAACGTGACGTCTTTGGAGTTTGGCGTGGCCGTCAATGTGTTCTGGCGGCATCTTCCGCTGGATGCTTACAACCTCACGGACACGTACGGCAACAAGGACCCGGTGGCGGCCACGCGAGCCATGCAGATCCTGGAGCGGGCGCTGAAGTCGCTCGCGGAGTTGCCTCCGGAATACCAACACTTCTACGCCCAGCGTTTAATCCTAACGGTGCAAAAGAAGGTGCTCGGAAGAAATTGTTCTGAGCCAGCTGCCAAATGATGGCTGTATTTAGACAGCTTTAAAAATATAATTGTAACATGAATTAAATTGTTAAAGTGCCTCCGTCCTCAAATGAGTATTAGTGCAGTGCTTATCTTCTTTGGTGGCTCTTAGCCAGTGGCGGAAATTGTTCTTTCTTTTGGCAGGGGCAATGCCTCCAGAGAATGACCAATGTCCCACAAAGTAATACTCGTTTGATTGGACCCTGGAGGATACTGGGTTAAGGTAACCCCCGCCCAATGTTTTAAGTTTCAGCCCCTTTATCAATCTACTGCTGGATGATGGTGTCCTCACGCCATGTCATTAGAATAAAATGTCACCACGCTGGTCAGTACATGTTGGTGAGGTGAGGGGCCCAGGGCTTAGAAATCGCTCACCACAGTTGGTCAGGAATTCCGAGAGTGCTGGATTTATAGTGCGGTGAGCTAACCACTGTGCCACCACTCCACACCAAATGTTGAACTTCAAGACAATAATGTACATTTAAAAATGCATTCCGCATATGTGATATACACAAAAGCAACGTCATTGACTAATTGTTGTATACAAATGTACCATAATTTAATACAAGTTTACATAATGCAACGAGAGTACAATATAGTCGGTAGTAACAATAACCTACTTCGGTCGTTAAGTTACTACGGTACATTTTATTGTGTTGGTGACACATTTTAAAGTTTGATATTAAACTGTTCAGTGGACAGCTGTGACACATATGTACATGGACAGTGAATACATAATTTAAATAGTAATTGTTTTGTCGAAAAAGATCATCTTAAGGATTCATTTCAATAGTGTTGAGGCATATGGTGATACATAAGAAAACGCATGCTTCCTAATGGCTGTGGTGCACCATGTTAATGGGTCCATCTGCTGTGCCAGAGTGAACATCACGGTCAGAATTGCACACAGCTGACCACCTAGGCAACAGCCCTCATCTGTATTCAGATACGTTTTGGTTTTATTTACCCATGTTTTTGTATCATTCAACGTGGAAATTATTTACATAGATCAAAATTTGGCTGCATTTCTGTGGGAGGTTGGGACTGTTGGATTTTGTTTCTAGATTATCTTGACATAAACGCTGCAATTTACTGAATGGTATGGATCCATTTGTATGCTTTGTTCAGGTTTTAGTTTACGATCCGTTCTAAAACCTTCCCGGATCGCAAATTTCGCGAATAGTACCATGACCCTCACAAACGTACCCATTGGCTCTAAATATTGTACTAAAAAAACGTGGATAAATACTTATACGCACTACATAATGCAGGAAAATCTGAAAACAAGATGTTGGAATGTGCGACAATACATGTGCGTTACCCACGATGGTGGAGTCTTCCTCACTTGGTGGAGTCTTCCTCACTCGGTAAAGTCTACCGATCTCGAAAGACTCTGCACAGTTATGAAGACTCTCCCAAAACCGGTAGCAGCCACCAGTTTACGAAGACTACCCGCGACAAACTGGGACAGGACAGGGGGATGCGGATACCTACTGGGGTCCCGAGGCAGAGGAAAGACGCTATGCGCACGTACTACTCCTCCTCGCGGAGCAGCCTAACGCGCTCAGAAATGCTTGTGGAACATTTGGGAAGCGCCTGGGAAAGTTTGCGAAGGATGCGCTAGTGCCTCAGCGGAATTTCGAGAATCACAAATTTGTGGATAACAAGGTATCATGGATTAACGTGCTCAATGGCGTACATGGATAAACGTGCTCAATGCTGACCTCTGCAGATGGTGATTGGGATTGATTGACCTTTTGGTTGCACATTATGCGTCGTAACACATGGGCAAATGTAAAAAACACATCAAGCAGTGAAGCATTTTACTTAACACTAGCGTGACATGTTACTATCCATTTGCATCACGAAGTATTTTTCTAGTGCATACAATACCGTCCAAGTCCGTCCTTTTCGTTGCCGTGACGGCATTGCACCCGACCTTCACACGTCACCTTGCGGGTGGTGGGCCCACAAGGCTGAGGAAAGGGATGTCTGGTCCACTCTCCTTGGACTGCTGCCACCACGACTCTCACCAGGACAAGCTGTTTAGAAAATGGATGGATGGATGGACAATACCTCAGCATTCGGGATATTAAATACATGACAACACAGCAGTGTCAGGTTAATTTACTTGTTAGGAGGCAGTGGAATTATTTATTTAAAAAGAATAGTTCATTAACGTGATAGAGCTCTTCAAACTCGTCATTATCTGGCCCAGCTTGGCGTGAATGGTGCGATTGCTTCGGAACGAACACTTCATGTCAACAAGCACACCTCCTTGAGGAGCACTTCTGAAACAGCGCTCTTGAAATCGCATTACCGCAATTTCCCCTTTGCACATGATACCTTCATGCCTATGCTAGGTACATAAGTTGCTGTATTTGCATATAACAAAAATCGCTCTCAATGTCTAGAACAAAAGACTGTGATACCGATATTTTTTGTTTTCCTGTGTGCACAGTGTACCACCATCTTACTACATGTACATTATTGGGACTTGACCGGATAATTTTGGTTCATAACTGTTTTTACGTGTCAAATAACGTAAGCAAAATGTGCGTCGTAAACCCTCCTCCACCCGACATAGACATTTAATAAAGTCACGTGAACAAAGGTGCCAATTCATTATTGCTTCAGCACATTGTTACGTTGGAGAGCAATATACCATATATAACAATGTGGGATTACTCAGTAGCATGAAGATGTGTAAATATATGTGCAGTGAGGTGTACTTGTAAATCCTGGTTTTAAGCAACAACTTCAGTGGTTAATATTTATTTCCATCCGTGAGAAATCTACAATCCATATTACGCTGCCATTGGTGTTTGCCATAGCAGGAGATGGTAACTTTTTTTTAAACAGCAGGGGGCATGCATACTCTGCAACAAACATTGCAGAAATATTTTGTCTTACGTTTAGATTTTTTAAAATAATGGTAACTGATACTAATTCACTTTCCATAATCTTATTATTATTTCAAATTTCTATAATAGGAAAAGTTGTATTTATTTCATAACAATATATTGAGCTATAGGAACCAACATTGTTTTAACTATTTTAATACCACTTAAAATGTGTGGCCTGCTAGACGTATGTTAGGGAAATGGTACAAACAATGGTCAGGTTGGAATTTACATGAGAAATCAGATTAGTATTATAAAAATAAAGTAAACAAACAATGTTTTTGACATCGCTTGCACAGATTATATAAATAAATCACACTTCACAGAAGTGGAAATCATTGTACTTTCATGTCTAAAATATTCACACCTACATTAATATACATACTTTTATGTACATAAAATATGCTTGCTTTCAGAACACTTGCTGCAAGGATAGCCTTTAAATTACATCTCAAAATAACGACTGCACTCAACTCATTGTATGGATTAAAAGTAGCTTTGGAAACAATGGAAAATTTGTAAACTGAGTTTTGTGGTAATTTAACAGTTTATGGTAAAAAAAAAAATCAATCCATCAGTCTTAACGGGGTACTGCATTGAACCTGCTGCACAAGGACAGCTGCCATTACTGGGTCCCCTAGACTCTGAGACGTTTGTTAAATTATGGTTGTTGTTGCAAGTTTAATTAGCCGGTATCCAGGTTGACCCGGGTTCGGGAGCAATGCACTTCCTAACGCCAACCTCATAGTTGGAGGGTCTTCGGATCGTTATTTGTTTAGAACCTCCCCCCAGACAGGTTGACCTTACCAGGATTGCTCGAATCCAGGTGACATATCTGTCGGGTTCATTGGAACACGCAAACCCCTCCACCACGATAATGTTCCGATCAATGTGGAGGGACGTTTATCTTATGGGCATAGCACAGATGCAAGTTATCATTTTAATTTCAGTCGACATTGTATTTCCATACTGCAGATCAATTTGAATGGACGTAAGTGCGAAGCTTCTGCACATCATTGTTTTGGAATGTTTGAAGGACAATACGCCACGCATCGCACAACGTGTTAGCTCTCGTAGACAACTTCCAACTCGGACAGGGTCTGTTTAAATGCATGCTGTGCCCCTCTGCACTGCAGGCAGCACATGGCCCGTTTTGGCTGAGCTGCAGAAACGAGGCTTATGGGAGTGCCTAATGGCCCGGCACTAGCGCCAATAAAGCCACTTTCCATGTTAAATGCGGGCTGGTCCTGGAGGCCTCCCTGGCTTAATTGACCAGCAGCAGAAATGCCCCAAAGTGCAGCAGGAGCTGATGGAAACGTGCTGTGACTTTGCGCGAGTAAATAATGCACTGTATTTTGATGTTTATCCGCAGATTTGTAGCGTTCCAATCCTCTAGGTGCTGAAAGGTAATTAGACTAATGGATAAACTGTGTTGGGATATTATTTGGTTAATATTTTATTTGAAATGATTTATTGTTTTCTACCTTCTGGCAAGGCTAAAACTTTCATGCAGATGACTTTAACCCTGGCTGTGCCAGTGAAGAGAATCTTGTTCACGATTAAAATCTGGAGATTTTTCTCGTTTTTATCCACAAAGGAAATGTTTTATTACGTACAGACGTAATAAAACATTTTTTGTAAGTATGTTTTTCTCAGAAATCCGGTGAATTAAAATATTAACATTATTGTGCATACATTAGCATATAATGGGACCAATCTGTCAAAATTTTGCCGCATAATCTTAGTTTACAGAAGTATACTTGTGCATCGTTTCAGAATAAATCTTGGAAACAATGAAAATGTCAGCAGTATTCTGATGGTCTTCGTGTGTACATTCGTTCTTTAAATTATTGTTATCTGCAAAAAACGTCACCGCTTCAGTTACCATTTATGTACATGCGCATTCTGTGTAATTGAAAAAAAAATGCCTTAAACGAATAAACAACCAACACTACAGCGCTATGTAAAAACACATCAAAAGTTTTTTGGTATTGAGCAAGCTTCTCGCCCTCTTATACTTCATAGCGATAGCTACAGCCGCTTCATGTTTTTGTTGACCGTAATAATTTCCTAGAATGCTGTTGCTTCTTCATATGTACCTTTTATTGTGCCATGGCATCAACATGGCAATATTAGTCTTCCTGCACGTGATGAAAATATCCTCCAGATGTCAGCAACCACTTTTCTTGCACTTGACAAACATTCTCGAGGCTCATCCTATGCGTTTAGACCCGAGAGCAAGACGGCACTTTGGACTATGGAGGAAAATTACGGCATATATGCTAGTGTCATGGTTACTGAGCACTCAAGATTGTCACATATTTGCAAAGTTCTGAGTTCAAGTTCCAGTCAGTAGTATTGCCTGCCCATCATCTCCCTGGGGTCAAAGAAATTAGCTTCTGGATTTTCTTGGAAGGCAACAGCAGGTGTCCTGTGATAACGACACACTTCTTTTAAGTCAATGTTGAATTACCAATACTTTCTAAGGACTAGTAAGAGATAAGCACTGCCCTTTGCTCATAAACGACTGGGCACAGTTATACCGGCGTTATTGTTAGTTAGAAGCCAAGCTCCAACTAATCCCAAACATAATACCAGCTTGAGCAGATCATTCCTATTAGCAATGCAATTGTGTTGTCACTGTCCAGTATGACACCTTCACTTAAAATGACCACAGTATTTCAAAAAATGCATGACCACATTTGCTGAAGCTGATGCATATCGGTCAAGGGGACCTACACCGTATGAGAGCTGAGACATATATGGGAATGTGTAGAGTTTGGCACATTTCCCACAAGTCTGGTACAACCATGCAAGTTAAATCTCTACCGAGCGTGACGGGACAGGACGAGAGCGGAGCGACACAGCAGGAGGAAGTGGGATGGAAAGGCTTAACCCTCGGATCAAATGGGAAGCAATGATGCCAAAAATTAGGGGCAATCCAGTCATTTAGTTTGGAGCTTTACACACTCAACACAGTACACTTGCTGGGCGTCATGTGGCCTATTAAATAGATGACCAAATCCTTGCACTTGCAAGCAATGTTCCTGGGAATCCGTCATATAAATGCTGGACTCTCTTATGAAAGCAAGAGTGAGAAGAACGATATAGTTGCACCATAGAAGGGATAATAGTGTTAGTGAGAATGCTGTAAGAAGTCATATTAGAGTGCTGCCAGACCTTGGATGCAGATGGGTAAGGGAGAGTATTAGTGATGGATGAGCACACAAATTGGCAAGTGGGTGGACTGGTGAGCGGTGGGCAAAATGCTGACGATTTTGAGACGGTGTGTTAACATGCAAACGTGCACGATAAGCAGGTGCACGTGTCATGGAGTGGATTAGAGTCTCGTCTTTAGGGCATGTGCATGTTAAGCAGATGACTGAATGTTAGCGCAGATCTGTAAATACATTTTAAAGTACACTAATATTTAGGTAGTGGTGTACAGCTTAAATGGTAGTACATCTGCATAGCAAGCAGCCACATCCACGAGCGTGGTGTCCTTGCAGTTGGTCCTGGTCCCTCACATAATGCACTAGAGGCTCCAGGTAGCTGTTTTGTACACTACAGAGTGACATTCGGATCTTGTCTCTGTTGGTTTGCTCTGGCAACCAATAGTGGATGGCCAAGGAGTCACGCTTGAACAGCTGGTACATTCTAAAATGCTTAAACTGAACGGAGAAAAAATATTCAACTCATAATTTGGTTGAAGATTAGCATGGCGACAACACAAAAAGAGTATGTACCTTAGAAGATTGATATTGAAACATATATAGATAGATAGATGATAGATAGATGTTTATTATTACAGCAGTAAAATACCCAGTGAGCTTGCAAGCTCTTTACGGGATTCCTCCGACAACAAGAAATAGCAAGGCTGTTTTGGATCTGTATTGAGAATGGACCTCGAAAAGATACGCAAGACATGAAACATACAGGAAGGCAAAGATTGCTTGATATACATGATTAAGAATGTGTACAATATTTGAAAAACATGAAGCGTGTACTGTAATAACTCGAAAATTGTGGAAAGCCATCATTTGGATGGGAATCTAATAAGAAGAATATCCGTGTACATAATTCAGGTTTTACATTCGGATGTGACAACGTGTGCAGGTGGAAGAATTGGAAGACAAAGGCAACGTGTGGTAATGCTGACGATTCTACTGCACCAGTGCTGGGCTCCCACCAGACCAGTTCTCCCAGGGTCAGCTGTGTGGGCTCCGTGTGTCCGTCTAGTGCACAAATCACCGATTATCAAGCCACATTCCAGGTTCTCAATGGAAGTCTGAGTGTCCATGTGAGCCTATGAGTCTCATCGTTAGCCCATAGGTCTGAATATAAGTTTGTGGGTTTCCGTGTGATTTCCTGGGTATCTGTGTGAGTCTATGGGTCTCCATGTGAGCCTGTGGGTCTTCACTTGCATCTATTGGTCTCTGTGTATATAGGTGTCTGTGAAAATAGTGCCTATCATAAAGCCACTGCCAGCACGTTCAAGTTTCTCAATTCCTTCTCTTGCACACGTCAACAGAGACTGAAATATCTGAGGTGGCCTTTGTTGTCTCCTACATCTGGACCCACATATAAGTTATAGGATTTTCTTAAACAGGCTCAGAAAGACTCACAGGAACATACTTTTAAGTGACATTTGAAATCCTGTAATGTTGTACTAATCACATAATGATTGAAAATCATGGTTACGGTGCTTAAAAAATATGCGTATCCTTAAAATCGCATCAAAATATGTTTTGTCCGTCTCTGGTCTATGCAGCCTATGTGGTATATCATAAATACAGGCCTACAGTATATGTGTACACCTTTACATGGATGTATGCTAATGTTGACCGTGCATAGCATGTTCTCGTCTTTTTGGAAGCACGACAAACGTTGCCCTCAAACGAGCAATAGGACCAGACTCCGTCGACAGCGCTGTACCAGTGATGGACTTTCCACATTCCTCTGGTGGGTGCCGGTTTATCTACATTAAACCAACGTTGACTTCTAACAAGGTGGTACTCTTTTTACTGACCACTAGAGGGATGATATATTGGCTGGGTCAACCCTCGACCATGATTTCATTGTATAACCTGCCGCTTGTGAGTCAAGGCCTTGAGCCACCATGCTACCTGGACAGATGATGTTGGACGGATGACGTTTTACAATGCCACCCTGTATATTGTGTTAATGGTGCCGTGTGTGCAATAGAAGAGTGATAACTAATCAAAATACCTGTCACACATGTATTCTTGATGACATACTCAGTGATAAACTTTATCTAGGCACGGTTGTGTAGAACTAGCAAGATGCTCTCACAGAAATGAACGCAAATGGTGAAAATGTTGTGGTCTTTGTTAGTGCATTTAAAATTACAACGTTTAGCCTGTCGTGCATCTTAAACGCAAAAGGTAATGGCGCAATGCATATCGTTGCAAAGTGTAACGGTAGCCAGTGACACAATTGTCTCTAGGTGGGTTATAAACTAAATGTGCAAAAGTCCTGCGTATAGGTCTTATATTTTTATGAAAAATGCAGCTGCCAACATGCTTCTCAGAGCAAACACTATGATGAAGTGGTTGCTTCCTTGCTTTTGTTGCCTCGTCATATGTGCGATTTGTTGCTGGATACATGTTTCAATAATCATGTGATGGTGTTGGTGTTATAGTGCGTTCAGTGCCCTTGCATGTGTGAGCAAGCGCGGTGGCTTGTAATTCTGTGTGAAAATTCCAAAAAAGGTCAATGTTATGAGCTCCGAATGGTGACTTTAAACATGAAAGGTTACACGCTCGTAATCAGTGTCAGCGCCGCAAGCAGTGCATACTGTCTGCAATGACGCGTGGTTCATTAACAAATAGGATGGAACAAAAACTGAAAAGTGCACAAACAACCATGGAGAAATGCTTGTAATTACACTGAGAGGCAGAAAGATGAACAGATAGATTAGAGGAACTATGCATGTTAATGACATCATTCAAACTGTTATGAAAAGCAAGTGGGCTTGGGCAGGACACGTCGCTAGAGGGATGATGGCAGATAGTCTAGAATAATGACAAAGTGGCAGCCAAGGAATGGTGGAATGCGTCTGAGACGCCGTCCACCGAGGAGATGGAGGGGTGAAATCTGCTTGCGTGCAGGTACGCAGTGGATTATCACATTGTGGGACCGTATGATGACGGTGGCTTGAGCAGAAATGCATTGCGCAACGGATTGATCATGGCTGATAATGATGAAAAAAGCAGGTCGGATGACTGGCAACAGTGGCTTTTAGAAAGATACGTTCCTCAGTAATGACATTCTGTGTGTGGCATGTGTGATGCTCAAAAAGCTGTAAAGTACTGATACAAATAAAAGACAATTGTCTGTTAGTCAATTGAGTTATGAAGCAGATAAACGTAAGTTACAACACGTAGACTTGTTCACAATATACTCACGTATATAAACTGCCTAGTTAATTCATTGGCATAATGTATAACCTTACACAAACAAGCATGGCTTCTAGTGGGTTAATATTATATTTATTAGACTCAGGTATGAGCGACCAACATGGGGAGGCCTTCATCCAGCATTAGATTGACAGAGGGCAGTCAATTATTATTAATGACTGGCAGGGTACACGCCCTAGGGGCGATCTTGTTACAAGCGTGCAACATGTCTTTCTAACGTCAGGTTAAAGGTGGAAGAATGTTTAATAATGTTGATGATAATCGTAAAAAAGTTGGACGTTTAAGCTGAAATAGTAATACAGTTTCAGAACAGTATTCGAAAGGTGGAAAGTAAATCTGAAACAAGACAAAATCCTTGGCGTTGTGCAAATAAAATACCATACATGCGTACAGAAAAACACAACACTTGCTCCATTATATATAGCTTATGTTGGTGCGTCCATTTCCAGTGTGTTGCCAGTTTTCTAGAATAATAATAATAATTCCAATCTATATAGTGCCTTTCACCCGAGGGTCACAAAGCGCTGCACAAGGGCCGCGAAGAGGACGGCATACCAACAACGAAAGAAAAAACAATAAAAACCAAAGCAACAGAAAATAAATGATTAAGGCTACT
>JAZEWU010000001.1:5046814-5078907 GCA_036362915.1 Geotria australis
TAACAAATCCAATATAGAGCTGGAAAGATTAGACAGTCAAGAAAATTAATCAACTAAAATGGTAATCAACAACTGTTCTCGTGGCAGATTACCCAGCCCACTTTAAAATTAGTGATTTCCCCAACACCATATCTCCCGAAGGCAGGCAACCCCTAACAAGCCACGACCAGCGTGACGCGGCTGGTAATGCCACCAAGTCCAGCCCATCACCTCCCGTCCAGCACAAATTGAGGAAAAAGTGATGATACGTCTTTGTCCATTATTTTTGTACTGTATTATGTTTGGGAAGCAGGGTGTTGCAGTGGTAACATCCGCGCCTTACAGAAACAAGGTCATGCCCGAGGTGGTTCGATTCCCGCCTCAGGTGCCTTTCTTTGTGGAGTTTATGTGTTCTCCTGCCTGTTGTGCGTGGTTTACCTCTGGGTTCTCCAGTTTCCTCCCACAGTGAAAAAACACTCCCTATATAATTGGCCGACAACACTATAATACAGTTTGGCGGTTTCGCGCCGGCTAACCCCGGGGCTTCCTTCTTCCCCCCAACCTATCTGTGGTTCCTGCAGTGCCTTGGGCCCTCTGGGTGGAATTCATTATATAAATGCAATCACCCATCCATCCATTTTCAGAAACCGCTTAATCCTGTACAGGGTCGCGGTGTTATATGCAATCAATTATTATTAACTATTAAACCCGATTAGCCAAGTAATCAAACGGAGCATCAGTAGAGTAATGAATTACTTGAATAATTGTGCAGCCCAACTGTAATCCAAACGGTGTCATATAAACAAACCTGCGTCAACAGCAGCCATGGTGCCTCGGCTCCAATTCGCCATTAGCCATTTACTAAACAACCACGGCCACTGTGCATCACAGCCACTGAAGCGTGCCCCTCTGGGTTAACGTTTCACTGTGCAAGTTTAATAAGTGGCAGCAGAGATACCTCCTATCCAAACACAGCAACACAGTGGGGCCCAAGTGGCAGCAGCGAGTAGCAGTCATGCGTGTCGCAGCCCAGTGGCCGCCCATCCTAATCTTGCCCTTTTCACACCTTTGCTAGTTGAACATCTACCAGCCTTAGAGTGGCACCTCTCTTCCCACCCATCTAAAGGCGACCTGCCACTTCCACACCCATCACGCGTGCCACAGATACCACGGAGGCTCTGCAATGTCATGAGCATTTGCTCTTGAGACGTTTCATTTTCACACGCACATAGACGTTCGTGGGCACGCAGGATTTAACACAAGCAGGAGTCCAAAAAGCAATTAGCTCATAGATATACATGCATACGCACATTTTTTAGTGGAATCTTCATCATATATTGGTATTTTATGAGGGTTTACAGGAGAGGGAAAATATACCACAGATGTTCAGATATAATCTGGTCATAAATGTCATGTCACACAAATTGTCATGTGATATATGCGATGCTGGAAACCGATTCTCTTGTTTGATTATCCAACAAGACACCGGCGGCAAATTAGATATTTTGTATCATGGTGTCTTTATCCCCGTGAAATATAATAAACATTTACAAACTTGTATTTGAAACCGGGAGGCTCATGTCTTCAACAACCACGTTCGTCTTGCTTATAACGTCACAAGATGAAACAGTGGTGAGCGTGTGTTGCTGTGTTTTGCCCTTAAACAACATGTTATGCCAATGCTGATGCCAAGCTGTCTAGCCAGCAGACATTCAGCTCCTTAACAAAAACATCTTTGTTAATATCCCATGACAACACAAAATCAAATACTGTGACCGTCTCTGCCCATAGTTGAGTTCGTGCAATGTATGTATCTATCTGTGATCTCGATAGGCATCACAGAAATATTCTAATAAACATTGTGAATGCATTGAGTATTTAAGTAGATTGACATAGCACAGGTAGCTATGTAAGTGAACAAATCTAACTTTAAAAAGCTACGAGTGCCCACTTTAAGTTAACACTTGTATTTATTGGAGAAACAGTAAGCAAATTAGTAAACATACACCCCACTGAATTCAACGTTGAACGCATCTTGTAGCACTGCTGTTTTAGTGCAGAAGTTGCTCCTTGCGAAATTCTGATTAAGTGAAAGAGCGCTCACTCTTCAAGTGCAAAAAAGCATAAACCAACAACCAATTACGACAACCTATAGTGCACATTAGAGCAATCAGCTCCCACTTCACACCCCCTAAGTACTTTCTTCATTCAGGCACTGAAAGCCACGGAGGGTTGCTCCTCGGTACAGCGTAGGCTGCGGAACAGCCGAGGGTAATCACACCAGGGGGTGCCGAGCTCCGGTGCCGGCATTAATCAATGCTGAATCTGGACACATAAGTAAGCTTGGGATGTGGCAATTGCATTTTAATAGGGAATTACGATAGTGGACTTATTTTCACTCGGTGTAAGTTACTCAGTTTAAAACGGGTAACAGTGCAGCGCGGCGATGTCTTGCTCGAGCCACTGCTGGTGGAAGTTCATGCACGCCAGGAAGCTCTAGAGCGGGGGTTTTCAAGCTTTTGTACCTCAAGGTCCACTTGGCCCATTTGCGTATGATCTCCACGGACCACGACGTGGTGCGTCGCGATTGAGAATGGCGGCGATAGAAATCACCTGTAGAGAGTATTTTGGGAGAGGTGGGAGTACCCACAATATACCCCACCACATGCGACCTGCATATCGAGTAACTGTGGTGTATGCATTTATTTTGCTGAGCGGACAGAGGTGGGGGCGGTGGGTGTTAGAAACCTGCCCCATTGTGTCACAGATACCTTTACCTCTTACAACCAACCCATGGCCTCTACCTGTGTCTGCATACGGCTCACGATGCAAATGACTGTGTGACACATGATCTTGTGACTCATGTATATATGTTTCAAGGCAGAATTGCGCTTTAGTAAAAGGCTTTAATATGCACAGTTGGTGTTGCTTTTGTCTTTCTGAGATAATGACTCAGGAACTGCTAAAAAAAAAAACTGTGCAGGCTATAATGTCTAACAATTAAATTTACGGTTTACAATGGAATTTTTTACACCAAGTCTTTTTATTTTGACCTGTGCAAAATTGTCACATTTGTCAACCGAAATTTGTTACAGTTTTTTGGAAATTCACATTCTGGGCATGTCTAATTTAACAATCCCAATATTGATTTTTTTTAGATATAAAAAAAAAATCAAAAAGCTGTGTATGTTTTAATAGGTCTGCCCGGCTTCCTGAATGCCTGTTGGATGAGTAATTTACACAGCAACGTAAATACCATGATTGCGGTCATCATCAGCCGTGGTCAATCCACTGCTGGATGAAGGTCGCCTCTAGCTGCCAGCATCTGTCGCGATCGTGTAATGTAAATAATCAGTTCATCACTTGCACGCGAGCTGATCTCATCACTCTCCTCGGTAGACATTCTCTCGGGTTCGTCCCATTTGTCGGCTGAACAACAACAACCCTTCTCGCGATGAGTTCTGCCCGAGACCACTTACCTGTGTTGACAGTTTGAAAGACGTCACCAATCTGGATATGTTCTCCGATCCGAATGTTCCTCTATCTGTCTATCAATGGTACAGTGGTAACATCTGCGCCTCATACAAAGAAGGTCCTGCCCAAGGCGGTTCGATCCTGCCTCGGGCGTCTTTCTGTGCGGAGTTTGTTTCTTCTCCCCCTGTTCTGTGTGGGTTCCCTCTGGGTTCTACTGTTTCCTCCCACAACAACAAAAAACAGGCATTCATTAATTGACCGATAATATCATAGTATATAAGACGTAGTGTAGTGTCTGGCGAGATTGGCACTAGCTGACCACCTGCAGACTTCTACCCTCTCTGCGGTTTCCTTGCACCTCCGTATCTGTGTTTCTTCCCTGACCAGGCGTGGAATTTTCGCGCGTTATAAATTGTATCGTTAGTGTATCATTATTATTACTATCTGTTCATACTTCTTTGCGAGTTGCTGTTAATGAGTATGTTTCTGAAATGTACGTCATAGCAGTTATCATCTATGACTCACGCTCTCAGTAAAATTGTAGCTGTTTACTTGCTGGCGCTGCCAGTTTCAAACAATTCACCGTTCTCTCTGCGATGCATTGGCCAGAGGTGGCTGTGCAAGCGTGACTTTAGTGGACCGTTGTTATATTTACAGACTGCAATCAAAATTCTAAGTGCTTAGAAATGTCTTTAAGTGTAACCTATGAACGTGCCCTTTGAAACATTCCCAGTTGTAAACTTGACCAATAGCTGCCCCTATACTAAAAATAAATAACCTAAGTAAGGTGATGGTTGCTTTTCAAAGCTGTTCTTTCGGGATAGCCGTGTTGAGTGCTCTCCCTCGCGACGTTTTGCCCCTCAGTTGTTCTTCCCGACACGGCTATCCCGAAGAATAACCATCGTGAATGGAGCCGTGAAAACCTACATCAGTACACGAGCCAAGTGTTGCACAGTGAATTGTTGTGTAAGACTTCACCAAAAACGAATAGACAGACGTTGGGATACAACGTAGGTGAGTATTTAACACAAGCCCATTGAGTTTTATATTCGTATCAAAGAACATTAATTGTAAAAAAAAGTTGAAAGCAAATGTCATTATAGTCAAATATACATGGAATAAGCTGATAAACATTTCCTATATTAGTTTTGAATTATGCAAACGTCGAAGATCCGCACTCAAGAGGTGCACCCAGCTAGATGTTTTACAAGGACCGAGGTAATGTGTTTCCACTCTAATACAAAGTCACTCTTATCAGGACAAACATAATTGGTTGCGTATAAATTAAGTGTTCATTATCACTCCACCCAGCAGTATAAATGGGGACACCACAGTTCATCGACCGGCAGTTGCACGTGGTGGGGCTAGGGGTGGGTGCTCTCACCTCTTGCAAAGTCTCTGGCTAGCGTGGGAGAGTAGGATATGTTTTTAGATAGATGTTTATTATTACAGCAGAAAATACCCAGTGAGCTTGCAAGCTCTTTACGGGATTCCTGCGACACAACACACATGCGAATTGACAAAAATAATTAATAAGAAATAAATATATAAAACTAATAAATTAACCAACCCAAAAAACATTTACACACAGCATTGCACAAATTTATTAAATCTACAAGTATCAAGGCAAACGTCAGAATTGGATTGTTACATCTTAACACGTATAGTGTTGAATGTGATAGTGTCTCCATGCTCAAAATAGTGAACGTTTCTACTGATGTAAGTTGTCACGGCTTGACGCACGATGGCTGCTTTTCAAAGCCGTTATTTCGGGATAGCCGTGTCGAGCTCGACACGGCTTGACACGGCTTCCATCAGTGCACGTTCCTGTTGGTGACCGTGAAGCGGTGGTGATAACTCCACATCCAGATTGTGTGGGCCAGTATCTCCGTATCCCTCACCTCCCTCTGCTCCCTCCACTGGCCTCACATCCCCATCCTGCCTGTGCCATTGCGCCTCCACTTTCGGTCTGCCATAGTGTCTCTTTTCGCTCCCGTCACCCTGATTGACAGCTCAGGGTAGAAATCTCACCAGCACGGCTCACAACCTCCTCTCTATCGAGGTCCACGACCATCGCTGCCAGGCATCGTTTCTCCATGGCAGGCCCCTTGTCTGGAATGCGATCCCGCTGCAAATTGACAGCATTCAATCTGTACTGACGCACTCGAAACTCAGGACGCCTGAAGATGCCTCCAACGTGGGAAGCAAAACGTCGCAAAGGAGAGAGGGGGAGAGCGGTCGACACGGCTATCCCGAAAGAACGGCTTTGAAAAGCAACTGTCAGCATTCAATCCACACCGACTTTTGAAAGAGACTTAAAGGCCCCACATTTTTTGCCTAGTTTTCGAGTGACACTGATATTTGCTCTGGACCTCAGAGACATGGTCGTTCGTGTCTGTGAAGAGATGACTTTATGTATTATATCAGTAAGTCCGTCTTTATTTAAGCTGGAAGGAACTGTTGAGCTCTGTAGCTGTTTTTTCATTAGAGAAAGATACACCTCTAGATAAAAACAACTCCATTAACATAAATAAGAAAATATAACATGGGATAGCCTCAATCATGACCAAATGAGACATATGAGACGTCTAGCAAACTATATCGTTGATCCTTTTCTTGTTTGCAGTACTGTATTATCCAGTATAAACCTTTGCCACAATTAATATCAAAGGTTTAATGTTGTACATTATGTATAATAGATCAAGTGTTTGTTAAAATATAGGAGGCTTTTGTTAATTACCACACTCTGACCTGCGTCCAACATGGTGATGTTGTACTGATCCTGCTAGTAGATCAAATTTTCACTGTAAATCAAGACTACAAATGCATTATAATAATTACCCTGATGCTGTTGCTTGATTAGGTTGATTTATTATTTGCTTTAATGCATTACATGTCAGTGTTGAATTACTTACGATTTTTTTTTACTCTAGTTACAAATATGTGCACACAGATTCTTCAGTGGATACACGAGGAACTTTTGTACCGAAGACAGCAGACCTTAAATATTATTTTTTTTAATGCATATTTCTGAAACTCAGACAGCCACCTGCTTACATCTACGGTAAAATGGCATCACATTGTGACGTGAAGTGCATTGACATTCTAAAAATATCAACAACACGACTTAAAAAATCCACTGTTAGTCAGCATTAGGAGGCTTCCAATATAAAATGTCTATTGTGTTTAATTGTCGTGCTTTGTTCTGTGATGTGACTCGAATATTTCTTACCTCAAAAATGTAGAATGCCTTACATCGATTACATTGTACTGATGTAGGTTTTCACGGCTCGATTCATGATGGTTGCTCTTCAGAACAGCTCTGAAGAGCAACCATCATTGATTACACTGTTTTTAATCGATTCAGAATTTTGGTATTGTCACATATTGGACCAATTGTGAGCAATTCTACATCCCAAAGTAAAATGAACGTTCTTATTATGAACGAGGCCTACACTGACAGGCTAAGTGACGAAGTACTGCACTGTGCTCATAGCTTCACATTGGGCTGGCCTACATGTATGTGGTCTTACGAGATCTTTTACCACAAACAATTTGAAACAATATTTCCCTTCAGCTACATTTCAGATTTATGGTTTGCACATATATTAAAATAGAATATGACAGCATGACCTGTGTCTTTCAAATAAAAAGCAGATATGGAATCTTTTTTATTAACTCCATCCCTTAGGCGAACATGTCACTCGACAAATAGTGTATCCTTTCATTGAAATATACAGTTACATGGCAGAGCAAAGTTTATTGTTGTAAACGTTTGCGTCATCTTTCACAGTGCAAATGAAATATGAGCTTTCTTTTGTATAATGCGTGGTATTTAATGCTATTTGCTAAATACATTACAATATTGAACAATGGTTGTTCCATTCACTCTCAGGTGCTTTCGGCAAACAGTTCAAGTGATTAGTGTGCCGGTTATCGGAACATATTACAATGAACACAATGTGTCTGTGCATTTGTGTCATTACTGCATTGTCTAATGCTTGTTAACTGCACAAATGAAACGGGAGATGTATTTCATTGTATTATTCTGCTGTCAATTTCATACATCCAAAACTCACCAGCTCAGGTTTAATTAAATCAATGATGGTCAAAATGCATGGCAAGTCTCACAGCACATGTAAACAAGCGTTACATCGCAACAGACCATTCCACCTGTCGTTAACACGTATGAGTGTATGGCTGTCGAATCCGATTCAGTTGCCACTGACGTTCATTGCAGAGCGCTTGCTCGTGATGTTGTGTTGAAGAAGCTGCTTACACCCAACTCCGATGAATGCCCCTTCACGACGCCTATTTGGGGATGCACCACGCCAGCTGAGATGTAAGCAGCGCTTGAACCCTGAAAGCTGAAGTAGCCCATGTAAGTGACACACCAGATTACGCGATGTCATTTACTGCTATCTGATTAATTAGTTGATAATGTAAACTGTCCGTACCTGAGAACCTGGTCTAAACGTAGGTGACGGCCACACATCTCTTACGATGCTGGCTCGTGTCTCTGACGGGCATTATCTCCCTGGGCCTCCCTGTCAACTCATTGAATGACTTCTTCAGTGGTGTGGGCACTCTGCTATACATCGTGGAGCATTACATCGCCAAGTCTGTCTGGCGCTGTTGAGCCCAAAGTTGATTTATGCTATAACTGAGGCTTTCAACTTTTTGCGCCTCAAGGCACCACTTAACCCACGCGGGTCTGGCCTCCACGGACCACTCGGAGGCGGTTGTGGTCCCCTGATGGGTCGAGACCCACCGGTTGAGAATGGCGGCTATAACATGCATGCAACAACTAAATTGGAAGGGCAATACTGCACAATAAAGCAAGTATTTCTTGCAAGCCACATTTTAGGACATTGGCTTCTGTGAATGTTTCCCCCTTACTGCTACTATACGGACATAACCATTAGATAAATCACTCAACAACCTAATGGACATTGCACATCATTATACATAAAAGGTACGTCGAGTTAGTTACACGTTAGGATCTTTGAGATACATAACAATTGTGGGCTCAAGGCAGACGATATTTCTGGTTGCAGGTGCGTGTTGCAGGTCTTAATAAGTGGTAGAGTTATAGGGCTGCGCTATTGTGAATTTCTGACTACCATTTAATACATTAACAAAGTACGTTCCGCTTATAGCCAATAAAGTCCCAATGTGTTCAGGGTACACCGGATCCCCAGCTACATGACTTATTTACGGTGCTGGCTCGCCCGCCATACCTGCAATAAATAGCGAAGGCCATTGTTGTTCATAAATTTTGCAACAGGGCTATTGAGGATTTAATATTAGTCATATTATTGCTGAAGCAAGCAATGGCATTTGTCAGTGGGGCACATCAAAGGTGGAACATTTTTTACAATCGGCACGTAGTTGTGTGTGCAGCTGGGCCTGCTCTGTAAAATGAGCGGTGGCTCAGCGGTTAGCGCGCTGGGCTGCACACTTTGGCGAATGCCGCTCACGGCCAACACCAGTGACGATTTTCTGAATCGGTCCTGGGCTTCCCCTAGGTCTACTCAGTCTAATATGAGTACCGAGTGCGGTGTGTAAACACCGCCACTAGGGAGACAAAGGCAGCCGGCCGGGCGTGGTGCTGGTCACTCACCTGCTCGAGTGCCGTTTCGACCTTTATAAGTGCTACTCGCTAACGGCACTTGACCCTACAGTTCGTGAAGGCTACACGGCGGATCTTTGTCTTTGCTCTGTAAAATGGCATGCCACACTCATCATCGCCTGATGATGCCTCCAGCGTGGGAGGCGACAGGTCGCGAAGGAGAGGGAAGGATCGCTCAACACGCCTCTCCCGAAAGCACAGCGATGGAAAGCAATTCTCATGCGACGAGCCGTGCAAACCTACATTAGTACCCTCACCACCATCACCACCACGACCGGCTTTCTATGAAGTTGCATTGTTTGTAATTGCTGAGTAGTTACATTAACAGAAGTGCTGAGAAGAATTGTGCGTTAATGACTCTAAAGTCCTGACATACAACACTCGCGTTATACTGCTATAATTGTGTGTTATAATGTTGATAGATTTTTGTAACTAACCCAGAATGGTCACCCTTCTCCCTGCGTTTAGATTTTCGACTGGATGGAAAAGTATACGTTGCAATTTTTCTCCAAACGTATGAATTCACTCCACAATGCAATGATTACTTATTATTTTTAAATTGTATTACAAACTAAATAAATTACCATTAGTTTTTAGCTAAATTCTCACCATTAGTACGCATTTGATAGTCATGTGCATCGTTTCACGAGTACATTAAGCTCATACATGATAACATTATGTTCTCGGTTTGAGTATGGTTCAACATTAAAACATGCTTCTACCCCTTATGTAGTACAAAGCCTAGGATATTGACACAAACTAGACATGTGTTTTATTATCCAAAATTTAAACCAGTTTATTGCCACATCATAGGAACATCCTGAATGATTTTATTGACCCCCATCTGAAGTCTAAAGGTTTTTTTGCGTGGGCAATTGCAGTTAATAAAAGTTGTTTTTGAAGATGGATTAAAGGCAAGTTATTAATGCACCTTACCTGAACAAACCAAACTGTTACATCACCAGTAACTTTTATATTCCAATAAAAAAGCAGCAGCAATTGTAAAGCAAGGACTTTGACTTTCTTTAAAACACTGGCTCATCCTTTGGTGTGCTATCAATTGATTTCCATGGGAACTGCATAATAAAGTGACAGAGCAATAAAGACTCGACTGGTGTACCTGTATGTTAAAACTATTTTATTAGCTTTGATGGCCAATGTTTGTCCACACCTGGAAAATTAAACCGCTTTACTCTGCCTTTGTGTAATACAGTAGAGCCAACGGAGGGAAGATGTCAACTGATAACCTGCCATATGTTTAGTTAGGTGCGCTTGTGATTCGTGCGAGAGGGACACTCGCTGTCACCTGGGTTCACAGTTCTTACTGCCCTGTCAAATAATTGGAAATAGCCTGCTTATCGTCCATTCACAGTTCAAATAAATCTATTACCGAGCAGTAAAAGCCACACCGCCTTTAATTAACCACTCACAGTGAAGGACAGACCAGCAGCGGCCAGAGATGGGACAAAGGTTATAGTAAAATGGGAACACTTTTTTGTTTTCTGATTGTACAACACACGCGCCAAAACAATCATACACGTGGCAATTATCCCGATTAACATCTGCGCCTCACAGAAATAATGGTTCTTGGCTCAGACGGTTCGATTCCCGCCTCGGGCGCCTTTATGTGTGGAGTTTGTGTGTTCGCCCCCTGTTCTGCATTGGTTTCCTCCCGGTTCTCCGGGTTGTTCCCACAACTTAAAACATATAAACTAGTAATTAATTGCACGATAACATCATAATGTATAGGACACAGTGTGTGGCAATGTGTTAGTGCCAGCAAACCGCCTGGCTGCCTCCTCCGCCTCTCTGCGGTTTCCTCACGCCTCTGAGTTGTTCTCTCTTCGAAGTAATACCTTCGAAATTGAATGAATGTGTGCGCAATGTAAAAGAGTTTATGATTATTATTATGATTAGGTCACAAAAGCTAAGCAATGTTGATCCCAGATAGTGCTTGGATTGGCAACCACCATGCGTAACAAGGTGTTGTTGGTGGCCACGGGAATAAATGTAGGTTGCGGGAGTTTAAAATATTTTCAATAAATGGTGGACGTAATTTTAGTGCACAAACAGTACGGCAAAATACGCGGTTGTACTGTTCTCCCATGCTTCCACGTCTGTGCTCTCCGACTTGAACAGCCCCCCCACTGGCCAGTGTGGTGAAATATGGTTAAATAACTCACAGCAATGCGGTGACAAGAAGGCGGTAACGCACACATACCGCACGTGATTTATTACAGTCCAGGGCAACACACGACGAGTTCCTGCGACTTAATGCTCTGACATGTTGGATTTTAAACGTGCGGCTTGGTTACCACCGTCTTACCTGCCCACCACTGCTGTCGTGAGACAGTGAAAACGAATTGCACAAAATCAACTGAGCGCATAGAGGCAGGACAAATACAGCGGACGTAACGTGAATTCTTTCAAAGATTCCCCAATATAATTCCAATAAATAAATGTGCAGAGTGAACTAAGAATTAAAACTAACATCAACATGTATTCGTTGAAATGTGTTGCCTGCTGTCAGCTGCATCATTTTAAAGCTCAAATGATGCAGCGGGGTGGTGTAGTAGTAACATCTGCACGTCACACGAAGAAGGTCCTGCCCGAAGCAGTTCGGCTCCCGCCTCGGGCGCCTTTCCGTGCAAAGTTTGTGTGTTCTTCCCCTGTTTTGTGTGGACTTCCCACGGGTTCTCCGGTTTCCCCCCAAAACTAAAAAACCATTCATTCATTAATTGGCCGATAACATCATAATATACAGAACGCGGTGTCTGTCTGGTAGGTTGACGCCGGCTGACCGGGCGGTTGCTTTCACTCCGCCTCTCTGCAGTTTCCTTGTACCTCTGAGTCGTTCTTTTTTCAAATGTATACCTTTGACGTCGAATGGAAACTGTGCGCGTTATAAGTTATACAAATTACTACATTATTATGATATTAACTTTCACGCTGCACGCGTCTGATGGAAACTGGAGTTTGGGAAATCCGGAGAGTCTCCATGGGACGACCAGTCACTGTTAACTTCCCACAGTCATGTGTCAGTCAGTCAGTTTGTATTTAAGCTAGAAGAAACCGTTGAGCTATGTAGCTCTTTTTAACAGTTGTCCAGCGGGAAGGGCACCGGGGGCAATTTAGTCGGGACACTTAACTAAGGCAGCATTTCTTTGGACTGCGGGAGAAAATCGCTGAACTGGCGAAAACTTATGTTAACACGGTGGGAATGTGCAAACTTCACACCGAAAGGCACCCTAGCCGGGAATCGAACCCGTGGTTTTTGCTGTGAGGCGCCAGAGATACTCACATGTGCAACTCGTTTTATTGACAAGGTAAGGTGACTTGACGGTAAGATGACTTGGATTTCACCTAGTAATGTTCCCATTGACAGTGGAGTGGCGGCAGAGTGGTTAGCACACTGTGTTATGAGCCTGGCGCCCCAAGTCGTGCTTTCAGCCATGGTTAACATTTGTGATGAGCGACATAAAAATCGTGCACACTCCCTCTCATTAACCAACCCAGACGGTGGTTGCTGCTAATCAATGTCTGTGTATCCGCTAAGCACCCATACAGTCATAGGCTGCAGATAAGCATGTATAAATGCGCAATAACTACACTTTTTTTTAAATCTATGAATGTGTACTCTCTTATCACACTTGGATTCAAAACATGGTCAAGTATGGTGTTAAAAAATGCCATGACTGGCATTTACATTGGGGGGAAGAAGGGGGCTTCATCCAGCAGTTGATTTAGAATGACCGTAATTTCTTCTTGTAATATTATGCTTAGGGCGGCACGGTGGCGTGGTGGGTAGCGCTACTGCCTCACCGCAAGAAGAACCCGGGTTCGAATCCCGGCTCGGGGGCCTTTCTGTGTGGAGTTTGCATGTTCTCCCCTTGTCCGTGTGGGTTTTTCGCCGGGCACTCCGGTTTCCTCCCGCTGTCAACATACATGCTGCATAGGTTAACTGGCCTGCGGGCTAAATCGCCCCCCAGTGCCCTGTGATGGTCTGTCGTCCCATCTGGGGTATGGCCCTGCCTTGCGCCCCCCTATATCTGCCGGGACAGGCTCCGGCTCACCGCAACCCTGTACAGGATTAAGCGGTTTCTTACAATGAATGAACGAATACTAATACTTCCCTTCCCATTGGTAGTGGAAGTCCTCTGACCAGCAGTGCCACGCTCAGTGAGCCCGAGTGCAGCACCGGGGCACGAGACATTTTGGCTTTGATAACTCCGGTGCCTGGCACAGAGAACTCGCTCTCCGCTCAAAGCTCACGGCTGTAACCGTGCCTCAATAAACGACGTCGAGTGACTCAAACGATGGGCGCTAGACTCAATAAATGCCATATAAAACCACCCGTAGTGACTGTTTGATCGTGACCTTTAGCTGCCTGGAGTGAGTGACTTGAAGCGCCTGGGTTCTGGGCACACAAAGGTCACACAAAGGTCGAGAGTGGTTGAGCCCGTTCGTTCCTTGCGACCCGTGTCCTTCCGTCCGTCTCTCTCGGCTTTACAGGTCAACTGCAATGATGCGTGTGCTTTTTATTTGTATTTATTTTTAGCTTTTTGTTTTCTTTTATAAGAGCTCGGTTAAGTCAAGGCATCGCCTCATTTTATCATCAGTGTCATCATAATCGTCACAAACAGCTTAATCCTGTCGCGGTGACCCGGAGACTATCCCGGCAGACACAGGGCGCAAGGCAGGGCTATACCCAGGATGGGACGTGAATCCATCACAGGGCACCGGGGGCAATTTATTCCGCAGGCCAATTAACCTATGCAGTAGCATGTCTTTGGTCTGTGGGAAGAAACCGGAGTGCCCGGCGATATTCCACGCGGACACGGGGAGAACATGCAAACTCCACACAGAAAGGCACCCGAACCGGGATTCAAACCCGGGACCTTCTTGCCGCCCGCCTGATATTCTCACCAACTAAATGTTGTAGTCGACTCCCAATCGTGTCAAATATTACCCTGACCCGCACACGCGTGGAGCCCATTTATACGTCAGTACGTCTATTTATAATTACGCACCTAAATGAGTTAACGTTTTATGATGCCTCGTACAGGAAACGCTCACAACAACAAGCGGAGCGCCGTGTGATTAAAACGCAGTGGGTTGGCACACTGGGGAGAACAGGTGCTGCATATGCCAGTCATCACAGCCAACCCATAACACCTGGGTGCGTCCCATGACCTCCTGCCAGCGGGCCTTTGACAATTGATGTGGTAGCAATGCACGCCTGTAATCCAACACTGTCGAGGCAGTGGAGGGTTGGTGGATCACAAAAATGTTGTGAGGCTCGCTTTCCATGGCTGTCGAGGTGCTATACCCTGGCTCGCCAGGAGAAGGCAGTACAGCAAGTAGACTAATCACCATTTGTTTCCATGTGTACGGTGTCACCCCTCGTGTGCGTGGCTTTTCTCCGGATTGTCCAGTCTACTCCGCACTTGTATTAGCACTCATTCATTGGCTGAAAACATCTTAAAATAACCCAAAGCAAGACCCTCCGAAAAATGCTTCATTCATCGCATTGTGGGGGTTTTTTATGGACAAATAAGTAAAACAAGTAAATAAATCATAAAGTGTGGCCTCAATGTACACTTATCCTTGCACAAGCGCCACGATAACATCTCCGCAAGCCGTAGTACGACTGTGGAGGTGCAACCCAACTATGGACAATACAACAAAACACTGTAGCTTTCACTCCTCCACTGGAGGAAGAGCAAAACTACACGAACGCGCTACTGGACCTCTCTCATGGCTATCAGACCTCAACATTGGCATTTAGCTCCTGAATACACAGACGAATAGACCAGTGGCGAACCGCCGTTGCTGTGATTGTTATTGTTACAATGTGGCGTGGGTGTTCATTCAGCCACCGAGCACTGTGAGTCAGAAAATACACATTTATAAACGCATTTGCAGGTGATCAATAGCTACAAAATTGTTTCAACCAAATGCCTAACACCTTCTGTGACATATGGATCCAAAACATGATCACAGAGGAATAAAATGGAACGAAAATTGAAAATTGCGCAAAGAAGTTTGGGGAAATGTACACTTGGGATTACACGCAGAGAAGGGGAACGCGTGGATTAGAGCCGCCGTTCTCAACCGGTGGGTCGCGACCCATCAGTGGGCCGCGAGCGCCACCGACTGGTCCGTGGAGACCACACACAAGTGTGCCAAGTGGGCCTTGAGTTGCAAAAGGTTGAGAACTCCGATGTTAGAGAACACACGCACGTCGGAGACACCATTCAAACTGTTGAGATAAGTGTGCTTGGACACGACACGACAAGATGCGCAACGAAGAAAGCCTTCATCCAGCAGTTGAGTGACCATGGCAGATGATAATGATAATGAATTACACGCCCTCTTCTCAAAGGACGATTATTAGCCAGAGCGCTGTCTAATAAATCTAATATATATATGCTATACACATGCTAACTATTGCCTTGTGGCAGTTGGCCCGGGTTACGCATTCTTACCTGAATGCAGAGGAGAGACATCCCACAAAAAATATCCAAGGTGAGCCAATTCAGTAATTGTGGTTCATACACAAATTCGCATTGCCCTTGGGGTTACGTGGTAATTTGAGTGTTCAAAAGGGTTAGTCGCATGTCATAGACCAGACATTATACCTGAAGTGATATATTAACTGGTCCTCGGCCAACCCTTTACCAAAGCGCACTCATCAACGCGGTGAAGTATGGTCAAACAACCCCTACGACCGACACGGTGTCGGAGGGGAGAAATAACATAGCAGTGTACTGTACTGTCAAGCTACTGTGCAGAACTTGACGATTGTTAATATTACTATGGGACATAACCAATCACGAGCCAATACACTCAATAAAAGAGGGCATGTATTAGCCTGTAACCTAACCGCAATGTATTAGCAATTGAGTTAAGAGTTAGCGCGTACTACTATTAGACATTGTATATGTCCCCATGCTTTACATCACGGGTTCTCAACCTTTTGCATCTCAAAGCCCACGTGGCCCACTTGGGTCTAGTCTCCACGGGCCGCTAGGTGGCGCTCGTTTGTTACATCGTAGGAACCCCGCTTCCACTGGGTATTTCCTGCCGCAATAATAACCACTGACGGATCGCGACCCACCGGTTGAAAATGTCGGCTTTTAAATGATCCGCAATCGAACGGTGCGCACCGCTGGTGTATGTCGCCAGATTATACAGGGATGTCCTACACACTGACGTTTATACGGGAGGTGTAAACACGTCTCCAGGTTTAATCGGGGAAAATCAAAAGGCACCCATCACTCAGTGTTGGGGAGAAGCTGGAGGCGACAGCGCACGCACGGTAGGCAAATATGCGACTCGCTTCCTTCAGACAGGTGTTGACAGCACCTGGAAGTGAGTGCGGAGCGCGCGTTTGCCTGCTCGTTCCGTCGTTAGACATGCGACGTGGAGGTAGGGGGACGTGCCCGTTTTCAGTGCTGCACCGGGAGTTTAAAAGCCTTGCAAATCCACTCACCCGGTTACTCCGTCCCGCAGCGTTCAATAGTTTAATTACGCGCGCCGCTCACACAGCTCTGCGGGGGATCTGTCCTCCTGCAGCGTGTACCCCCTGACACCTACATCTTCACCAAGACGCGCTGACCAGCGTGGCGAAGAGTGGTCAGGCAACTCAACCGAGTGGGGAGCCATTCATTGAGTCACGGATGTAAAAACCCTGGACTGTACGTGTATTGGCGCTTTGTATAATTAAGCTCAGTTTTGTTTTCGTCTTTCGTTCGTCCGCTTCTTTACCCCATAGTTGTATTTAAAAGCGCGATGCAACCACAATAACTGTCCTATACATATACCAGCGAGGAGAGTTTCCAGCGGTGTATATTACCTGGAATGACATATGAATCAGACACGTGGACGTGTTTGAATCGAATAGAAAAGTTCGCAGACAAGAAATGGAGAGATGCACGCTTGGGGTTACAGACATCTGAACATGTGGATTAGATAACTTACGAAAGTTCGAGATATCATATTGCTTGTTAAGAAAATTGGGTCAAGGGAATGACACGTCGGTTTGAATGGGAGGATGCTGGTGGTCGAGACTAACTACAGAGCGGCAGCGAAAATAGGTTAACACGCCCTCTTTCCGCTGGGCTTGTGAAGGCCTTTATCCAGCAGTGTACTGCCCATTGCTGCTGCTGCTGATGATGGTGAGCTAAATAAAATCTTGAAACTCGCTCATCTCCATCAGTCTCTCTGTCTTGCTCGCCGTCTATAACCACAGCGTATGCGGCGTTGGTGTTTAATCCAACAAACCACCGTAGCCTCCACTCCTCCAATGGAGGAAGAGCAAAACTACACGAACTCTCGACTGAAGCCCTCTCTCTCTCATGGCTATCAGACCTCAACGTTGGCATTTAGCTCCTGAACACACAGACGAATAGACCAGTGGGGAACCGCCGTTGCTGTTGTTGTTGTTACAATGTGCGTGGGTGTTCATTCAGCGACCGAGCCCTGATCACGCTGAAAATACACATTTATCAACACTTACTCACGAACCCTGCAATGCACCGGTGCTCGCAGAGTGAGCCAGCAAGTTTACGCCAGTAACCACGAGCGTGGTTAAGGTTTACTTATTTATCAAATATATTGCATGCATACTCTTTATACGGGCCGGAGTCAAGGCACATCCTTTTCATTCATTCATTCATTGTCAAAAACCGTTTAATCCTGTACAGGGTTGCGGTGAGCAGGAGCCGATCCCAGCAGATACAGGGCGCAAGGCAGGGCTATACCCAGGATGGGACGACAGTCCATCACAGGGCACCGGGGGGCAATTTAGTCAGCAGGCCAATTAACCTATGCAGCAGCATGTCTATGGAGTGCCCGGCGAAAACCCAGGCGGACACGGGGAGAACATACAAACTCCACATAGAAAGGCAGCCGAGCCGAGATTCGAACCCGGGTCCTTCTTGCTGTGAGGCGGCACTGCTACTCAACGCGCCACCGTGCTGCCCATGTCCTTAATCGTCATTATCAAAGTTATTATCAATGTGGGGAAACGTGTTTTGAAAGGCAGACAGACGGTCGGTGTGTCTGTGTAAGGTGCCAAAAGCACCTAGTCCTGTATAGGGTCGCGGCGAGGCGGAACCTACCCCGGCAGACACAGGACGCAAGGCAGGGTTATACTTAGGATGGAACGCCAGTCCATCACAGGGCACCGGGACCAATTCGTGGAGCACTTTACATGAGTACATACATGCCTGGATAATATTAAATACATAAGCACATAGCTGCCCAATTATGCGTGCACCCATCAGAAATGGTGCGTGTTCCGCGTTTGTATGTATATCTAGTGGCATAATGGGGAGTGGTAGCTCAGTGGTTAGCGCGTTGGGCTACAGCGCTTTGTGACCCTCGGGTGAAAGGCGCTATATAAATTGAATTATTATTATTATTATTACAAACGTGGGCCCTGAGTTGGATTCCTGCTCACTGCCAACACCAGTGACGATTTTCTAAACCGGTCCTGGACCTCCCGTAGGGCGACTCAGCCTCAAATGAGTACCTTATGTGGTATGTAAACATTGCCGCTAGAGAGACAAACGCGGCCGGGAGTAGTGCTGGTTACCCACCTCCTCGTGTGCCGTGTCGACCTTCATTGGTGCTCGCTAACCTTACTTTACCCTACGGTCTGTTAAGGCTATACGTGGCATTGCTGGCGTGTGTGCGAGCTGTGCAAATTGCTTCGGAGCTCACGGTTTGGAGGGGCCGGACACTGGGTTACGAAAAGGAGGGGGGTTAAGGGGTGGAGGTGAATAGGGCATGGGGGTATAAGGCATGGCGGTGGGCTCTCATTGTATTCCTTGCACTAGGGGCCATGCCAACACTGCTACGCCACTGTGCATATCTATTTATTGTCGTAAATTCGCATGTTTGTTGTGTGGTAGAAATCAGGTAAAGAGCTTTCAAGCTCACCGGGTATGTATCTGCTGTAATAATAAACATCTATCTATCTATATCTAACACGAGTGAGTGGGACCTGAATTGTTACCAGGAAGTGTTGCCCGCATCTTATCATCCTCTTTATGAGTGTTAGCGATACACACGCGAGTGTGCGGGATGTGATGACACCGGGAGGGGAATATTCCTCAATTGATTTGGTTTTTTTTCCCTTTTCGCCCAGTTTTCCCACACGTGGCACAACACACACGGCAGAGGTGTGCCCGTGGAATGTCTTCCTGCAGCGGCTGTCCAGTGACGATGCTCGCCTTACGACAGGGCTTTCGGTTGGCGGTCTCGGCGAGGTGATTATATTGATATTCTTGATGACAGGTGACGATGTTCACAATGCTGTTCAACAATCCCCGCGCAAAGGTAAACAGCGGGTTTAACGGCGACAAGATTCCATCTCGGCTTCTGTAACACCTGCAGACAGAGCTCACAAACACACACGCACGCACCGCGCGCCGTGCAGGACACCCATAGCCCCATAACACCGCGTGCCTTTACTGCGAATAACACCAATGCCGTGACATCGTAATTATCCCAGCGGCCCATAAATGTGCTTTACCTTGGTAGACGACGAACTGTCGCGTCTAGGTTCACTCTGCGAGCACCGATGAAGAGCCGGGTTCTTGGGCAAGCGGTCCCAGGTGTCTGGGCGCACCTGTGCACGTGTGACGTGCTGTTTGCCGAGCAAGCTTTTGAGAATCGGAGAAGTTGAAACCGGTCCGGGGTTTACCTTGCTTAAACAAACGCCGCTGGAAAACGCCACGGCCAAAAGGCGCCCGGACCGACGGACTGCGGGGTTACGTTATTCCCGTAATTGTCGACGAAGAATGGACGGTTTTCTGGTTAACTCGCGCATTGTTTGTTTTATTACACAATCCAGCAAGACAATGCGGGATTATCTACAGGTTTACCATAGAGTTTGAGAGTTGTTAAGAAACGGTGAGACCCTGGTTAAAAATGGTGTGTACGTACCTTTAAAAGGATGATGCAGATTAGGATGAGGATTTTTTTCTATGAGGATAATGTTGCATTGATGTAGGTTTTTACGGCTCGATTAACGACGGTTGCTCTTCAGAGCTGTTCTTTCGAGGTAGCCGTGTCGAGCGAACTCCATCTCTCTCTCGCGACGTTTCGCCCCCCGCCCACGTTGGAGGCATGATCAGCTCTGAAGAGCAACCATCGAGGATAATTGTGATAACGATTACGATAATGTCGAAGATGATACACATTCGCACGTCCGAAATGAGAAATTAAACAAATGAACGCACGACGATTTGAAATGATGCCTCACGTGCGTAAGGAATTAAGAATACTACAGGCGTTCACTGTGGTTACCCCACTAGGTGATTAAGAGCACACTTAATTAGTGCTGAGTTATGACCGCGTTGTGTAATTTAGGGCGACGGACGGAGGTGAAGGGATGTAAGTTGACGGAGCGACCAACGCGCCCCTCGATCGTCTGAGATAGATAGATAGATGCATATTATTGCAGCAGAAAAATACCCAGTGAGCTTGCAAGCTCGTTACGGGATTCCTGCGACACAATACACATGCGAATTGACAAAATAATAAAAAATAAATACAAATATAAAAATAATACATTAACCAAACAAAAATATTTACACACAGCATTGCGCAAATGTATAAAATAAACAAATAAAAATACAGATTTGCATTGTGTTGGAAAAAAAACTAAAACATATTATAGGTAGCCTATTCAACGTTGAGAGGGAATTGTGCAACATTTGTTCAAACACAAATCAAGATTTGCAATCACAACTAGGCAGAATTTGTAATTCTAACTGGGATCTAAGGTTAGTGTTTGACGGTAGTGAAAGCTCATTGCAATATTGTCCCTAAAACGTGGCGCAGCCGCTATAACAGCTTTTTCTCCCATATATTGATGTGAACCTGGGAACAATGAGCAGAAAGTACTTTGAGTTATTAAGGCTTACTTTGTTAATCTGTATGATCAACACATCCTTCAAATATAAAAATAACAAATTAACCAAACAGGCAGCTGGCGGCGCTGCGAAGGGGGATGTTCAGGAACCTCTCCAACCTTCACTTGACTCCCGAGGCTCAGTTAATTTACGGGTTTTCACAGCTTGTACTCCCTGGGTGTGATACGAATTCACAGGATTCCGTACACGGAGCAGCCAACGCGTCGGCCGTTGTCAAATCGCAATCACACGCACGCGCAGACGCTCTTGGTCGTTGTGCATTGTGAGTGAGGATGCGGTAGGGTTTCGTGGTGAGTAGCGCTGCCGCCTCACAGCAAGAAGTACCCGAGTTCGATTCCCGGCTCGAGTGCCTTTCTGTGTGGAGTTTGCATGTTCTCCCCGTGTCCGAGTCAGTTTTGGCCGTTTACTCCGGTTTCATTCCACAGTCCAAAGACACGTTGCTACCTTGGTTAAGTGGTCTGCTGACTAAATCGCCCCCGATGCCCTGCGTTCGACTGGCGTCCTATCACTGGTGTAGTCCTGCTTACGCCCTGTGTCTGACGGGATAGGCTCCGGCTCACCGCAACCCTTTACATGAATGTCAGTGTACTGAGAATGAATGAGTGAGTGAGCTGAATCAGGGGACGTATCAGCAACTCTCCAAAATGGTTCATCCCGTCGACATTACAAGCACTGTATTAGATAATTACATTACCGCTGCACATTAAAGGTGTACGGAATGTTGCGTACGAATGTACAACCGGTAGCCGTGTTATATATTACAAAACAACTACCAACATAAGCTCGCCGCCAGCAGCAGACAAGACCAAACAGAACGGGAGGAAGCGCAACAGAAGCAACCTGCGAATGATTGCGTTCAACCGCAAGCGGTTTATTCCATCATTGCACTCCGGTTTCCTCCCACAGTCCAAAGACATGCTGCTGCATAGGTTAATTAACCTACGGAATAAATTGCCCCCGGTGCCCTGTGATGGACTGGCGTCCCATCATGGGTATAGACCTGTGTGCGCCCTGTGTCTACCGGGATAGGCTCCGACTCACCGCGACCCTGTACAGGATTAAGCGGTTTCTGACAATGGATGGATGGATGGGTGTTCCACGCGACTTGACGCTGTGAGCACGGTTGTCGGCTCCTGTGCTTCAGTCGGCCGCGTGAACGTGAACCAGTCACGGGATGAGCGGGAGCCATGATCGATCCACTGCTGGATGAACGCCTTCCCAAGCCGTCTGCGGTGTAACAATCCGGCTGGCACCTGCACAGAGGGCTCGTTTCATCGCTCCGTCTCCCCTGTGAACGTCCTCTGTGATAAGTTGCGCTCCTCGGCTGCGACCAACGTCGCCACTGTTGACCATCGACGCGTTCCGCCCAAGCTCACTCACTTTTCTCATCTCATCTCACTTTTCTTAACAGTGTAAATAGTTCATGTAGATCGATGGATGTTTGTTATTACAGGAGAAGGTACGCTTTGAGCTTGCGAGCTCTGGAAACGGGATTCGTGCGACACAACAAACGTAGGTTTCCATCACGGCACATCCTCCCAAGGCAATATCGTACAACACACGTCTAAATGAATAACGACTACACTTATAACGGTGAATTGGGGGTCAATGTAGAAGCGTTCACGTCGCGATCCCTGTCAGGTAATACATGGTATTGCCTGCGAATTCTACCAAACACTTCGAGGCCGAGCTGAAAGACAACGATGTCCAGAGGCTGACCATCGTGCTTCGAAGAATCGCAAAGAAGAAGAAGACGGTGAATTATCAGCAATATACACAGAACAACGGAGATTCCGCTCGCAATAAAGAGAAAATCACGACTGAAAGATGAGAAAAATTAGGTTATGGAAACGCACGCATTCCTGCCGTATGTCAAAGACACCACGGACAACATAAGCAGCCACAACATACAAATCATCTTCACAGCGAACTCGAGCAGGGGTTCTCAACCTTTTGCACTTCAGTACCCACTTGGGTATCGTCTCCACGGACCACTAGGTGGCACCCGTGGCCCAGATACAGGACGTAATCAGATCACGTAAGGACCGACTGATTCTACAGACAGACGGTGTCTTCTACTGTTTCCCGAGCAGCAATTGTGATAAAGTTCACATCGGCCAGACGGGAAGAACAGTCGCTAGAAGAAGAAAAGTACACGAGGCTACAGTACGCTGGTCTTCTTCTTTGCGATTCTTCGAAGCACGACGGTCAGCTTCTGGACATCGTTGTCTTTCAGCTCGGCTTCGAAGTACGCTGGTTACACACGGGGAGACCAGCTATAGCGGCTCACACCGTGGATAAACAACACACGGTTACATTCGACAGGTTGTGTGGACTTGCCACGATCCGCCACGAAGGGCCGTGGTTAGTGCGTGAAGCCGTTGACATTCAGAAGGCCAGGAGAAACAAGCACTCAAGAAAGGTGTCCTAAACACATGGAAGCCAGCCTTGCAGTGAATCAGTTCACAATCGCAAGTATTCAAATGGAACACACAAAGGAATGCGTGCATCCATCCATTTTCTAAACCGCTTGTCCCGGCGAGGGTCGCGGCGGCAGCTGTCTAAGGACGGTGGACCAGACATCCCGTTCCTCAGCAACAGATTCCAGCTCTTTCCGAGGGATTCCCGGGCGTTCCCAGACCAGCCGAGAGATATAATCCCTCCGTGCGAACGACCCCTGCAGCCGCGGAGGAGCTGGTGCGACGGTGGACATCCCCATCCCGATTCGGGCATCAAACCTTGGTCATTCGCGTCCGTGAGCTGAACCATCATAGAGATGTTCAGTGGTTGTCCGTGTGGCGGCAGGCGCTCTTCACCACACGGCGGGAAAGCCATGGTCTTCTTCTTCTTCTTTGTGATTCTTCGAAGCACGATGGTCAGCCTCTGGACATCGTTGTCTTTCAGCTCGGCCTCGAAGTGTTTGGTTATGGCGAGCGTCGTGTTGCGGTAAATGCTATGGTCCTCTTGCACAGCAGAGCTTCATGCGGTAAAGAATCGGGATAATGATAGGAGTCCCTTGAGTTAGTGTCAGGACGAGCCTTGGGGCTATAGTTTGGGACCTCCTGCACCGCTGGGCGTGGGATGGGGTTCTGGGCAAAGGTTAGGGTTAGTTAGCCTAGCGTTTAAGGCTAGGTTAGTGATAGCCTGAGCTACGGTTAGAATATGGGCTAACGTTAGAGTTAAGGTTAAGGATAAGGTGTTGGTTAATTAGCATTGGCAAGATTTATGATCAGAGCTTATTATTGAGTGTTAGATTAAAGGCTAGGGTTATGGAGAGAGCTAGCGAGGGTTAAGGTGATGGCTAGAAGTAGCGAGAGTTTAGGGTTAGTGCTAGAATTAACGAGGGTTAGGGCTAGATTTAGCGAGGGCTTTGGCTGGAGTTAGCGAAATTTAGGGCTGGAGTTAACGAGGGGTTGGCGAAAGTTAGCGAGTGTTGCTGCTCAAGTTAGTGAGGGATAGGGCGAGCGAGTGTTGGGGATGGGGTTAGCGAGGGGTTAGGGTTAGAGCTAGCTAGGGGTAGGGCTAGGCTTCGAGTTAGCGAGAGGTAGGTCAGCCAGCCAGAAGCCAAGACAGGCTTTGGGACAGCACTAGCTAGGTGTAGGGCTAGAGTTAGTGAGGGGTAGGGCTATGGCTATGGCTAGCGAGTGTTGGGTTTCGAGCGAGCTAGCGACGGGTGTGCCGGGGGGTCTCTCGGTCTCCGTGGCCCGAGTGGAGACGCGGGGCTGTGCGGACCCGTGGCCCAGCGACCCAGACTCGCGCCCGGGGCCGGAGCTGAACTCACGCGGCTGCAGCTGTGTGTGTGTGTACATTTATTATTGTTGTGTATACAGAAACAACGCGTGTGTTAAATGTACGTCACACACATACACTTACGCCTTTACAAAAAAAAACGTTATATGTTGCGTGCCTTTAAACAAGAAAAAAATCTACCAATATGCGGAATTAAAAGTTGCGTGGAACTTGTCGTAAACAACTTATCACCGAATGGCGTAAATAACCGTTGTGGGCTGTATAATTAACTATACATTAACCAACAATCTATCATTAATAATGGAAAACTTTTCAGCCTATATAAACATTGCAATTGCTTGTTAGGCAACGTGGTGTCAATGTTCAAACCATGATGTCTTAAGTATATAATATTATTTTCATAATCATCACGAGCCGTGGTCAATCTACTTGCCGGATAAGAGCCTCCACAAGCCGCCACAATCTCACGCATTGCAACTCACGCGATATACATATATATGTAAACACAAAATGGTCTCGGGTACTGAACGCATTGCAAGTGGTTTGTTAAATGCTCTGCTCATAATGCCACGAACTTGCGATAGGCTTCGCGGGGACGCGTCAATCCGGTCTCATAGCATTGTCACCGGGTTCCTGAAAAATCCATCGCGAAGTTTATAGTGAGTGCGAGTGCTGCATTGTGACCGTATTAAGAAGCTCAGGCAAGTAACCCCACCGTCTGTGGCTGCACAGAAGTTATGCACCCGTCATGGGATTGGAGTGTAAGACTCTCTAGCTAAGCTTTACCAAGTCACCTTTTCCAAATAATCAACAACATGCTCACTTCTCAGGCCTCTCGTATATATTAAAAAAAAACATCCGTTGAAATGATCGCAATGTTTGCGATGACCGCGCAACACTGCCACCGCATTAGAATCGTCAATTAACTTGATGATTGCGGGTCGGTTTGGAACAGCCATGGAGCAGACACGCTGCCGGAACGTAGCAGCGCGTAAGTCGGACTTGATCCCCGCAGACTCATCCACGAGTTGTCAGCGGGTTTGTTGTTTTATTACATCTGAAACGGTCACGTCTAAACTTCACAGCTCGACCGATTCATTTGATTAACGACACGAGACAAATGGCGCGAGAAACAATCGCACGAATGATCGCCGGTGCCCTCGGAGTAGCGTTTATTGCAATGATCCGAGCGGTTTTAGCCTTAGGGTGGTGCAAACGTTCGTTGGGAACGAGTCGTGTGAAGTATACACACACAGGGACCCGCTCTCATACGCGCTCTTCACTCGTGTGACGCCTACCAGTAAATAATGTCCCCTCTATTTGCGTGTTCCGATTCGGAACGAATGATGGGTATCACGCAGCCCTATTATTAAGTTGTAAATGGTAAGTATATTCTGATCACAAACTTTATTCACTGCCCCTGGGGAGCGCTCGTTTAGCGCAAATATTTAATCTCACAGTGGCCATTAATATGTTAAGTTGAGCGGCGAGGATATGTAGAAAGTATGTGTTCCATGGTGAGTCCATTGGGCTCTCTGGCTGTTATAGGTTTTGCCTTCGTATCGTTGACCAATGTTCATGAAAACCGAGAGCATGAAGACAGTATTTACTGTCTGCTTTACACGTTGTCTCCTTTGTAAAACTCGATCTCTATGGAACTGTTTCGACGTGTGAGGAATAATGGCGCAAATCGCACCCTAATGTTTGTTTTAAGTTGACACTCGGTTTACCGCAATCTTACTGATTTGTTTTGCCTTCCATAATTAAGAGTGTTGTGTTACTGCTTTCTTTCGTTTGCCTTTACTGGCGTAATCCGCAAATAAGTATCCGCCTGTAATCACAATACCATATTGTATTTCATAATGCGCGTCTATAAACAAAGCCGAACAATACAAGAAAAGTTCATAAGCAACTGTTGCCGCGGCTTATCAAAACACAGCTGCGCGTCTCCAGCAGAACAGGTGACTTGCCAAGTTGAACCCGTAAAGTGTTGAACCTCCTTCTCTGCCTCGGGTTTTTGATCGGAGTCGCCGAAGCGCAGAGAAAGAAGCCCGGGGCTCTCCCATAAGCTTCAGCAACAGTACAATTCAATACAAATCACTCCCAACGCCGTACAAAAACCATGACCCAAACAGGCGCACGCAGCGACTTGCTAACCAACTGCACACACACACACGCACAAACAAACTGCGGGCAGCAGAAGATGAAGAGTTGAAGGGAATTCTTTATTTGCGAGAGGCTCCATTGACGCGTGATGCGCGGGCCCGTGTGGCTCTCTCTCACTCGCGCGCCTGTGTGTGTGTGTGTGTATATATGTCTATATGTTTAGGCGCGCGAGAAAAATATTAAATGAAACGACGCACATCACGCGACACGGCTTGTGACAGCTTGGCAGTCTCCTCGCGTCAAGACCTACAGCAGAGACCGTTGTAAAGTTATAGAGAAGTCTGGCTATTAGGACGTCGCCTCGATCTGCAGAGTTCAAATAAACGATGATGATGATGAATTTGTATTGGCGCTGGTTTTGTTCGGGCTTGTGTCGTAGCCTCGAGTGCCTGATTACGTGACCTATTTTCAGATGAAAAACTTACTCGACCCCCTTCTTCAACCGCTCGGGGATGACTAGGTACTCATATCTGGGCGGCAGGGTGGCGCAGTTGTAACATCTGCGCCTCACAGAAAGAGAGTCCTCCCCGAAGCGGTTCGACACCCGCCTCGGGCGCCAGTCGGTGTGGAGTTTGTGTGTTCGCTCCCTGTTCTGCGCGGGGTTCCTCCTAGTTCCCCGGTTTCCTCGTCCAAAAATACAAAACGCTCCTTAATTATTTGCCCGATAACATCATAACATATAGGACGCGGTGTCTGGTGGGTTGACGCCGGCTAACTGCGTGGCTTGACCCCCCCTCTGCAGGTTACATCACGCCTCCGAGTCATTTTCTCTTCGAACGGATACCTTCGAAAATGAATGAATATGCGCTCGTTATTAGTTGTATTTATAACGTATTATTAGTAACATAATTATTATTCAGTGCACAAACTGCGCCTACATTTAGACTGTCCACCTCCATAATTTACCTTCAGCTGATCAGCGCAGACAAGTGCTCATTGCTACACGCTCGTTCCACTTTCGTATCGTGGTAGGGCTGCAACAGCATGAGCCCCTACCCCAACTGAGGGCTCAGATCTCCTTCTAAATTCTTACAATGAAATATTTGACAACGCAGACTATCTGTAATAGTTGAAGATGGCTGGGGGAAATCGGAAAAAAAAAGTAGGACACTTGAACAATTGTCATTACAGCATCTCACATACACACAGGGGGTGAGGAGAGCGAGGGCAGAATGCACGAGACACACAGATCGTATCGTCGCTCGTTCTGTTTTAGTGTTTGTTTATGATTTGTTGACGATGGACTCTGTGGTGCCCCGATAAATGCTCTATGCCCCCTTTAAACAAGGTCAAGCGACTACAAGGGATGGTAGGTACTGTCACGGGCTCCGTATGTGAAGGGTGATTGGGCCGCCGCACAGCAAGAGACTCCCGGGTTCGATTCCCGGCTCGGGTACCCTTATGTGTGGAGCTGACATATTGCCACCATGTCCGCGTGAGTTTTTTCACCGGGTACTAAGGTTTTCTCCGACAGTCCAAAGACACGCTGCGTAAGTTAATTGGCGTGCCGACTAAATCACCCTCGGTGCCCTGCGATGGACTGACGTCCCGACATGGGTACAGCCCTGACTTGCCTCCTGTGTCTGCCGGGATAGGCTCCAGCTCCCCGCGCCCCTGTAAAGGAATAAGCGGATACTGATAGTGATGATGATTATTGGGCCGCTTGTGAAGACTCGGGATTGCTCCGTGGCCAGGATATTTTACGAACACTGGGGCGTGAAGCGCAGACAAAATTGCTGCCCTTGGGACATGCTCCGTGCCCGCTGCATTAACGGGCAAGGGCCTAGGGAGACCAGGTCAGAGCAAGAAAGACTGGAATGCACCAAGGTGATCCACATCTAATTACAGCGTTATAAATCACATGCTGAAACATTTCAAAGTAAATTGTGCCGAAGACTTACTTGTTAATAGTCATGTGTTATGAAAAACGGTTCACTACTAGAAACGTCGCCTGTATATTTGTTTTCCTGTCAAGACAGTGTTTATTGACGATTGTGTTGAGGTTTGTGTTGTTGTCATTTACGCTTGTGCGCCACTGCGAACGCAATGGCACCAGATAGCGTGGTCTATAGTCCGTGTATTGTGTATATTGCCGGAATATCTGCAGTTATGTTCCCCCATAATTCCTCGCTTGTAGACAATTATGTTTATACGGTCAAATCTAGTTAATAAATGTCGCTGGCTGTTCGGGCACGAACGTGTTGTCTACGTGGATATGTTGAGTTTAGCAGCAGCAGCAGCAGCGATGTTCAGAGATTACTTCTAAACTGTTATTTTATTGTTATAAGTACTGTATGTATGACAACATTACGGTCGCCCATTGGCAATGTGCAGTACATGTACTGTACAGCTGCTGGATGAGCCCCCCAATGCTGTTTGCAGTGCTTGTCACAGTGTGGGGGCGCGGTGGTGGGGGACATTTAACCATACTTTACCACGCTGGTCAACGTGGGTTGGTGCAGTGGAGCATATACTTGGGAGCTTATAAAGTGAAGTGCAATTAGGTCGTGCATTTCACGCCACGAGTAGCTACTGCACATGCACATCACGCGCATTACTACAGTACTTTATTTCAGATTTCGCACTGCCCATGACGGATTAAATATATTCTCACGACAAACTCCTATGGGTTATTGTCGAAAGGACTTATTAGTTGCGAGATAACTGTAAACAAAACACAGTTTATGTTTTGCCTTTCTGCGTGGAGTTTGCATGTTCTCCCCGTGTCGGCGTGGGTTTTCGCCGTGCACTCCGATTTCCTCCCACAGTCCAAAGACATGCTGCTGCCTAGGTTAATTGGACTGCTGACTAAACAGCCGCCGGTGCCTTGTGATGGACTGGCGTCCTATCCTGGGTATAGCCCTGCTTTGCGCCCTGTGTCTGCCGGGATAGACTCCGGCTCACTGCAACCCTGTACAGTATTAAGCGGTTTCTGGTAATAAATGAATTAATTAGTAGGGAGCTAATTGTAAAAAAAAAAACACCGTTTGTTTTTCTAACGTTATTTTGTAATGTTTTAAAAAGATGTACGAGAACACGTTGTGTTCATGAACTCCATGTAAAGATGTTATTATTTTGACCGCACGTGTATGCCTCGTGTGACGTTTGCCGCCCGCATAAATGAAGTGACTGGCGTCTGCTCAAGACGTCAGTCTGCTCAAGACGCCAGCCAAACTTCACGAGTCTCAACTCGTGAATTTTACGGTGGTTTAAGTCGCTAAAGCGCGAGACTTCCCAAAGGTAAAGTCTCTTCATGAACGAGTTATTAGGGGAGTAAGGCGCCGCGGGCTCATGGTCGCTGTACGTGATTGTGACGAGTTATGATGATGATAATGATCGGTGCGACGCGTGGCGGTGAGTGAAGAGCGGTGAGCGATGTGACCAGCGTGGTGGATGATCCCGGAAAAAATCATTGATGTGCGATGATGATGGTGATGAGGGATAGGTGCAATGGGTGGGCAGTGATGATGAGAGACGGTGAGTGACGAGGTATAACGGCTGCCAGTAATAAAGAACATTTCATTACAGTTATCTAGCATCTTTCACCCGGAGGCCCCAACGCGCTGCAAGAAAGAGAGGTGGGGGGGAGGCAGCCACGCTGACAGCCAGCGTCAACCTGCCAGACACTGATGATGGTATCGGCCAATTAGTGAGTTTTGTTTAGTTGTGGGAGGAAACCGGAGAACCCGGAGGAAACTCACGCAGAACTGGGGGATAACACACAAACTCCACACAGAAAGGTGCCCGAGGCAGGAATCGAATCAGAAGCTTATTTCTGTGAGACGCAGATGTTAGGACTGCACAGAGACCTTTCCAGTAATGATCATCATCTAAGTGTTGTGACGAGTTCGACAAGTGATAAGATTGTGATGGTACTGTTCAACGCGTAGAGCGATGGTGATGAGAGACGAGTGTTATGATGATGATGATAATAATAATAATAACGTTTTATAGAGCGCCTTTCACCCGATGGTCACTACGGCGAGCGATGAAACAATGGGCGACTATGGTGATGGGTTGCGACGCGTGGTGATCGGCGAGAAATTACGATCCTGTTACGGTACGACGATACGTGACGGGTGACGATGAGCGCCGATTAACGAAACGACGAACATCGAGAGTCGCGCGACGAGCACCGACAAGCGAGATACGACGCGACGAAGTGACCGCGAACGAGAGACGGAGCGACGCCGGAGACAAGTCACGAACGAACGAACGACGACGGCGAGTGAACGAGGAGACGCGAGCCGGCTAGGGCGCCATCGTGGGCGGCTGGCGGTGCTGCAGTTCCGCGCGAATCCTCGGCAAGCCGTGCGTAGAACACGCGCGGCTCGATTTCACCGCGCGCTTTGAAGCGGTCAGCGGGCAACCCCCAGATCGATAAACATCGGGAGGGTCTTTAATTAAACTTGCAGGGGAGAGATACCCGCGGTTATCTCAGCAAACCCGTGGAAAATTTCGCACGCACACACACACACACAGAAACAACGCCAGCCTCCCTACCCCGCCACCCGCACGTATAGCCACGCAGGTTGCCAGGGTAATGCTGCTATTAGCGAGCACCTATCAATTACCATCGTCACGTTGCACAATGGGATGGTGAGTATTCGCGGCCGGCAATTACCCCGCGTTTTTATTTCCCCGGTACGACGCGTTTGCATAACGCGCGGCACTCGTTTAAGGCTGAGTCGACCCAAGGGATTGCCCGTGCCGGCCGGGTTCCGATTCGACGAACCCTGTTTCTAAACAGTTGCCCGTGGCCTGGAATCAAACCCCAGGTGGATAGGGGTTCGTGGCGGGGTTGCGAGAGCAGCAAGCGCCGCCACCGCTCCCCTGACACGAACACGCGAAGATAGTCGACCATCGCAACCAACACACGCACGCACGCATTTGCCGTACCTTCATAACAAGGCATCTGACAGGTTCGCAGGCTCACCCTCTCTCTCTCTAGCGAGCCACCGGGGGGTCTTCCTCCTGCACAGGGGTGGCTGGCGCACGTGGGGACGGGAGGCGCTCTCACCGCTCCGCGCTCTGCTCCGACTCGGGGGGCAGGGGGGGGTGGGTCTGTGACGCTGGAAACCGAGACCCCCTTCGCCCGTGTCCCCTGCCGGGCAGTATAGCTACAACCCGCGCAACCTCGCCAA
>JAZEWU010000001.1:5078987-5143154 GCA_036362915.1 Geotria australis
CAGACCTGTAACATCCCACCCTCCGCCCCACCACCGTCCCGCACAGCAACACCGAGAGAGAGCCGGCCACGCGACGCAGCATTGAGCACGCTGGCAAAGCAACCCCGCCAGGCGGCTGTGGTGGAGTGGGTAAGCGGTGTGTTTAAGTGTGCCGAGTAGTCTCTTTGGTTGTTTGATGAACACTTCATTATTTCACGTTCGTGTCTCTCAGCGCGCCGTACGAAACGTGTAGCGGCGAGGCGCTGATCCCACGTGGCACGGTCTCGGCATTTAAGGGGGCAGCAGTGGTGTGGTGTTACACGGCGCTGGGAGTAGCGTTTCTCTCGAAGCTACAACTCGCCAGTTTCGCCAGTGTGATATATACATAACCAGCGCTTTGTAGTGAAGCCGTGTGTAATAGCAGAGGCCGAGGGCTGATTACAGTGAGTCCCTTGCCCATCTCGGTTGAGCAGGCTGCGCGCGTTCAATGCTCGTCGTCTCAAACGCGCACCACGCAGAACTGTGGCGAACCCATCGCGAATTAAGTTCGGACGAATGTCACCGGCACGTAAAGAACGGACATGCACCTGGCATGTATTACGGGGCCACTCCCAGAGGGTAAGCTGATAAAGTTAGAACGCGCAGCAGAAGTCAGGGCATGACTTTATAAAGAGAGCAAAAAAAAAAATTCAACTTGTCGCGAAAAAGTGTTCTTATTGTGAGTGAAATCCCAAAGCTGACCGCGGGCCCTTGGGAGCCCCGAGCTCGTGTCGCACACACAAATGATGCATAAGGCGCTCCCCGTTCGCACACGCGTCGTGGCTAAATAAATACTGCAGCCTCCCCCACCTTGTTCCACTCGGCGCATCCACTATTCGCATTTAGGGTGGCATTTCTTATTCAAAACGCCGTGTTTCATACCTCTGGAGGGTTCGCTAATGTTGCAGACAGCTGTAAAATGAAACGGGTGCTGCCTATGAAATATTCAGCACAGCTCACAGACAATTTTACCTTGGCTCATCAATAATTTAGAAGTCGCAACATGCGTCCATTAGGTGCGTTGTTTATTATTAACTAATTTTATGCAAATGCTATGCAAGAAAAGTGTGGCACCATCATCCGTCCGTACGTGGCACACGGGGAGCTTGGTGGTGTGCCCCAGTCACAGCCCTCGCAGCCCATGCCAGTTACGCGAAATACTTTTCCGCGTCAGTAAAATTAAACATTGGGCTCGCCGCTAATCCTTACTAACCATAACCGGTCCGGCGCTTCGCGCACAACAGCCGAGAGCGCCTGTGAGCCGCTCACTCGCAGCGCTTCATCCTGTGCCCCTCCTTCCGGAGGCTCACCCAGCCATATAATTATTTGATCATGTGGTATTATTATCTGTAATAAATGCGAGCCGCTTCACAGTAATCAAGCTGATTAAAAATTCGTGCGCGGCCCAGGGCCCCCCGATAAACGCTGCCGCCGCCTGCCGCCGCCGCCGCCGCCGCCGCTCAGCGAGCTGCCGACTCGCATCCTCCTCCCCCGTTCACTCGCAGCCGGAGGTAGAGAGCGACTCACCGAAGCGCGACCGGGACGGGAACAGGGCCCGAACCGAGACTCAACAAGACCGGGGGAGGTGGGGGGGGGGGGACCAGGAGGAACTGAAGGGTGGGGGGAACAGGAGGAACCCCGCACCCAACATCTCTTCCACTCCCCCACCGACTGAGCCCGCGGAAATATCTAGTGACGGCTCCGTGACTCGGCTGTGATGAGTCTCGATAACTAATAATTTGCGGCTGGCTGTGTCTTCGGTGTTGAGCGTCCTTATTGCTGCTGCTGCTGCTGTTGTCGAAAGAAAGCGCGAAGGTGCCGCCACGGTACCTGTGGTAGGAGGCGATAACTCGCTGACGTTTCCTAGTTTTGTTTTGCTCACACACCCCCACGCCGCCGCCGCCGCGTTCCGTATTTCTTTCACCTCCCCGTCGTCTATCGCCTGTCACGGTTGTTCCGAGCGGTGTCCTCCCGTGCTTGCGAGACACGCGGCGGCTCGCAAAGTGACTGTCGCTTTAACAACAACAACAGCAGCAGCTAGCAGCGGGCGGGCGTGCGAGCGGGCGGTCGGGCGTGCGAGCGGCGTCCAACAATACTATTTACCAGCGGCATAGTCCGAACACCGGCCGATCCGCGGCGCCACTTTCCGTGACACCTCAACTCCGACAGGGGTATCCGACTGTGGCTACGTCGCTGCTGGCTGCCGTCCCGCGACAGGACCAACACGCAGCAGCAGCAGCTACCGGCAGCAGGCATCGGCAGCAGGCGTCGGCTGCCGCTGCCGCTTCCTGCTCCTGATCCCACCCCGAACAGCCGCTCCGCGCGCGGGGAAGAGCAGGAAGGAAGAAGAAAGAGCAGCAAGAGGCCCCAGAGCCGGAGCCGCGGGGCAACGCGGTTCACACCCCCCGGAGGAGCCGCCGCCGGCCGGGCGTCCGTCCGTGGCGGAGTGGTGGGGTTGGTGGTGGTGGTGGGGGAGCCCGGGTGGGCGGTGAGCGGTTGGGGGACCCAGGGCGCATGGCCCGGCCAGGCGCGCAGTGACCGAGTCGGGAGGGAAGCCGCGCGCGCGTCCTGGGAGAACGGAGAGAAAAGTGCCGCGGGGAGAGGCGAGCACGAGGCGGTGAGTGCCGGGGGGAGAGACGCGGGGAACAGGCTCGGGGAGAGACGCGGGGAGGAGCGCTGCTCCCCTCGCGCGTCCCGGCTGCGCTCTTTGTTTGGGCGGTCGGTAGAGGGGATCGGGCCCGGGGTGCAGCTGGGGACCCTCGGTCTCGGTTCCCGGATCCGTGTCTCGCGGTGTCTGCCCCCGTGGCTGTGTGTTTTCCGTGTACGTCTCCGCTGTGTCGCTTGTGTGGTTGTCGCGTTGGTTTCTATTGTGTGTCCGTGAATGATGTTTCTGTGTCGGTGTGTGATTGTGTCTCTGTAACTCGCTGTATTTCCCAGCGTATATGCGAGTCTGCCTTATCTCCTGCCCAGTCCGTTCACTTTGTGTGTTTGTCGTGTCTTGAGTACTCGCTTGTCTTGTGTGTGTGTTTTCTTGCCGCTGCCACCCCTTGCTTGGCTGTCTCGTTCGTACTGTCTGTCGCCTATCTCCGAGTTTCTCTCGTCACTCACTTTTCTGTCACTTAGTTGTCTAAGTCACTTGGTTGTCTAAGTAACTCAGGTGTCTGTCACTTTTGTCTATGTCGCTCACTTGTCTATGAGGTCACGGCCACCGCAGCATAAGGTGTTGGCCCTGCGTGTGTTTTTATCCTACCCTTATAATCTTGCTTATCTTGGTATTGTTCACGAGTGTTTCTTGTTTCTGTCTGTCTCCGGTATCGACGTGTTTCCTATCTCTGTCTCCTAATCCCGTGTTTACATTATCTTTGTCTCCTGTTCCCATGCGTCTCCTGTCTCTACCACCTGTCCCAGTGTTTTTCCTGTCTCCGCTATCCCCTTGGTTCCTCTGTCTGTCTGCTATCCCCATGTCTCTCGTGTCAGTCTGCCGTCTCCCTGTATCTCTTGTCTCTGTCTGTTGTCTCCGTGTTCGGTCGCTGTCTACGATGCCACCTGTGCTCGCCCCGTACAGGGAACGCAGTGTAAAGAACAGTCACGTATTTGCAACACTTGCGTGTGACTTGTCTCTGTGTTATGCCCAGGCGTTACGCCCGTGTATCGTGTGCGCGCGTGTGTGTTATGCGTTTCAATGCTTGAAAAGTAACTTGACCATTACTTGCAATCGCGAAACGTAGCATTTGTTTGAGGACACTTGGTGAAATTGTCCAGCAGATTAAATATTTCTCTTGTTGGAATGCTGGAGCGTTACTTATTCACAGTTAAGGCAACTTTCAGCATTTCAAAGTTGTAATGTTTAGGTTGTTAATTATCCCAAGCCGTTATTGATTTCAGGTAGACTCCGCAAACCGTGATCTCCTTAAGTTTGTCCGTGTGTTGGTGGGGGCTTCGTAAAGGTGTCGAACGCTGCACAGCGCTGACCTGCAACGAGCCTAGCCTTGAGCTTCAATATTTCCTGTGTAACTTTAAGAAGTGTTTACAATACCGTAATAATAGTAATAATACCTGTCGTGTCTTGGTCACTGCTGAGATATAGGGAGGTATATAATTTACGGACTCAAAGTTTAACTTGCAGTGTAAAGGTGAGCACAGGATAAATAGTGCTGACAGCCTCCACAAGAGGTTGGTTTTTTTTCAATGTGACTCGAAACGGACTGTGAAGACACGCGGGCGCATACCTAGGGGAACAAAATCGTGGCGCCAAGAAATATATCAATGAAGCGAAGATGGTAAAAAAGAACTTGCACGTAAACTCAGTTCTGAAAATTAAGGTAATTTAAAAAAAAATGTGTTACATTTGAAAATGCCGTATGAGATAGAATGTACGTCTTAAATGGCATTGCAGATTTTTTATCTGTGTTTTTTTAAATTATAGTAATAAAACAGACGTAAACGTAACGTGACGGTTCGTTTTTAACACGTTCGATTATTTTGACAATGTAGCGTATGGATGATAGGCTGCCTAAAATTCCTGTTGTATAATAATTAAAGGAATGTGTACTGATATTTTGAGATGCATGTAGATATTTAAAACAGCTGAAATCTTGTAAGCCGCAATTCTGATTTCCATCATTCCACATTATGTGTGCAAAGGCCATTATAATCTCGCTGCGTTAATATTTGAGTGCTCCCACTTCCTGCCGAGCATCATTGTGCGCCGGGCAAACCCAGCCCGCGGGTCCGCGAGTGATCGCCGCGTGTGATCCAGCAGGGGATGAATAAAGGAGAGGAGTCGTGGGCCACCCAGGGGCTCCGCGAGTTCTGCGCCAGTCCCGTGGACGTGGCGAGGGACCATCCTCCCAGCAAACTGGCCCGCTCGGAGCAGAACGGCGGCGCGGGCAACCAAATCGCCGAGCCGAGAGCCAGGGTGTCCACGTGGGCCATGGCTAAATGCAGTAAGCCCGTCTGTACGTGTACGCGCACACACGCACGCCCGCACGCACACGCACACACACGAGACCGCAGACGCTAATTTGGTTCTGTCAGATGCTTGTGGCTTCACCGACAGCAGACTAACGTGTATCTCTCGCGGACGGCCGGATGAGTGAGTCTGCGTTGGTTGCCCGTCAGAGCTGTTCTTTTGGGATGGCCGTGTCGAGCGATCTCCGTCTCTCCGGCACGGCTATCCCGAAAGACAAAGCTCTGGAGAGCAACCGTCGTGAATCGAGCCGTAAATGAGTGTGCGTCCAGGCGAATGGTGCTGGGTACGGACAGCGGAATCTAAACCGGGTTTTTGGCGACGTTGCGCGTGAGCGTACTCGTGAGTGTGCGTTTGCTCGCGCCGCGGACAGAGTGGTCAGCGCGGTGCGCTTCAATCCCTGCGACGTTCAGTTCATTTTTGGCCGCAACTCTGCGTCGATGATCGGTGTCAGCTGTACACGGTGAGGACGTGTTTTAGGTTGACTCAGACGAAACAACTCGTATCTGCTGAAAATTCTCACGCCCATCCGCTGGGCACCGCAGTCACTTGCGGGGAGTTTATTCGCTTTGCGTTCACTTCGTGTCATCCGCGCACAGAATGGTGATAAAATGTCCCGGTGTCCACGGCGGTATTGGGTTGAGCGTATTCGATCAGATTGATGGATTTCAAACATTTACGGCGGTCCAATAGAGGTGCAAAAATTAATTTGTTTAATTCGAATAATTATTTCGTGGCCATTGTGGAGAGTTGTGAAGCCTCATGACAGTTGAGGGACGCAGAATAGAATAATTGTGATCTAGTCGAGTTCGCGAGGGCACGGGCACCACATGCGGACTCCGGTGTTGTGCGACGGCTAGCTGCCTCGCGGCAGTAGCGTACTCGCTGATCGACCACATGCGGTGCTTCGTACAATCAATGGCTCGTTTCGGTTTCATGCAAACTGTCATTAAATCAGTTCTGGCTACAGGCTGCACGGATACCGATGTGGGGTGCATCTGTTATAATGCTACGATAAGATTATTTTTGTCGTGAAGTGTAGTTTGGGGTACGATGTTCTTTGAGAGCTCGGTGTGTGGCAGTCACGTATTTCTAGAGAAAACCGAAAACCTGTTTACGATGGACGGCTGTTGTCTTGTTGTAGGCAATGCTGGCATGTTGGCAGAGCGAAATAGGTTTTCGTATGAAATTATAGCCTAATTTAACCTTCATTTAATTCACTTGTTGATGTTGTTATATAGTTGCTACTCCAAACACGTGCCTTATCCTATGCACATTTTTGAAGGGTGAATCATCATCGCATCGGCAGCGCTACTAACCGGCACGGTGAGTAGCGCTGCCGCCTCACAGCAAGAAGGTCCCTCGTTCGAATCCCAACTCGGGTGCCTTTCCGTGTGGAGTTTGCATGTTCTCCCCGTGTCCGCGTGGGTTTTCGCCGCACTCCGGTTTCCTCCCACAGTCCAAAGACATGCTCTTGCATAGGTTAATTGGCCTGCTGACTAAATTCACTACCCTGTACAGGATAAAGCTGTTTCTGACAATGAATGAATTTTTAAAAAGGATAACTTATGTGCACAGTAGGCAGAGTGATAGCATTGCGTGTGCTCAGTGGTTCGGATCACACCTCTAGCCCATAATCCTGGAAGGCTCTGTCAAAGCGTGCACTTTGCTGCAAAGTATCTGTACACTCCATGCCATCATTTTCACCAGTAAGTCCACAGCGTGCCACTGACATGAATACAATTTGACATGTTTGCGTGACCCATGACAGTTCCATTATATTTCAGAGCGTACTAATGGCCCCTTGTGAGCTTGCCGGATTAAGTCGTTCATTTTGTGATGTACGGAAGTTTCACTAGTTTTCCCAGCAGTCCTGTAGTTTTGCACATACATCTGTTTTGTGTTGTCACTCACACACACCCGCGTTATCACTCAGACACCCACGCTTTCACGCATCGCACACAATTGTCACACAACGCGTACACACACCGCACACCAACACACCAACACCTCTCACACCGTGTAGACCCCTAACATCGACTCTAACACTAATAACACACATCCACTGTGCGTATACATTACGCATATATAAATTGACACCTGCAAAAGTAAGTTTATACATTGGCTCGGCAACATTGTGCCACCACGATTAACCACGTACCGGGGGGTCAAGGTAGAAGCCTTCACGTCGCGATCCCTGTCAGGTAATACTTGGTATTGCCTGCGAATTCTACCAAACACTTCGAGGCCGAGCTGAAATACAACGATGCCCAGAAGCTGACCATCGTGCTTCGAAGAATCGCAAAGAAGAAGAAGTACTTGGTATTGCCTGCGAATTCTACCAAACACTTCGAGGCCGAGCTGAAAGACAACGATGTCCAGAGGCTGACCATCGTGCTTCGAAGAATCGCAAAGAAGAAGACCACGTACCATTTTTGTACCAATGGGAGTAACGTCAATAGGAAAACTTGAATGTATGTTCAAAGCGCTCATGACAATACACTGCTGGATGAGGGCCTCACCATGTTGTGCAGGTGGTGGGGGTTGTTTGACTGTACCCTACACTGCTACTTGAGGGTAAAGTGGAGATTTAAAAGTTTAAATTTCAATATTTACTCATAATAAAGGGGGCACAGTGGTAACATATCTGCCTCAAAAAGAAAGTCCTGCCCATGGCAGTTAGATTCCCAGCTCGGACGCCTGTCTTTGCGGAGTTTGTGTTCTCCCTCTGTTTTGTGTGGGTTTCCTCTGGGTTTTCCGGTTTCCTCCCATGACTATAAAACTATCCTTAATTGGCCGATAACATCATAATATATAGGACACAGTGTCTGACAAATGTTGTCGGCTAACCACATGGTTGCCTTCCTGCGTCTCTCTGTGGTTTCCTAATGCACGAGTCGTTCTCTCTTCGAATGAATACCATTGACATCAAACAAATACTGTGCGCGTTATGAATTGAACATTTACATTTTCTAATACTTCCCTATGTATACCAACTGAAGTTTTGCATGTCACTTACCTTTATGGCACAGGGTTTCAGTCCATTACCAAGTGCGCTCTATGTTTTCGCTAGTGACTATACGCATTTGTGGAAACATTCTCTGTGAAACCACAATGACCTTAGAACTGACGCTGAAAACGTTTCACTACAAACGGATATTTTCTCACGCTTGTTATTATCCTGCCCGAGGCGCTAACAGCGGCTTGTCTTTCAGTCGCTGTCGACTCGCTAGCGGGTCTGTTATGCCTATTCGTTCGTCACGACCATTGTCAGCAATTGCCTATTAAGTACGAGCATTACCACTGTGTCCTTTACTTCTGTACCCCGCGTAACCCTCGGGTGAAAGGCGCTATACAAAACGCTATTATTATTATTATTGCGTGGGTCAACTCCCTTAGACACGCTGTCCGTCCCTTCACCGATATTTCTTCATATAATTGGAGTCCGCTCCAGCAGCTGAAATCACGTTAAGTAATCGGTGTTGTGGACAGCAGGCGAACGGCGGAGCGCTGATGGTTGAGTAATGTTTTCATGAAGTAAACTCAACGTTATAGCTGAAAACCACCTGTCCGACAATATACAGTGACGACCTCTATTCCCAGGTGAGCATTTATTCATTACGTTATTCATACCTACATTTACTGCATACCATAAGAAAACTAATAGTGCAAGTTAATGGAGAGGACATGAATGGGCACATCTCTCAACCACAGTTTTGGCTTTTTTAGGTTCAGTGGAAATAGCGCAAGTCTTTCTACTCGTTGTTGTTCAAATGTACTATTCAGCGCGTGAGCGGGTACATCACTTTTATAATTAAAACATTACGTTGCAGTCGTGTTTTAAAACCGTGATGTAAAAATAACCTTTCATGTAAAATTTCTTGAGCGGCAGGGTGGCCCAGTGGTAACATCTGCACCTCACAGGGAGTCCTGCCCGAGGCGGTTCGATTCCCGCCTCGGGCGCCTTTCTGTGTGGAGTTTGTGTGTTCTCCCCCTGTTCTGCGTGGGTTTCCTCCGGGTTCTCTGGTTTCCGTCCACAACTTAAAAAAAACACTCGTTAATTAATTGACCGATAACATCATAATATATAGGAAGCAGTGTGCGGCAATATGTTGGCGCCGGCAAACCACCTGGCTCCCTCCTCCACCTCTCTGCGCTTTCCTCGCGCCTCTGAGTTGTTCTTTTGTCGAATGAATACCTTCGACATTGCATGAATATGTGCGAATTATACATTGAAAATTATTATTATTATTATTATATCCTGTTGCGTCGAAATATATATATTACATCACTTAACTATATAATAAAGTATTAATAATTAGTGTAAAATATACAAGGTTTTACATATTTTCTGGCAATGAGAAAAGTGTTAAGATCTTAAAACACCAAATAGACACCTTTTTGCAAAGGTTCCATTTTGCAAGAAGCCACACTTGCTTGTAGCAAAAACATGCAAACGAGCAGCAGGGTGGTGCAGTGGTAACATCTGCGCCTCACAGAAAGAATGGTCTTGCCTGAGCAGGTTCGATCCCCGCCTTGGGCGCCTTTCTGTGTGGAGTTTGTGTGTTCTCCCCCTGTTCTGCGTGGGTTTCGTCTGGGCTCACCGGTTTCCTCCCACAACTTAAAAAAATACTCATTAATTAATTGACCGATAACATCCTTATATATAGCAGTGTGTGGCAAGATGGCGCCGCCAAACCGCCTGGCTGCCTCCTCCGCCTCTCTGTGCTTTCATAGCGCCTCTGAGTCATTCTCTGGTCCAATGAGTACCTTCGATAGTGAATGAATATGTGCGCGTTAGAAATGTAAAATTATTATTTGTATTAAATACTATGATAATATATGCATTGTCCTTCAAACTGTATTGGCCCAACACTAGAGACAGCTTTCTTTATAGCCTAGTCTCAGTGTTTAGCCAAGTGTCGCCAAAAGGCAAGCAGTTTTGGACAATGCAAATATCAATGCATTAGTAGCTCGGGTCTAGCTCTTCATATGTGTTTAATATCTACTTTGCAACGATTCCAAGTAGAATGGAAGAGCTTCACTATAGACAATGCAAATCTGTTCATTTAGTTGCTTTTTTCCCTCCAAGTTTTAGGTACAACAATTCTCAAAAAATATTTGATGAAATTAAGAAAATGTATTGACCAGAGAAAATAATAAATCACAGTGAGCAACTTAAAGTGCGAATAGTTACACTCTGTTAATAATGTGTCCAAGCGTGTGCATTAAATAAATGGCCATTTAAACTAATGGGTCATTTGTATAAAGGGCTTGGTGGGAACAGATTTGGTATCATTTGTAATAGTAATAAGTAAAATCTAGCATGAGCACATGGCATGTTGCCCTTAATATGAATTTTCATTCAGGAGCTGGGGTTTTTTTTAGTTAATGGTTGGAGTAGAAAAGACGCAGAGGACACATTATAAATGCAGAAAATCTGGAAATAGGATGAGTCTATCCATGACCATACGCAATCGGTATAATCCTCTGGCAATGCTGATTGGCCCCTTGTGCGGGGAATTGAAGTAGCGAGGTTGAAATATTTCCGACTTGCTTATTAGTGCTCTGAATTGGCTGTGTTGGGAGCGAGGAAAGGGCACCAGTCGCTGACAGGTTATAATTTGAAAAGAGGCGAGAGATTAAAAATAATAATCTGAACAATGATCCAATTGCAAGTATGTACATATTTGTGTGCGCGGGAAGCAAGTTTATACACGAAGGCTTCCGCTGTCGACCAGACAAAGTGTGCCACCCCTAGCCTTCTGCTCTAATTGGGGTGCGGGTGGGTGGAGGCTATTATACCATTTGACAATCCCCAATGCTAATATGAATCCTACATCCATTGGGCAGCATTCACATTCTGTACACTATCAAAGAGGCAATATTCTTAACTTATGACAACTAATTAAAAACATACACTGTATATTTAAATTTGAAATTTACACAGTTTTGTAAATGCGGTTCGAAAATTGAGACGATCTTGAGAAATGATTGTGCAGTTGGAAAAAAAAGCGAGGCGTGAAATTTATAGATCTAAAATTAGTAGAGTGAATATATAACATCAGAAATTAATAAAGTCAAACATAGTTGAGTTTTTTTGGTTTGTGAGAGAATTACTTAAATTACTGTGTTGTTCTTAATACTTTTATGTTTTATAAATCATAACACAAATAAATATTAGGGAATTATAGTAATTTTTCCGTAATTGAATTTAACATTACAATTATATGTTTGTGTAATGGTAAATTATTTCTAAATAGAAACGTATTTTGGATATAGAAATGCTTTGTACAATAATTTTACTAGGCCATAGAGATCAGCTTTCTGAATATGCCGAATATTTGTATTCAGTTAATCCACAACTTTTTTTTTGTATATTTGAAAATGTCTTAGCTGTCCCTTATAATAAACAGATGGCCAACATCTCACTAAAATAGTATTAGAACTGAGTTTGGGGTATTTTTAAAAACAAAAAGCACTGAATCTTTAAGAAACAAAACTGATTTTGAATTAAGTAGCATCTTTAAATAACATTAGTTTATAATTTCCTAACATAATGAAGAAAATGTGTATATTTTGCTTGTAAATCTTGCGTATAATTTGCTCACATATAGTTGCCATGCTCTGTGAAATACCAACAAAAAGTAATGCTTCTATTAGTATGGACTAGTCAGCCTTGTGTCCAATTTTAAGTGAAAAAGTGTAACAATGTAACGAAGGCATATTGAAATTCACACTTATTTCAGCTGTAACAAATTAATTCTTGAGTCAAGTAAAATGCCCAATGCAGATAAGCTCTGTCAATTACAATTTTGTCTTCTAAAAGTGTTCTATTTTGCATCATCAGAATGTTGAAACGTCTGCTAATTGGTCGTGCAAAATGAGCATTTGGTGCAGATTGCATGCCCATGCATTAATGCCAGCTCGATACAGTAAAATACAGCAATGCCTCCTGTAGATGTAAACAGGCTTAGGTGCAGCTTAACACTGCATCTGAACGTTGTGCGAGCGTACCAACGCACACAGACACCAAGCGATCACTCCGCATTCCCCGTGCATATTCGGAATGGGCTGTCAAAACACTCGTGTAGCATTTGCGTGGTGGTTTACAATATTTCAAACGTTACTGTCGTACAGATGTGTAATTTAAAAATGTTGAAAACTTAACTGATTATGTAGAATTTTATTTTTTTTATTCAATTTCTGCTATAACGTTGTTAATTATTCTACCTTGTGCCCCCTTTAAACGATCCATTGAAAACATTTGTGCTGACTAAATCTCATGATAACGTAAATACGAATGCACTTGTACTTACGAACACTCCAATGCAAAATATACTTTGTCACTTAACAGAGTGAAAACGATATTAAATGTGCACGATTTAAAATGTGCACGATTTAAAATGGCGCAAAAAACCCCTATTGATTATCAATTAAATTCACGTGGTACAGACTGGCATCGAGCTCTAACTGAGCTTTGTTTTAAATGTTAAGTTTGCGTGTTAAAAATCGCATAATCAATCTTCAGCAGTACAAGACAACGTACTGTTCTGAAATGTTCACTTTTTTAAACTTCCAACCTGCTGACTCGCAACCGTTAACATCAAACGGAAGACAGATAGATGTCTATTATTATAGCAGAAAAAAGTCAGTGAGCTTGCTGGTTCTTTACGGGATTCCCGCCACACAACAAACACGCGAAATGACGGAAGGTGACAATACTGCAGTACCAAAGCTCAGTATGGAACCTCGTTAAAATATATACTTTATGTGTAGAGAAATATTATTTTTATTTTAACTTACTTTATCGGGTTTTTTTCAATGTTTTGCGAAAAGCAAGTCAATGCAACCTATTTATTTCATGCGTGGCCAATACATAGAGTGGGTATTTATTTTAGTCCCAAAGTAGGTTGTTTACTTTACACTACCTGGCCATCACTTCTCTAACAATGTATTCCGTAAGTGCACGCCGTTCAAAGTTATATTACGAATGGGTAGCTTTCCTTCAATATCGATGTGTTAAAGTACATGTATTTTTGACGTTTGTGTGTTTTTATAGCACGTGTATTTCACTATTTGCGCACTGGTAATTTTCATTCCATTTGCTTGAGTCACTATGATGCAGGTAATTAGTCCGACGTTTCATTCTTCAGCATTGTGGTGCTTTCTATTATCCATTGAGCATCACTAGCAACGTGCAAATATATAAACGAATGAAACGAGGAATTGTAAATAATGCCATAGAAATTATTAAACTGTTTTAGTTAAAAAGCTTCATCGCATCGTGATAGAGATTAAATTCATTTATTTTTATACAAACATTGCAGTATTAGAGAAAGCGTTTAAAACTTGTACTGTTCGGACAACACATTGCAATGCTGAGTCAATCGTGGGGGTTGTTTAACTATATTTCACCACACTAGTGAGTGAGGCTAGGCCCGGACCAGTTCCTATAGCACTCGACGTTGGCCTTAGCTGTGGCTGGGAATCAAACTCGGGTAGTTTTGTTCATCATGCAATGAGCAACATGCAAGTTAAATTCCTCCGCGTTCTCACCCCGTGTTAACAAGAGCAGTACAGGATGAAAGACATTGTTGCAATCAACATTTTTGCAGGGAAATTGCACCATTTAATTTTTACATCACAGTCATCAACGGAACTGCCAAAATAGCAACAACTCACTGTCGTGTCCGTACTACGCGTCTCACAACCCAACACCGACACAGGACTCCTTCAACCGTGATCTCATACCAACCGCCATCACTGCTGTCAACTCCCTATCCCTGTTCAAGTTAAGGCTCAATACCTTCCTTCTTCCCCACTGCCTGTGACTGCCTGCCTCTCTCTTTAAAATAAATGTGGCTGTTGCTTCTCTACGGCGTCTTGACATGTGGTTGCATTTAGACACTCATCATCAACGTCATCGGCCGTGACTAAGCCTCTGTGGTCGACGTCCTCTCAGACGCGTTCCCTCCGTTGGTTGCCACTCAATCATCACTCTCGGCGACCGGCTATCATTCCTTCTCATCGTGTATGCAGCTCAAGCCCAGTTACGTCTCTTTGCGGTCAAAATGATGTCTCTCCAACCTCCGTAATTCTCTAATCCATATTCTTCTACCTTTCATTGTATTTCCAAAGTTGAGGTTATCCATGCTTCTGTGCACACTTTTGAGTTGTTACGTCCTAATAGATACCGTAGTACGTGCCGATTATAAACACTCGACACAAATCACGATTGTACTGCATTGTAAGAGGAGCAATGCAGAATTCATCAAACACAACTAGTGCACTGTGTGGCTCAGCTCTGAGGCTCCACCTGTCTAGGAATTTATAATTTGGTTTGAAACAGCACCAGCTGGGTCTGTCTTTGTAAGGCATCCCAAGACGTGTGATCTCCACTGTTTAGTGTGGGCCTAAAAAATCCTGACACCCAGCAAACAGATTGCGGCAGTACTCATGTTACATTATAAGTTTCAGGGTTATGTGTGGAGGCACTCTCTGGGTTAATGGGGCTGTTGTACGCATCACTGATGGGGTCACCAGCTAATTTAAAATAGTGTGTACACTGTACACATTATGGTATATATAACGGAGCAAGTGTTTTTATGTATGTATGTCCGCACTGAGGGTACCGGGCTCGAACCCTTTAGAAGGGGAAATTTTATCTGCACAGCACCAAGGCTTTTGTGTCTCCGTTCAGCTTTGCTTCCCACGTACGTTTTGAAACTTTAACACAATTTTGGCTTCAAGTTCCCTCTTTTGCACCGCTACCATCAACCTCTCAAGTACTTTTCGATCTTTATCTGTGAAGAAATCCAGGTCAAAGCACTCATGTCAGGAGAACATGTCATCAACAACAGATGTCAGCAGAATATCTTACATGCTTGGAACAAGATCGCTCGTAGAGCAGGTACTCTGTTAGTATATAATAATAACAATATGTTTAAACCCATTGACAATCCACTGCCGGAAGCTGTGCTGGTTATGGGGGTGCTTTGACCATAATTAGCGACACTGGTCAGTATTGGTTGGTGAGTTCCAGGGGTGCAGGACTGGTGCAGACATTACCCACGCAGTGCTGTGGTTAGCCATGAATAGGAATCAAACAAGGATCACCGGGTTCACAGCGCAGTGCGCTAACTATTGCACCACCACCCCGTGCTTACACATTATACACTTGGCGTGTTTTTGTAAAATGAAATTTTATAATGAAAAGCCGCGTGCCAATTTGCCTGAAGAGTGCACATTACCTGCCATGACATTCATCGGCAAAATGGAACCGACAGAGAAGATGGAACAAAATCTAAAAACTCCTCAAAGAGGTATGAAAAGACAGCAGAACACATAGATCTGAAAACAAGCACAGATTACGGAATTAGAGGAGCATTGTTGATGAAATCTTTGAGTACAGAGGCATTGGGATGATACATGCATCGCTAGATGGGATTATGACCTTAATCCAGCAGTGGATAGATATTGATTGATGACGATTATTTGTGAGTACAGAATATAATCTGTGTCCATCGAACATGAGTTGCTGAACTAAAACAGGTATCATTATTATTGAAGGATGTATGTATGTACTTTGAGTCTCGCGCTAACAACTATTTGCAAACCTAGATGCTCATTACAGCATTAGTCAAATATTATATAACTTTATCATTTGGGGGCTAATTGTTGAGTAATAAATGTGTAAACACTCCAGTGTTTACATTTTGCTTCATAATCATCGGCATCATCATCAGTCCCTTAACCGAGGCAGTCGTGGGCGTACGAGCGATACTTTGGCAGTCAGCTCTCTCCACCTCTCACGGTCTCGTGAGATCAGCACGAGGTCTGTCCCTGATATCCCTGACACGATGCTCGTCATCCAGCTGGTTCATGGCCAACCTCGCTTCCTTGTTCCTTCGACTGGGCCCTGCAGAATAGTGCTTCAACGTCCCTCTGGTTTTTTAGTGATATTCGATGTGTTTGAGTAGTAGCGTATGTCTAAACGGGGTTCAGTATTTTAAAATTTAAATGCTGGGCTAGCCTCACAGGTGATAGTAACTTGGATTTCTTACTGGTACGGTCGTATCACAAACTCCCCTCTGCCACCTTTACTGTCCTGAATGCTATGGCTACGTTCTTACCGGTAGACCGTACCGGATCGTAAAAGCTTACTCTCACCTCTGCTATATTGTACTTATAAAGCCACATGTACGTGATCATTGGGAGGCAGACCCAAGTTTCCCATCCGCATGTTTCCCACCTCCCCCCCATTCCCCTTCCTTTCCTCCGTGACTGACGACTGTAGTGGTCGTTTATCATATTTTCCTTATTATTTTGTAACGTTTAACATAAGCCCGTATTTTAGGTTACTCTGTTCCAAGTGCGAAAAATAATAATTTTCGATGCTGTTTTTGTTTTTAAGTGTTCTTCTTCATATTCGTGTTTTTATTGAAATAATACTCCGGCTGCAAAGTGTACCAAAGCTGGGCACGCTTTTGACCACATTTTCTACATTGGCCCTGCGACGTCAGGCATATTTATAATGCCTCGCCGGGTGAACGTGCACAGACACCCTTAGGGAAGCACGCTAACGCAGTCCACAAGAGCGAACCATTCGGGCCCGGTTGGCATCGTACAGCTACCGTGGGAATCCCGGTCGAGCCCATTGCCCGATACGCAAAGTGGGCTTGGGTTGCTTCCCAGTGGTTGTGGGAACGTGGTATGGTTCACTCTTCTCTCCGGCCCTGAGGCAGCGGTGAAAATGTCACACTTCCTCGGTGGCAGCCAGTCGCTGCACAGGACAACCGATACAGCCTTCTCACCAGTTAGTACTCAATTTACCAACCCTGGTGAGATGATGAAAGGCTAGTGAACCGCAGACTGGGATTTGAACTTGTGTATCGTGAGTTTGAGTGAAGTGCTCTCTAACCGTGGTGGCAACCATCTGGGTGGTTTTTGTTTTGTCAGTAAGTGGTATTCAATTTAGAACCGTACAAATTATTTATTACACTAATCATTGTGTTAAAGTAATTTCAAGCATTTTTTAAACATTTAAACTGCATTATCCATTCTGCAATTAGCTGCCTATTGTGCCAACAGATGCATGGATTACGTCGCAAGATTAAGCAAGTACAGTGTTGTCTGAGATGTCGGCACATGAATTCCATGATGCGGTTCGCTTGTTTCAGACTGGTCCATTTTGCATGACTGAGAAATGTCTTTTAAGCTTTAGAAATCAACCATTGATGGCGCCAATTTCTCTGATTATTGTTGATAACTCTGTCTCCCTTTTTGCGTGATCTTTGGCCATGTTATAGTGTTTGGCTGCTCGTGTTTACACAATTCGCTCGGCGGAGTGGCTCCGCTGTTGATACTATGTTGACTAATACAATTCTACGTGACGTAATTGGCAGAACTCAATCTCTGCTAAAATCAGTACTAGTTGATCAGGTCTCCGAGAATAAATAAAAATGTATCCGCCGCCTACACATCGCCATTGTCTAGGTGTGCGTGGTGTTTTTCCATGCCTTGTACTTTTCTTAACATTCTATTAATTCCTCTTGTGACGTAACGTTGTCAATGCCAATTCATCAATCAGGGTTTTACTTTTCTGAGTGTTTTTTTTTAAATAGATATGCAGTCGTTTTTATCCCTGTGAGTAAAGAGTGTTACACTTGAAACGTTGTTCAATTCCGCCACCAAACAGAAGTGGCTACGATTCTTATGATGAAAGTATGCATTTATTATGGAAAGTTTGTTATGGAACCTTAGTGGGGTTGATGGATCATGAACATGTGTAACCTGCATGAAACATCCATCTGAAAAATCTGTGACAGGCAGTAGAGCAAATTGATTTCTGACCTTTTCGTACAATGCATTGTGCCAGCAACGTTTTATACTTTTAATATAAATGAGTTTATTTAGTATTCATCTTGGATTATGGAAATAGTTTTCTGGTCCTCAATAGTTACTGGTTGGTAAATATTCATATGCCCTTTTATAAATTGATTATCAGAACACGTTTTTACAATGCTATTATTAACCCTATCTCTTTGACCTTCCTGTTAACATGCTATGAATAAGCGTCATTGGCCAAAACGTCACTCATTTTATATATTTTTTTTCAATTAAGGCCACAGCATTATTGACGAGCAAGTTCCCTGTTCGTACAGTCGCCAATCATTATTACCTCGTATGTCTAGCATTCCTCAGGCCGCCTGCTATCCTTTGACATGCAAAACAACTCAACAAGGGAACTCGGAGAACATTACAGAGCAGAACCCTCCGGGAAAGTCAACCTTGACACTTGATACTTTCCCAAGCAGCAAAAACCTGATGTCCTCCGTATGCCGTACAAGTCGTTTGACCGCACTCCACCGTGCCGATCGGCGATGGCAAAACAAACTTATCTCGACGTTGTACCGACGTAGGATTTCACGACTCGATGTTTCACCGCCCACGTTGGAGGCATCATCACGCACCATCACGCCCGATGATGCCTCCAACGTGGGTACTGAAACGGTCACGACGGAGAGCTGGAGATCGCTCGACACGGCTATCCCCCGAGAGAACAGCCTTCGAAGGGCAACCAATATTTTGATATCGTTTCGCGAAAGCGCGGAACGTATGCTCGCTCGCTGTGCCGCGCGTGCCCGCTGACGTGCCGCGCGCGTCGCCTCGCTCTGCCTCCCCTCCGTGCGCGCGCGCGGCCCTCGCCCAGGCCGCTCCATCCCGGTGTTCTGCATCGTGGAGCAGGGCGACAGCCCCATGGACCTGGACGGCAAGGAGGAGCACGCCGACTTTGTGCTGCTGCGGCGCGACGTGCTCTTCAACCAGCTCGTGGAGACGGCGCTGCTCTCGCTCGGGTACTCGCACAGCTCGGCCGCTCAGGCCAGAGGTAACCCGGCCGCCGCGACAGAGCTACTCACCTGCCCTCGCGTTGAGAGGCAGCTCAGCTGCCCCGATATAGAGAGGGAGTGAGCTAATCAGCTATCCTGAACTCAGCTGCCCTACTAGAGAGAGCTGCTCAGCTGGCCAGACAGAGAGGTAACTCCGCTGCCCCGACACGCAGTGTTACTCAGCTACCCTCAGAGGGAGAGCAGAGCTACTTCGGTTGCCGAGAGAGTTGCTTGGCTACCCTCACAGAGCGACAGCTAACCCACCCTCACAAGAGATGTGTAACCCAGCTACCTATGCAAAAGAGAGATACCCAACTACCTACCACTGATTCTATTCCCCAGTCTGCTTGTCTGTTAATGTGTTGAGCTTTGCCTGAAGAGGGCCAGTTGGCTGAAACGTTTCGCGTATATTTCCTCCCAGTGAGAGTATAACATATCCCCTGTTGTGTTATTCACACGGATCTGTTAATATATTCACGGGGAGTTGAGCTCGCGATGGTTAACACATTTTTCTCTATGGATGCCTCATTAAGAGTTATTGCTAATGATGCAGATTGACTTATTTTAGAAGGTTTTTTTTCCTTCTTTTAAATTCAAAAAGTATTCTAATATAGCAGCTGAAACGTTCACTGTTCCACCACTCAGCCATCAGCACCACACACTGTGTTGATGTTCCGCAGCAAGCCTTAATACCGAGCCTTCACAACAATTCAGCTGAAAGTTAAAGCTAATTTCTCCTGGTATTCATGACTGCCAAAATTAAGCTGCGGCTCTCTGCGACGCTTATTGAAAGGTGATGTAGATTTTTACCTTAAAATGTTTTGAGACATCTGTCTAGTGAGTTTTGAGTCACCGAGCTGGAGTCTGATGGAGGCATTGGTAATTATCCATATTGAACTATTAGATGTGATTAATCATTGAAGGCATACTCATTATGCAGAGTACTTGCCAACGACTCAACACACGTGCCAGAACTATGACAAAGGTCAGCATGTTTAGCTGCTTTAGTCATGCTATGGAGTGAGCTGAGTGAGCTAAGTGTGCCATCCATAACAATTTCTGTTACCAGGTTTTGCATGGTTATTGTCGAGTATATGTTTAGCCCTGCTGAATACACTTGCACTGGGTGGGCAAAGCTGCACCGTGCGTGTAACAAACCCCCAGGATAATGCAATTCTTTGGCCTGAGAACCAGGTTGTATGGCCACACCTGTCAACATATGGCATTGGTGATAAATAATGCATCGAGTTAAATTCTGCAGCAGCCTAATTGGTGCATAAGAAATTATAGGGAAAGCAGTGCGTGTATCAACATTATACATTTTGTTTAGTTGCCTTCGCGCTGTTTTGCTATATCACTAAGCGTTTTCACACGTAGTCGGTAAAGTCCGAAAAAATGTACGGTCGGGTCTGTGAGCATTTAATAATGCAACGTTACGTTTGCTTGTGGATTTCATTGCATTACAGTCATTTCTATTACAGTATAAAACAATTATATTTCCACACATCGTTTACTGTGAAGCGGTTTATACGTTATTAGGTACGACGATTATCATTGTCCCAGCAATGCTCTCTCAAACCAGGGCCGAAATAAAATATTTTTTCTCTCTCCAAACAATGAGAACTACTCGATTAAAAAAAACATACAAAACGTATGTTAAAATGGGACTCGGAAAAGGCGTAACGCTTTCGACAAAGTATACACACTATAGTGTATATCGCACAACACGCAAATACATCATTAAAAATAGTGAGGCTCTGTTTATGAGTTTAGGTCATGTGAAAAAGGTGTGTAAGTCAAGTGCACGCGTCGATATGCTGGAGCAAACGAGTGAGCACATGCATCACTTACCTCAAAAGATGGCACCCACGTTTCGCTGAGCTTCCTCTCAGCATCATCAGGGACTCCAGCATATCGACGGGTGCACTTCACTTACACACCTTTTTCACATGACCTAAACTTATAAACAGAGCCACACTATGAATAACATTGGTCAATGAAAGCCTACGAGTTAATTTTACATCATTAAAAAAACTACGCAAAGCAACTGATACTGAATGTCTGCTCACACTCCATGGGCCACTCGGCCGCTCACAGGTCTCCTGAAGCTGGGAAACTGGAACCCGGTGCCTCTGAAGTACATCACGGACTCGCCTGAGGCGACGATCGGCGAGATGCTGCAGGACGTGTTCCACACGGCCACTCTCCGCATCTTCCTGCACAGGTTGGCGCTCGGCCATCCACTCGCGGGTCACCGCGTGTACATGTGAGCTACGTCCGTCGCTACGCCTTAAGCCACTTTGCTACTCTTATATAGTCGTTGTGGTGAAAGTAATAGAAATCCAGGCCTGAATTGTAGATGAATGGAAATGACCCAATTAGAGCAGGTGCCCATTATTGACAATGATAGGACCAGGGAATTAATTAGCCTTTGGTGCAACCCACACGATTTGCTGGTGCACTACCTGACTAAGCTCGTGGTAGTTTGAAAGAAAAATCATCGTGAGTTGCTGATGTTAGTAATTCAGGAAAATTCTAACGCCACCAGCGAGGAGCTTTATTGCTCAGAATTTTACCAACATATTGGTACGTTTAAATTATATTGTTATAAAGGTGACAATCTTGTCGGGTGTGGAGGGTTCATGGCAAGGATTTTTGCACAAAACTACCACGTGGTGCAATCCAAAATCAAATACGGATCATAGTACTGCCTAGGACACTCTACTTTTTAAGTCCACACTGTTACTATTTAGGTCACACTGGCTCATGAGTTAGAACCTTCCTGCAATGTCAGTGGCCAATAATTTACCTGTCAAACCGTAAAGCAGATTTGGAGAGACAAAGAGTTGGGAATCCCGTGTGCACGTTACCGATTACAATTCCCATTGCATTTCTTTCCAGGCACCCTAATGACAAAGGTGGAATCTATCCAAGAGTCTTGTTTACACGAGATATGGAAATTATTAAGTGCGAGGTCGCTGCTCATCAAATCCAGGGAACTGGATGGAGCTGGCTTAATGTGGGCAGAGTTACATATTCGTAGGTTTATAAACGTCGTGAAAATGCCACTTAACAATAGCTTGGTACATCATTTCACAAGGCAAACAGGACATTGATATTTAGGCAGCGATAACAAGTATACTGCTAGACATGTTTCTTTGGCGAGGGAGAGGCTGGATATATTTTACTAAATGTGTGCTTTACGATGGCCAGTGGTGCTTACATGAAGATGGCAGACCTCAAGCTGCTGGGATGTGCTAACAGGTAATGAGGAGGATTGGTGCCAGGGCTGACACCAATCTGTTGTCATCGTATTGCCTTCTCCATTAACCCCTTTATACGCAGGTTCTTTCATTTTTCCCAAACTGCGTCGTGCATTTGACCACTATTTTTGTTACATCAACCTGTTTACGGCACAATTACTCTAGTTTACCAGGTGGTGTGTGGTGGAGTAAATAGAATGCGCTGTTTACAGAAAGTCTATAGTCAACAGGGCATGGTGTTATTGTATCATGTGTACGGTGAAAGATAATGGTGGAGTGGTGGGATGGTAGGTTAGCGCGTTTCACTATGAACCCGGCCGTCAGAGTTCGATTCCTGGCGACAGTTAGCTTGGTGAGTGCCATCTGCACTGGTCCTGGGCCCCCCTTCACCAATCCGCAACGATCTGCACGGTGAAGTATGGTCAAACAACCTCCATAACTGACGTGGCATGGGAAGGCCTTCATTTAAGTTAATTTTGTTTAACCATTTGGCAACTCAAGAGACCAGAATGGGTCTCATGTGCAAGAGTGACCTGAGTCACCAAAATTACAAAAGAAAAACAAATGAATTCAAGGACAGCAGTGGTGTAAATAGAAATCGTGCAAAAACAACTGTTACATGATGAATGGAAAATATTGTACTAACATAAATCAGTGGCAAATAATAGATTCCCTGTAGCTCAAGTCGGTTGGGGCAGATCAATTTGAAACAGAAACATGAAGTAGATACAGGGTGACTATCCCACTAATATTTAAACAGGCAAGAATACGTACTGATGTAGGTTTTTCACAGTTAGATTCTGATGGTTGCTTTTCAAAGCTGTTTCAAAGCTGTTCTTTCGGAATCACAAAACAATCATCGCCCCCCACAACTGTATTTCATTACATCATTTCAGCAGCATTGAGTCAGTACAAGCAAACCCCTGACCAGTTTTGAAGTACAGGTTCTCATCAGCAGCCAGGCTTGCTTGAATCAATTGCTGGTTAACTGCCAGATGTTATATGCAAGGTCATGCTCTTTACAATACGGATTTCAACTTGACGCAAAATTATAGTGTAACACAAAATAATAATGCGTGTCGTCATGGCAAATATAAATAATGAATTATACACACGTGGATTTTTCTATCTTGTTGCTTCTATTTTCACAATGACGCTGATGATTACGTCCTTTTGAAACCGTGGTATGTCACGCACTGCCGTGCTTGTCACGCTTGTGTAAAGGTTTAGCATGCAGGGGAAAACCTTGATCCAGGCCAGCCACCTGAGCCAAGTGTTGAACCAATGACTGCCGAAGCAGAAAACCGCAACTTAATTGCAGCTCGGATGTAGTGACAATCATCGGCTACAACCTCGGGCGCCGTATTCGACTCCTCAGGTCACCTCAAAACAGATCTGATTCGTTTCTGACGCTAATACAAGGCAACCGTAATGTCTGCACAAGCACGTAGCACGAATCATTCAAGACGGACTAAATAATTTCCCTGCATGCCTTTGCGTGTCATTCGTTAGGTATATTTTCAGATCGGCGTCACAACACCGAGTGATGACACGCGTCGTGCCCTTGCGCGCGACCGTGTGGTGGCGTCAGCAGCATCGCACCGTGCCACGATACCGCGCAAGCTCCGCAGTCTTGATCAGAGTGGCAACTCTTACGTTAACGTCACAGTGGCGTCCGGTTAGCCTCGCTTGGCCGGTAATGAATAGCTGATTAAGTTTCCGACCACGAACGTTCGGGGGAAAAAGGCACCTGTGAACGGCGCTGGAGACGGCGTCACGTAACTCGTCAGCAGACTTCTGCCTTTTTAAACACACGCTGTTAGATTATCGCGTGTTATTGGTAAGAGCATTCCGTTTAAGCTATGGGGACCAACAACATCTGGCGATTGAGCAGCATGTGTTTGAGCAAGCCTGACTCTGCTGATGAGATGCATGAGGTCAAAACCGACCCAGTCTGCTTGCTTTAGACAAGCGATGCATGATAAATATTGGTGTGGAAAGCCAAATAGGATGATGGACATTTCAACGTGGAGAGACAGAACGGAGTTGTGGTTGTATGTGCGTTTAGCGACGATGTTCCACGGCAATGCAAATTGACTTCGCGTAACTGTGTGGACCATTACAGATAGCTCACTTAAAGCACCGTCTCCCGTTGCTTTATTTGGTGACGCTACATTGGCAGCGGTGATCAAGCACATCCAAAAAAACCTAACAATGCCGTCAATAAGACTGTGGCCTTAAAACGGAAAAATATATAATCATGGTTGCTCTTCAGAGTTGCTCTTTCGGGATAGCCGTGTTGAGTGATCTCTCTCTCCCTCGCGACGTTTCGCCTCACCCTCTTTATTCGCATGTTTGTTGTGTCGCAGGAATCCCGTAAAGAGCTTGTAAGCTCACTGTGTATTTTTCCGCTGCAATAATAAACATCTATCTATCTCTCTCCCTGGCGAAACGTCGCAAGGGAGAGACGGACATTGTTCGACACGGCTATCCCGAAAGAACAGCTCTGAAGAGCAACCATCATGAATCGAGCCGTGAAAACCAACATCAGTACAAATATATAGCAGGCGACTTTCTGGGCAAGGGAGCCCTCTTCATTGCACAAACACCACTTGTGGGATGATTAAGGGCCATTGCCCGGAACCCTGTTTATTATTATATATTGCTTCCATTTAAGGCAGCGTTATTGACAAATGTGTCGAGTGGACACTGGTCATTGCAATACGGGTGTGTGTGTGTGTGTGATTTGGAATTTTCCAATATGTAATGTGCACCGCGCGACGATGTGCTTCACTATACATACGAGGCGGGCGTTCTCGAAATATGGCGAGCTGCTCGTGTTGAAAAGTGTACGGAACAGAATCGTTCTTTCATTAACTACAGTTACCTAGTTCGCCATTGTAAACGGGTAACGAGCCCCAGTGGGCTCATCGTCCATTTAAAGGATGTCAATTAATAATGACAGTATCGGGCCTGGTCATTTACAAACCATGGGATGTACAAATTAAACATTCTGATCATGTTTTCCTATTAAAAAAAAAACTCCAACGCAGACCATTTAATTTAAAAGTCTTATTATAAGGCATACCGTAGTTTTAATACGAGGGCACTTATCAAGGAAAATAATTAAAATGAGAACATTGGTACACACTTGAAACGCCTCCTTATTGTCTAGGCTTGTAAGGCAACTACGTAGATGGACAGATACTTGCTCGTTGCCTGCCAGGTTAAAATTAATTGCATCAAATAGTCTGATAATAATGGCACATAAACATAATTGGCACGTGAACTTCAAATCATTATCCATTGACTTTTTCGTTTTAACTTTCACAGCTTTATTATTAATCCAGGCGGGCGTTCCGTTGCTTTGCGTACGTGTGTAGATGTGTGTTTGTACGAGTAGCGAGCGGTGAAATCATAGTTAGCATACCGTGCTATGAACCCGGCAACCGGAGTTCAATCCCTGCCATGGCTAGTATCAGTGGTGAATATCTGATCTGATCCTGGGCCTCCTCTGCTTAAACAAATACGTGATCTGCTGGGGCATGGTGGTAAAGACGGTTGGTGACAATGACACCATAGAGGCTTGATAACAGCATTTGCCCCAACAATCTATTTTTGCTCTCCGGGGGATCCTTGTCTTTGTGTCGTATGGTTGTGTGTGTGCAGTTGCTCTCGACTGGAAGACCTTCCTTCAGAGCAGTGGACCCACACGACAGTACGGAACGCACTCCGAGAACTGCTGCGCGAGATGAACCAGAGTGCTCTTGCCAAGGAGTGTCCCCTCTCCCAGGTATGCTGCATCGGTGCGCGTCATTTCAAAACCTTCATCACAGGTGGCGTGCGGTCGCGGATGCTGCTAAAAGCCCTGTGCGCACGTGATCCCTGTGTTATATTCCTGGCTTATTGTCTCATACCACGAGATGTAGAAGTGAACGAGACGAAATTATATATCATATGTTACTGCCGCGGTTGTGCTGTATGGCTCTCTTGTGTGTTTTGGGATTGTATCGCGTGTTTTTCTGCGCGACGTGATCGTTTCGGGAAATCCCAGAACGTGGACGGAAACGTCAGAAATCACGCAGAACAAAACACGGTCGAATCGCAAATCGCATCGGAGAGCTGTTTATTTTTTCACACCGGTTCGATTGCACCCCATTGCACACCAGAGCTGGGGTTTAAGCTGATTGTAAGGTTTTCCACATTCAGAGACTCTCACTTGTGGGAGCCACTCATCCATTTGTGGGAGACGATTCACACCCGGTGGTGCAATAGCATCCAATCAAATGTGGTCTAACTCAGCAGCAAACGAAACAATGTGGCAATCAGCATGGCTGTCAAGCTAGGAAACCTCGTGGAGTTGGCACTGCAGTGTGCCCACATGTTCTGCAATCAGATGACCTGGACAATGTGGGATTTAGCTCACAGCACATTACTGGTTTAGCGCAGGATTTGTAAAAGGTGAGTGAATTTCCCGATTGACCGGTAAATGAGTGCTGTGTGCCAAGTGGTAAGAGTATATCCTTTGCTCGTGGAGACACGAGTTCTTGGGAAGGAATGACGCCTGGTGCACAATGAATCGAGTACCAAGCAAAAACTGAATGTGATTTTAGGCTTAATAAATAATTAAGATACAAAATAATGATATGTAAACATTAATGAACCGCGACCCTGTACAGGATTAAGCGGTTTCTGAAAATGGATGGATGGATGGAAACATTAATGACTGTTAGACAAAACAAGGCACTGTACGTGCAAAAATATGCTTAATTAAAAAAACATCAGTTGTAAAGTTTTGAATAAAAATATTTTCTTCGGTTTCTTTTTGTTAAACGGAGGTTTTAAATGTTGTTTTTGGTAAAGCATTGATGACAAAATCATTTTGTGAACTGAAGTCCCAGAGAAGGCACAGTATGCGGCATCTAAGTATGGATTAACATGCAGATAGCACATTATCCATCTAGCCTCCTCACATTCAGTTTAAACAAATGGAGGTATATTTCTTGCTCAAGCAGATTGTTTCACACTCATTAGGTCTTAGGCAGGGAATTTGCCTGCCATTCCATCTAAACGTCCTTTCTGTGACATTTCACAACATTTGGCAGAAGTGGGGAGATTGTGTGAAGATCATGTTGATGTGATGCATCCTGCCAGAAGGTTTTATGGCCAATTTAAACATTAGCCATGTGCCCCACTAATACTCACATTAGGTGATTAGTGGAGCTGCTAAACAGATGTGAAAAAATGCTCGGCAAACATTTGCTGGGAAGCTCACACCATTTTTAATCAGGCTTATTGTTATATGCCGCACACTGCCAGCTCCCACAGTTCATTTCTTTCACGAACTGATTGCTGGCAAAGCCGGCAGAAATTTGGCATTTACCATAATTTCCATGATGGTGCTTTCAAATAAAAGACCAGTTTTAAATATCTCCACGTTGCATTTGAAATGTTGCGTGAAATAATGCCTAAAATGCATTTATCCATTGTTTTCCAATGCATTAGGAGTAACGTAATCGAAGGATGAAATTCTGTTTATTACTATTTTAGCAGTCTGGCTCTATGTTTAAGCAAAAAAAAAAATAATTGCACGTTCTTGATTGACATATAGCAATATATGTATGTTATCTGGTTATTTAAAACAGAAACACATCCAATAAAGTCCATTAAAAAATGAATTGAATTTGATTTGAGTGCACATGATCACATTTCACAATTATCCGTAATATTATTCATTTATGAATAAAATATTGGGGCGTAATTTCGTCAGGATTTAAAAAGCAAGCGGCAAACCTATTCCCAAGAAAGAAAATTGGTTTGAATAATTCTATAAACAAGTTGACTTTAATTTGGACCTGCGTAAAATGTACAACACATAAAAGCATTAACATTTAACGTATAAGTACATTTGCCGGCAAGAGTTTAGAACGACTCCGTGCCTGCTGTCTCGCGGTGGAACCTGCACACACATGATCGTGCATGCTGTCCCCAGAGTCAGTGCGACCTCAGATCATCGCGTGCAGCAAACCGCCGATAATTATCAGTCAATAACATACGATAAAGATTCATGTGCACTCAGAACACGACAAAGAAAACTATTTTGCTCAGTGCCAGGTAAACAGGAAAAGCCCTTTTGGAGTATAATTCACTGCCTTGTGTTACTCGTGCCTGCGTCTCTGTGCGGTAATCGGTTACCTGCAGCTGTAAAGGGAGAGGGTCACGTGCCTGTGGCTCACGTGAAAATGATAAAACACGATCCAGTCTTTTGTTCCCGCGGAAATGTGCAAGGTGTTTTATTTTTGCTGTGTGGAAAAGCACAGAGCGACCACGTAACAAAAATAATGGCACCGGGTGAAGGATGACAGAAGGTTCAAGCTGTCAATACGCAACTAAAATGTGATTAATCACAGTGTGTTGTTATTAGCATCCATCTACGTTTCTAAAAATCGTTGTCATTAGAAGTAAGTGCGTGAGACTCCTCTGCATTGCTGCCATACAACAGTCGCTATGAGCACTGTTGGTGTGGCAATTTGGCGCCGGCAAACCGCCTGGCTGCCTCCTTCCGCCTCTCTGCACTTTTCCTCGCGCCTCTGAGTCGTTCTCTCGTCGAATGAATATCTTCGACATTGAATGAATATGTGCGCGTTATAAATGTAAAATTATTAAGTATTATTATAGAAAATAGTTTGTTTTAACCTCTCTTTTAGCCAACTAAGCCAGAGTATTTTCCTATCTATGTCCTAACTGGTTTCATATTGCGATGGGAGTGCCGCCTCGCTAAACATGTGCGCTGGGAAAGAAAAACGAAATTATTACATTGCTGGGTGACGACCATGAAATGTGGAGTGTTAAGAGTCAATGGCATAGCTGTTGAGCATGTATGTGTTGTAACTACACCAGGGCCTACAGGCCAGGATATGAAGTGGGGAGAAATTCCTTCCATCAGGACCCATGCCAACCACGTTACGCCACTGGCTAGAGTGTCAGATTATGGTGCACTGGGTACATTATAGTGTTTAGTGCTAGAAAGTAGGACAATTGGTCCCCAATTGTTTAAATGCCAGGGTGTGACAGGGAAGTAGGGAACAAACGGCGTTGTGTCACACCCAAAGCTGACTATCAAAAATAATTGCTGAACACCCGCGTTATTAAACCGCACGAAGGGAGTGCTTACAGATGTTTGCTAACATCGCAAACTTTTAATGGCATCTAAAAAAAAAAGAGTAATTTTGTCCGTACGTTTAGGTTTAAGACATATTCCGTGATTTATGTTTAATAATACTGATGTTATGTAATGGCACGGACTATGTTAATTGCATTGTAATTAAAGATAACTGTTTATATGTACAATAGAGCACACGGACAAATTCACTGTCAGAAAATTTGCATGATCGAGGGTGGTGCAGTTATGCCGTTGGTTCATCTACCCCGGTGAGAAGCTGGCACCCTGAGTTAAATTCCATGCCACAGGTAATATCAGTGGCGAGCGAGTCCTGGGCACCTTCCACCTCTTCACCAGTGTGGTGAAGTATGGTCAAACGGTTCCCATTACCGATATAGCACGGGGAAGCCTTCATCCAGAGGTGCGTTTACAAAGGGCTGAAAATTATTATGTCTATAATTTTGTTTTAATTGCCAAAAAAAATTACCCGCCAATATTTCAGGTTGCTGGAAGAATACACACGCTAATGAGGATGACATTTGAGTATGGGAATTTGATGCTTCGCAGATAGATATGACCATTGTTAAAGTGTTTTATATGCCGCTCTGAGACACATGCTCTACAGAGGAGTTGCAGCTACTTAAGTTGCAGCCTTCGTAATTGTGTACTAATGCAATAAACTCCTGCGTGTTTGGATGATAAACTAATTGAGAAACCGCCCCAGTTGTGCCAGTGCTGACAAACTGGTGCTTACGGAATTGGCAGTCAGCAGGTGGGGAGATCAATTTATGTTTGTGCTTGTGTAAAATTACCACCATAATCTTCCCACAGAGTATGATCTCCTCCATCGTGAACAGCACTTACTACGCCAACGTCTCTATGGCAAAGTGCCACGAGTTTGGACGATGGTACAAGCACTACAAGAAGTACAGAGGTGCGTGTTCTCTTAGACCGTTGCTTGTGAGAATGTTATATGCACCGGGGGGCGGAACGAGGGTTGCCAGCCACGAGGTCCAAAAATATTGGGTGAAAGCACAGGAAGAAGATGAAAATATCACAATACCAGCAGAGGGGAGAACTACATGTAAATGCAATGTCTTGAGTGGTGGATTATTATGCAACGGACGAACGTGAGATGTAATGTTCCGGACAGAACTATACACTTCCTAGGACAGCCACCTCAAAAACGGGACGATCCTGGGTAAATAAAGACAGGAGGCAGGATGATTCTCTATCTCTCCTCCATCTCCCTTTGCCCACCACAACGGTTATATGGTGAAGTGTTGCGATTCAGGATTAGGATTTAAGATAAAGAAACTATTCTTTATGTTTTGCATTACAGTAAATTGTTGCACTTCTAGTTGCTGTAAGGGTGATGTGAACCGATTGCACACAACACAAAAACTGATTTTTTTTTACTCTTACGCTCTGTGATACATGGAATGCTAGCGTAATATTCTATATGCGTTGGTGAAGTGATACACTGTTGCCCACCTCGTGTAAATTTGAATGGCTTTTGCTAACAGTCACCTTTATTTTTTATAGCAATAGCTAGATGATAGATAGATGGCTATTATTACAGCAGAAAAATACCCAATGAGTCTGCAAGCTCTTTACGGGATTCCTGCGACACAACAAACATGAGAATTGATGAACATCAGTCACCAATTTGAATGTTATGTCATTTATCCAATTATGTTACATTTTGGCTTCACGGACATTTTTTAAATTTCAAAGTTGAAAAAATGAAAAGGTACTTATGAACATCGTGGTCATCATCTGCGCTGTTCGGTACACTCTGGCCTGTACAAGTCACTTAAAAGCATATGATCTCCCGTGTTTTTTTTTATTGATGTACACAAATAGAAATATTTATCGCATTGATTGTGCCTATCAATCCCGAATCCTATCTTTGGATGTAACATGTCAGAAAAAATCTCGCATGTAGGTAAAGGTGCAAGCGTGCAATTGCTTGCTCACACACTGCTGGAATAAGCGCCTCTGCTAGAGAGCACCCCTTTACAGCGTATTTGGCCTACTCTTCCACGCTGGCTAGACGTCTTGGGAGAGGTGGGCGCACCCACACTTTATCCGTCCACACGGGACCAGCAGATAGACTAAATAAAACAAATCACTCAACACAGAATACATTTTAGTCAGTTGGTTTGCTTTGAATTGTGGGACACAGATCGCTTTCTTGTAGTCTTTGAAGTTGATTGACTGCATTCTTATCATAAACATTGCATTCTCAGCCAATCAATGTATTTGTCATAATCTCCCAATGGGGTGATTCTGGCTTCAACAATACCACATCAATCAGCTTACTTCTTGGGGGGAAGAAAAGTATATGTAGATTTTACAAACTTTTGTACACATTTTCCGAACTTATATAAGGACAGATTTAGCACAAAGCTATGAGAACATCTGAATCGCCTCGGAGTAGCAGACTCACCATTAATAGTACAAGATAGATTTCTTATTTGATTTGCAGTAGTTTGCTGCATAAACATTACCAGTTAAATTGTAGCTATAAACCGACTAGCCTTAGCTGTTTCAAATACAGTCTCGTCGCTGTTTCATTGAATTCGGGAAAGATCGTATTTGCCTCTTGTAAACCGCAGGTCTTTACTCTCCAGGGTCATGCGAACATTAACGATAAAAATTACCGGCAATGTTCACACTGCCCACTAGGAGGGGAAATGGTGTCTGCTAACAAACATGATTCCCAATGCAGGATCATCCGGATTTATGAATCATCAAAACAGGACCGCGGATGTGACTTGGTCTCCACGTACGATTCACTCGACATGCTGATTCACATAAAGTTGTATTTTTTTCCATGCAAATTACAGTTCGGAGTGCCAAACCATGAAAGTTGGAATAAATGTGCCATTACCTCAATCTCAGTGTGCATGCGATCGAAAACACATAGCATTTATTTGAAATTATCGATCGTGATGAACTAAATTGATGTGGGTATTAACACAACATTGCCATGTGTATATGTAATAGAAATACTTGACTTCTAACCATCAAATTTCCACATTGACCAGAGTTATGAGTTTAAATGTACGTGAGAGGGGAGAGTTATGGGAGAGATAACACCATTTTACAGTGCAGATTGTATCACTGTCCACTAACGCAATATTCACGGATTAAAATCCTAACCAAGAATTGCGTTTGAATCAAGTTTGAACATTACGTTAAACTTTGCGATCGTACATCATCTCAAAGTGAACTACACATGTCAATAACAACACATGTTTGTCTGACGCTCATAGCCAGAACAGATGGACAACAGGACATGATGTCATTGGCAAGGCTGTCGGGAAGGACAAATGCCAGCCCCAGCCCTAATCATCACCAGCACTCGACGGGCAGCAAGGAGCCAGCCTCACCGCGACAGCTCACGCCCACACAGCTCTCGCCGGGACAGACACCGCAGCTCCCGCAGTCCTCCCCCGGTCCTCCCCAAGGCCTTCCTCCGCCGTCCTCCCAGCTGCGCAGCCCGCTGTCTCCGCTGCAGCCACTGGTTGGACCTGGCATGATGCCCCCGCAGTTGGTGAGCCAGCAGATAGCCATGGCTCAGTTCCTAAACCAACAGCTGGCCGTCAGCAGGCTTCTCGCCCATCAGCAGCAGCACCACCACCAGCAGTTTCTCAACCACCCGCCGCCGCCGGGCTCGCAGGGAGTCCCTCCGCCCGGCGCCTCCATGGGCTCCACGGTGAGGGCCTTCAACAAGGGCTGCTCCGGCGAGATGCCCAACTCATCGTCGGACGTCGGTCTCGACATCTACCAGCGTGTGCGGGAGGAGCTCAAGCGCGCCAGCGTGTCGCAGGCCGTGTTCGCCCGCGTCGCGTTCAACCGCACGCAGGTGAGTGGCGCGGCGTGACCCGGCGTGCCCCACGGCGCTTTGCGGAGTACAAAACGCGGCGATTCGCGGTGGGCTCGGTTTGCCGGAGGCTGCGGCGCGACCACTGCCGCCGGCAGCGGCGTAAGATGTTGAGCGTGCAGGCGGTGCGACTGCACCAGGGCCCATGGGCCGGAGCGACTCGGGCACCGGGTTAGAAAGAGGTGCGCAAATTGGACAGGGAGCGCACCCCGTGGTAATTTCTCGCACCAGGGCCACGCCAACCACGCTACATCTGCTGACTGCCAGGCAGTGCAAAAGGGGTGACTGCACACGCGTAACATTGGATTTGCTTGAGACGTCACTCTCAATTACTTTGCTGTGGATGATCATGAGACCGTAGCCATTTATATTGATTCCTGGGCTACATTTTGGAAGTGTGTATCAAAAGAGGTAGATCGTAAGTCCAAATCTCAAACTTTGCTGGAAGACTCTTAAATGATGGACACAAAAAAAACAAACAAACATTTGGATCGCTTCATCTCTTCAGAAATCTCAACACCCGTATGCCTGCATCTGTCTCAGGGTCTGCTCTCTGAGATACTCCGGAAGGAGGAGGATCCAAAGCTGGCGTCCCAGTCTCTGCTGGTGAACCTTCGTGCCATGCAGAACTTCCTCAACCTGCCCGAGGTGGAGAGGGACCGCCTGTACCAGGAGGAGCGCGAGAGGAACATGAACCCGACCGGGGTGATGGCGGCCAGCAGCATTATGCAACCTGGCAGGAACTTCTCACCACAGGTAGCGCTCCTCTTCCCACTACTACAAGCCCACAACCCCACAGTTCATTGCTGTGCCAGATTTTCCATCGGGCATTGGGGGTCTCTTAGATTTATATTTACTAACGCAAAGCACGTCCCCCTGATCCAAGCGAGCATTTGGCTGTGTGCACCTCGTAAGCCAGCGGTGGGAATTCCACGTTCCTCCGTTAGGGAGCAGACTCTTCATAGGACGACCACTGTTGGCTTTACGCAAAGTGGTACTCATCGTAGCAACTTGAGAGATGATGGGCTGTGTGGACCACTGACGAGGATTTTAACTTGTGAGCTTTGAAGCGGTGGTGGGCTGCCTCAGAAGCACCTTGTCCACCCCTTACGATGCAGAGCATTTATCTTCAGCTCTGCTTACTGCTAAAGTAGGCGCTCCTCCATGCCTAGATGAAGTCCAATTTGCATGACACTGAAAAGTATTTTTGTTGCAACAATTTAGCGATGAGACGAAAAGCACTGGAAGAACTTTACATTGCGAAGCTTCTATTGCTGCTGCGATTCAACTGACCCAACCTGGTCCAGGATCCAGGAAAGGATCAGCTCAGGCCTGAAATACTCACCGAGTGGCAGTTAAACATTTGTCACAACGACATGAAGCAATTTCTGCAAGACGGCAATCAACACCGTGAAGTTTCACATCACCCATTTGTAACAGACCTGCAAAAGCTTCTTGTTTAAACGGGTCGTAATCCATCCCAAATATGGTCGGATAATGGGGATAAAACATAATCACAGGCTGAGGAAGAGCCTTCACTTCTCCTGGTGCAGGTGCAGCGGATGCTTCATTTGTATGCTGCGCGGAACCGACTTGTCAGCGACAACATACTGCAAGCAACAGCTGTCGCCTGAAAAGAAGCCTTAAGAACAAATGTCCAAAGCTGCACGAATGTCTGTCTGCCTTAGCCTGAACAGTTCCGTGCTACAGATGCGTACATGCATACGCTCTGTGGGTACCCCTGTCCGTTTTCTGAACACAGATGATCGTTGGAGATGGTGTACCTTGAAGTCCCGTTAGGCGTTGGAACCTACCTTGCATTTGCAGCAAACCCATGTGGTCCCCATCACGTATCATTTCTGGGAAATGTTGCAGACAGTGTGTATGACTAATACTACTGGTTGATCCAGAGGAGCAGGGGGTAAGAATGGCTTGCTAACATGCGGATCTGTCTTTGTGCATCCATGACTCTCAAGCACCTTTGAAACCCCTTGCAAGTACCTTTGGCATTCTGCAAACGCTTCCATGTGGGGTGAAGTGGTAGCGTTGTGGTTAGGGCATTTCACAAAGAGCCCAGCAAACTGAGTTGTAGTCCCGCCCATGGCTAACATTACTGGCGAGTGATATCTATACTGGTCCTGGAGCCCCCCTTCACCAATTGGTGCTGACCAACATGGTGAAGTATGGTCACAAATTACGATGATGTAATCACGGTGTGGGAAGGCCTTCATCCAGCAGTGGATTAACAAAGGCTGGTAAATTATCCATCATAACTATTTGAGGATCTCTGGTGGAGTGAATCTTCTCCGATATATATTTTAGCAATGTCTTGCATGCTGCTTCCTCTCTGCATTCTGTTTGTGTTTTTTACATAGAACATTTATTGGAACGCTAACACAGGTGTTGATAATCCATCTTGTTACAGTTACAGACCATTAAGAAAACAAATGGAGTATTACGATAGAAGAATGGGCTGGCACATGAAAATGTCAGCCAACTAATTCCAATTTTTTAAGTAGCCGTAATTTCACTTTTAAAACATTCAAGAATTTTTTTAGATAATTATAAAGTTATCAATACATTTTCTCCAAACTGTATTGCCTTAAATACAGACATGGCAGTCAATTTCATTGACATTGTCTGATTGTAATTCCTTTATTATGTGTTGTAATGATAGCAAACCTAAAGCTTCATGTCCGATGAAAAAAATATAACTTTCGAAGGAGATTTACGTTTCTTTATCAAGGCAAAGGACCATTGTCCAAAACTTGCAGTTAAATAATACACGACTAAATTATAACGGGAAATATTTTTCCGCGTGTTTTTTAAAAGCAATGTGCTTTGAAGGGATCCCAACTGTGATGCGTGCACAGCATAGATCCTGCAAAGGATAGAGTAAATTGTACATGTACCTTTATGATGTGTGTGTGTGTGGACATGTATTTGTGTGTGTGTACAGACGAAGCCGTTTGCCATGCCTTTGGAGCACTGTGTGAAAGTGGAAGACGGTGTGGGCCAGGGCATCACGGCCATCATCTACGATGAGATCCAGCAGGAGATGAAGCGTGCCAAGGTGTCGCAGGCCCTCTTTGCCAAGGTGGCAGCAATGAAGAGCCAGGTGAGGGAATGTTGAGATTTTCACCGTAGAGACACAAAGTGGATTCGGGAACCGGTGAACATTTATAGTGGAATTCAAACAAGTCGTCGAATTGAATCGTACGTATGCATTCATACATGTCAACTATGACACAACGTTATGTTGTTTGGCAAGATGAACAGGTTTAAAAAATAAATTATTTAATACAAATTACTGTGTAGGTTTTCACTATTGTGCTTCGCTATCCGATTTGTTTTCAAGTTGTAACCCTGTGTTGTTAGGCGTTGATGAACTCAGTTTTATTCCCGAAGAAGCTCCCAGCACGTGGAGCAAATCCTGATACGTCGAGCACCTGGTCCAGGTAGCTTATCGGGAAAGGCATCTATGCAGAAATTCACCCACAGCAAATCCATTAGAACCTACACTATGCCGCTATGCGGTATTAACCGGAAATGTTTAATCAACTAAGAAGAGGGAGCTTGATTAATTAAATTACATAATTGTTACTACCTATGAAATAGTCGACCTGTGTCAGCAATTGCAGTCACCATGACAGGTTTTGTTCCTTAAAATCAGAGACGTGAAATGTGACTCATGCAGCAGCCAGAGAGTGACATGGGTGATCCTTAGAATGTAGGTTGCTTGGTTAGTGCCGTAATTAATGTAGTGGTTCATTCACTAATTTCAGCATTTTTATGCACATGCAGAGGTACGTGGGTGAATATTGCCCAGGAGCACAGTGGCAAAATATTTAATGTTTGTTTAATGCCTGTTACATGATGTCCACGAGAAATAGATTAATCAATTAACATATGCTACATTATTTTCACATGCATAAGGTAATAAAGTCGCTTGAATGATTAAATACATTTTGCTTGAAATTAAAAAAGCACAAGATTGTATTTTTAACTGCGGGACAAAACTGATGTCCCAGAAGAAGGGGGAGTTGAAAAACTATTTTTTTTCAAATATTAAAGATGTTCACCCAAAATCTCAATTGAACTGTCTTTTCAAACTGTCTATTTTGAATTTATTTCTATTTGGTTAATTCCCTGTTTATGATTGCTGGACCATTGTTAGGAAATTTCTATGCAAATTTATCATAAGGTTTGTTGGTACAGCCATCAGTTAAGGTATGACATCTGTCGTGTTTCACAATTAACCTCAATGGTTCTCATGTAAAAAAATATAGAACCTCTTCTAGAACTGTGGTTAAATACATGGTACGTCTTACTCTCGTATAAGTCACTCCGTTGTTATTAGTACAAATATCGAGGTGTCTCCGATTTGCAGTTATTTAATATAAAGTGCCGAGCTTTGAACTTGAAGTGGATATATCATTTGCAGATACAATCTCCTGCAATGCAGAGAATAAATTACTGGACTCTTGTCCCGTAGTTCATCTCCTTTTGGGCATGTACAATCTTGAGCGAGCTTCTTTATTTTCACAAATGTCTTGTAGGGCAGTAAAATGTTGATGCAATCGCAAATTCTAGCTCGCTACTTGCGACGGTACAGGGTGGCTGGCATGGGAATGAGGTAGTTCGATGAAAAGTGGGTCTCGAAAGTTAATAACACCTTTTATTACTATTATTATGGCATGGGCCCTGATGCTCGGAATTCATTGGTGGGGGCTCCTGTGCGATTTGCCCTCTGAGGTTTGATAGTTTCACCACTGTAACCCTGTCAAGATGAACATGGAGTTATACTGTAGTTCGATTGTGTCACGAGGGAGATTCATAGTGGGGAGGGTCAGAATGTTCACACCGTTTAAGGACAATATTGTATATCAATGCCTTGAAATAGCTATTGTAAAACTGTGGCTATAAGGTACTATACTTCAAACATTTGTGTCAGTTATCTGGCCTCTCGTACAAAGATGGTTTTCATGGTTTGTTCCTCCTGCTGCACTTGATAATTGCATGTTTGTAATTATAAAGCTTGTCTAATAGCTTTTCAAAGGTATTATTAACTTTCGAGACCCACTTTTCATCGGCCTACCTCATTCCCGGGCATTAACGTTTCACCATACCCATCTTCTTTGGCAGGAGTGCTAGCTCGCTATTGGTTTCAGAAAATATAGCACAAGACACACATGCATGTTGTATCGCTAAACTATGAAAACATCGCAAATGATGCATGTAGCATCACTGCATCAGAACTTGAATGCGACTTTAAATAAGCGGTGTTTATCCAATTTTGTGCTTTAATGCACCTGAATAAGCTGCATCATTTTTAAAATTAATTGTAGAAACACATTTAATAGTAATACCAGTATTACCACAATCATAGGAAACATGCTAATTATGGCATATTACATTTATATAAAAGGTGAGCTGTAAGTATGCATTTTTAGACTATGTTGGACAACTTTGATGTTGCTGTTTTTCTGTCAGGCGAGATAACATGTAGGTGTTTGGTTTTTTTGTTCATTGCTCATTTGAGCGTAATAATTTTGAACAAAAAATGCGCACCATCTAATATGTGGTGATGGTTGTGAAATGTAACGTTTATTTATCTTATAACGTTTTAAAAGTTGATTAAGGTGCAAACAAGCATTGGGAGATAGATTGTGGAGATGCGCACGTGCAAGTATCCTGACAGACAGGAAGAGCAACTCGTGAATCCGGGGACAAGCAGGAATCCGATACATCACGTTGACTACTGAGGAGCGTAGGTGGGCTTGGGCAGGACACGTTTTGCTGGTAGAGACATTGGCCACTGAACAAGGCTGGTGACAGAATGGCAGCCAAAGCAGGGAACGTGTCAGTGAGGATGAGCAGCGTTCAGATGGAGTGGTGAGATCAGCTGACGCGTAGGAGTGACATGGACTGTGCCGTCGAACGACACGCAAGAGAAATCCGTCAATCAGCAGTGGACAGAGAATGTCTGATGACGACAATGTGCTTTTGCCATGGCGGAAGTAGTATGCTTGTGAAAGTGTCCCTTAATACAGTAGTTGATAAGATGTTACTATTCATAATTTCTTGTCTTGGGGAGTTGTGGCAAAAGTTAAACGTTATGCTCCTTCGGTGTGTTGTTCAGTTAAGCGTGGTGTCTGTCGGAGTGGTTCCTGCCAATGTGTAAATATGGCATTAACATGAGCCATGTGAACATCACAGTTTCAATTATCATTTGAAAATTAGAGCTTCACTCCGATAGGTGCAGGAATGATGTAGCCCAACGTAATTATGCATTGACATTTGGCTAAGGCAGAGTCAATGACCATCAAGAAGGGGGTTATTATGACAGACTGATGTACACTTGAAATTTGCCATATGCAGTGCAATGAAATGTAATGTGAAAAATAGCGACAACAGAAAAGCCTAAACATTGATATTCAAACGCTCTCAACTTCTTCACATTTGTGAACATTTCTGCCACAAGCACTTGCGGTAACTTCCTGGAAATCAGGCAAGACTTATTTGTGCATGTGAAGTTATGATGTTTTGACTTTACGCGAAGCACTTTTACGGGCTTCTACCCCGTATAGCTCTTATTTTACCAACACTGAACCGAAGAAGCAATGCGAATCCATTCATATGTTGTGCCACTTGCACCATCACGGGTAATGCCACTACTGTGCACCATTATTGTAGAGCGTGGCAACGATTGCTGGGCTGTGAATTTCCTGAAGGCTCACACGTGTATTGCCTATAATTTCTAGCGGCGCACTTAAACAGAACGGCATTCCATGCATGGCAGGAAGAGCTGCGTTTAAGTGCGGCGAGTTTCTACACCACCCCCCCCAAGCGCGGCGCGTTAGTGAGGAGGGCCGTACAAAGGAGCATTACAACTAATCGGCTCAGTCATCCCAATCTCCCGGCAATCCTGGGATTAATGAGGCAGCAATTAGCACGAGTCAATATCACCTTCGTTATTAGATGGGAGAAATAAATATTCTATTAAAGGCGTCCCCGGGGGAGCCCAGTTCACTGTGTCACTGCGACGCTGTAATTAACTTTAATTTACACGCACGGGCAGCGAAGGTCAGTGCTCTAGCCACAAATTACTCGCTGATTCTGTTAGAGCGCGGGACAGGCACGGAAAATGACAACATTCAATATCCCATTATCATGCACCGTCTGCAGAACCATGCAGCTCGGTTTGCAGAATGACAGATTTCTTCCCCAGTAATTGAATTTTTATTTTCATGTTCATGTGTTTATGCTTTCTGAGTTTTTATTTTTTTGCGCTCGGACTTGTGCGCGTGTGATATTTTTTTTTCCGTGCATATTCTTATCCCTAGCTATGTCAGTTTGTATCGCCGCTAAACATTTTTGACTGATTGCTTGTAAGGTTTACCTGGTAGAGTATGTTTTTTGTTGTTGGAAGAGGCTATACCTATTTAACGGGTATATAAATACATTAACTTTGCAAACATAACAGTTATCATCGCTGGAATTTTAAAACAAGCCACACATACAACAAAGTTATTATCTACAGATGCGTCTGTGTGAAAGCGTTTAACAAACAGGGAGAGAAAAAAATGCCGCAACGTCAATGTGTTGTTTGCGCTGATAAATATGGATAATTGGAATATTGCGGTAATTAATTTACACTTTAATTGGCACATATGAAGGACTTCAGTGTTTTCATTTCTGAAGAAATGGCATGAGAAAGTTGCAGTTTGTTAATTCCTTATGCAAGTAAGGAAGCATGCTTTTTATTATCGTGGAATCTTTTTGCTAGTCAGTAATGGGGAATTAACATATTCCAATTAAAACTGCAGTTCAGAACCTAAGAAAGGGAGAACAAGTACATACATTTATACTCTAATGGCAGAGGTACACAGTGAAGAAGTATAACATGTGTGACGGGGTCAAAAAGAGGCGTTAATTCTAGAAGTTGTATAGTAAGTGGGCTCATTTTCTCCTAAAACACTGGTCTGCACTTTTTTTTTCAAATCTCCAACTTATTTAGCCGCTTAGCTATTTATTTACGCGGGGGGAAATATCTACTTTGTGAAAAGACCCTTCAGAATGTGCGTGAAACGTGCGCGCGTGTCTGTCTGCCCATATAGCGGTACTCTAATTCGTTCGCTTGCATCATTTGCCATTGGGTAATTCCATCTTCCAGTTAAAAATAGTAATGTAATATCCTCTGCAAGGTGTATTGTATCATCTGTAATGACATATAAATGGCACGGTTGGTAATATTAAGGCCCTCGTGGAGTATTGTAACCGATACAGGCAGTGAGCCCTCCCGTTCGTGCAGATAGCAGTGCCACACAGCTGCATACGCCGCGGCTTAGGAAATGAGGCTGGCGTCCTTTTGCAAATTAGCCATACAGTGCACATTACACCGCAGAGCGTCACTCTGATAGATTCCATCCCCGCAGTACGAATACCATCCCTGCAGTACGGATACCAGCCCCACAATACAAATACCAGCACGAAAGTAAACCAAAACAACAACAAAATCCGAGACGTTACAGATGTTCGGAGCTGGCGTTCGCCTGGACCGTGCAAGATTTCCCTTCTCGCACACGTTATTCTCCAGCAGTTCAACAACAATAGTTAACTGGAGGAGCTGAGGAAGTTGGGCTTTACTGCAGGATGTGGCCAGCTATTATAAAGCCCGCGCAGCTGTCCAAACCTGTGCCGGGGAGAGGCGGGGTGTTGCAGGAATGAGAGGTGATGAGGGGGAGGGCAGGTGAAAGTTGTGGCTTTGGTGGTTGGATGTGGATGAGCAGGAGGGGTGGGGTTGTGGCGCTGAGAGGAGTCGCAGAGAGGTGAGGTGAGAGGTGTGGCTAGGTTCTGGCGAGAGGTGTGTAAGACGGTGGGGGTTACATTGAGAGAGACACGCGGGTGAGTTAGAGCACGAGTGATGCCACTGACGCAACACGGGGTGCGTGTGCCTGCTTGGGAAGCTGATACTGGTTGTCGGCCACAAACAGACGTCTCCTTCCCGAGATGTAAACTGCACACGCTTATCCGTGGCTGCCTATACATTGCTGAGAGGTATTCGTACACATCTGTCAACAGCGAATGGGATATCTCTGATGTAGTTCACGTGTAGTCCTGTAAAGGTGTCTATGAGTGGGTGGCTGACATTCACATTGACTTAGCTTTTATAAAACTGTATTCGAGATTTACATTTGTCTGCATATATTTTTTTCTTGAAAAAAAATATCTAATTCACATCGTTAGCCATGATCAGTCCACTGCGGGATGAAGCCCCCCCCCCACACCAAGGCGTCGCAGCTTCATATCGAATCAGAAACACATTCTTTGGCCGAATGAATATCCCATATTTCATGAAATGATTGGTGTTTAGGATAAAATGTAACATTGCCATTGCGTTTGTGCACGCATTTGTAAGAGTGTGATTCGATTTGGCGTCTGGGCACCTGCGTGCATGGAATTATGCTTCCTCGCACACGCACAGTTCATTTACAGTAAGCGCCGTAATCCATCAAGCGTACCCTTTCTAAAGAGTCTTCCTTTAACAAATATTCCTATACACACCACGACCATGATTTATAGGCACAGCGCATTTTACATCCCAGCCATAGCCGAGTTGACAGCCGACACTCAAGTCAAGCCAAGAGACCGACACATTTAATTAGCCTCTGTAGATATGAATTCTAGTGTCAAGGTGTGAACCAGCGTTACACTCGCGTAACAATACAAGTCACATACTTTTCTGAAAGGACATCTGATTCTACTCAGATAAGGACCTACTTGATGTAAAATGCCTCTTGTATATTATGAACTTATTTTCTTCACCCAGAAAAGCCTCACTGAGTCTCTGAACTATTTTTCACGAGGGTCCTGCGAGCTTGGGATGTGCTGCCAATCCCATTCGTGTTTCCCTCGTGGGAGAAAACTATAGCTCATAGAGGAAAAAAAAAACACCGTATGACTGCGAGTTTGTGGATCAACAGACAGGCCATCTCCTGGCCAGCCCCCACTTGCTTTTGCTGGGTGGGTGACCACCTGGTCAACTGGTGGTCACTCAAGCAAGCACCACAACGAGGCTCCCCACTCGGTTTATCGTCTGAGATCCGGCAAGATTGGATACGTTTTTAAGGTGGATTGGAATTGTAGAAATCCATCCATCCATTTTCTAAACCGCTTGTCCTGGTGGGGGTCGCGGTGACAGCAGTCCAAGGAGAGTGGACCAGACATCCGTTTCCTCAGCAACAAATTCCAGAATTGTAGAAATCATTTACATTATAAATACATTACTCCCCGCCTGCTTGGACCGTACTGATAATATGCTTCGACTTCTGGCCAGCCGCGGAAAGTATATTATTGTAAATGTTAATGGTAACCCGAATGAGTGTTGAAAAGAAGGTAATGCTTTGTGATTACACGTGGTATATTGCATTTACTATATATACCTTTTTAACCATTCGTAATCAAAATCAATTAAATGTAGGAAAAGTATCGGTAGTATTTTTTTTACAACTGCTTTAACACTGATTACTCGGACTATAAATTGCGTATTAGAGTAGTGCGTTTGCGCGTGTGTTTTGCGTGTACGGTTGAGATATCGGGTGCTCGCGTGTACCGCTGCGTGCCACCTTCTCCCCGCGCTGCTGTTTGACCCGAGCCAAGCGCCGCCTGCCATCGGTCGGCTTTTCCTTTCATCACAATCCTTTTGGAGGACATTTTTATAGTTTTGCCATTTGAATTCTAGCGCATTACCTAATACCGCAATAAAAATACATGAAAATGCTTTTCACAATAAAATACGACTGCCGAAGCAATGTGCTAATTTCATTAAATAATAAAAACGAGTTATGCTTAGCAAGTGAAGTAGACTTTTACCGTAATTGACCAAATATTTTGGTTAATCAATATAATCAAAAGTGAATGCACACACTGCTCTGCACAGCTCTAAACGAAACGCATACATACATATGTTATGTATACAGTAGTATGGCATGCTGTTTGTGTACACACAGGGTAGCAAGTATTTTGTGTACGACGGTTTATCAAAGGGAAGTTTTACATCCGAGGTTGGAAATACCTGTCGGTTACCAATCAGTCTTGCGATTGTGAATGCGCAGTAATTGGTGAAGGATACACAAAACCTTAGTCTTCCTATGCAAGGCATTATAATTGTAGTGCTTTGTATTATATTTGCAACAAACGTGACATTCATTGACTTGAAAAAAATATCCTAGCCAGGTACTTAACACAACGGGATAGGTGGCACAGTAGTCAGCTCACTGGGCTATGACCCCAGCCACCTGGTTATATTCCCGACCAAAATTCCAGTCTGGTCACATCAACCTGCTGCAATCGACACTGTGTAGGAAGGCCTTCATCGAGCAGTGGATTGAGGAAGGACTGCAAATAATTCCGATACTATCCATCCATCCATTGTCAAACACCACTCAATCCTGTACAGAGTCGCGGTGAGCCGGAGCCCAACCCGGCGGACCCACGACGCAAGGCAGGGCTATAACCAGGATGGGATGCCAGTCCATCACAGGGCACTTGGGGGAAATTCAGTCCGCAGGCCAATTAACCTATGCAGCAGCGTGTCTTTGGACTCTGGGAGGAAACCGCAGTGCCCGGCAAAAACCCACGCAGACACCGGGAGAACATGCAAACTCCACACAGAAAGGGCCCCGAGCCGGGATTCATTCCGATACCGTATTTATATATTTACACCAAAACACAATTATTCATGAAAAGACACGCTGTAACACAGCGTTAATTTGTAAATGCCTAAGATATAAGTTTAAAGGATTATATTAATTGGGTAAGAGGGTGGACGTGGGGCTCCGTTGTTTGTGTATTTATGTTGAATGCCAGTAACATGCCCCTTGCGGCACGGCGGTTATTCGTAACGGCGAGTAATATTCCATATGTTCCGCGATTGTATTTCAAATGAAAGTTGGTACATTTTCCGACTGATAAAAACGGCAAATAAGATTTTTATCATGTTAGCAGTGGAGAAAAAATAGCCGCTGGCTTTAATAAACCATTTAGCGCAGTTGACATTACTGTAATTTGCGTTTTGTAGCCATGTGGTTGATGTGGGTGGAACGTAATAATACATTTTTACCCTGTAATATAATTGTTGTAGCCATTAGCTTGATTTGGCAATCTCTCTAAGACCCTGTAAGTAGAGGGGTATAGAAGCATTAAATCACAGAATGAAGCAAAGGACACGGTAGGAATGAATTTAGTTTAAATGACGTGAAGATTCCAAGGAAAAGTATTTTATAAAATGTGCAATGTGCGTGAAATTATGCGGTATAAAATAGGAATCTGTGGAAACTAGTGAGACTGCATTAAAATATATGTCAAATTGGTCTCCTAAGATTTTTTGCAAACTGCTGATATTTTTCGCACATATGGAGTCTACAATTTAGCGACAAATATAGCACGATTAGCAATATCGGTATTACTGCTATGACAATACATCCATTATACGCAAGCGGTATGATACAACATATACACCTGGCTACCAATGTTTTTGAAAGTGACTTTCATTTAAAATTCCGTGAAAAAAATACGAAATGTACCGCCCGCTTGTTACATTAACTTTGCGGCGGATGTTGTCTTCTTGCAAATTAACGTCGGCTTCATCGGACGGTTTAGGAAACACCAGGCCTTGTGGCGAAGTAGTTACGAGTGTCCATTTGAGGGGGTTAATTGACTGGCAGACAGTGTTCTCATTTAGGGCACGGAGCCCAGGGCAGGCTCATGCCGTGACCGGGAAGGCCGATGGACGATTAAAACTCCGACGTTTAATAACCGTATTTATTGCACACCATCAATTTTCACAACCGCCAGCGATGATCGCGTACATCTAAGAGCTACGCAGTCAGCAATGTCCCGCGCGTTCGCCTCTCTTTGTGGTGTTTGTTGCCGAGCCGTCTTTGGTTACCAGTAACCGTAGGAATAGTACGCGCTGTGCCCTAGGTAGCGCCGGAAATTTCCGTCAAAACTTGCGCCTGATGAGATAACGTTACAATGATTCTGTTCAGTTCGACGGCTCCAACGTTTCGCCTTTGCCGGAGAATTGCTCTTAAGAGCTGCTCTTTCGGGCTAGCCCAAATATCAGCTCTTGAGAAATTATCATACATCCAGCCGTCAAAACCTACGTCAACACACATTTGCTACTCTATTGCTCTCGATAAGCAAACTAGCAGTGTTTGGGCAACCTTAAATAAATGTACTTCACTAATTGTTTTGGTTTGCATCATTGCTCTTCATAACACTAAATAAGCATTAGCACCATTGTGGCGTGTATACGTTACAAAATAGATATGCAGACTTTGTTTGTCTCTTCACTTAAACTAATAACAGAGTTCGTCATATCTGATTACATTTTTATTTTACTGTACAGTTTCAGCTTACCTGCCCTTTATTTTAACATTTGTCTTTATTTAGATAAGGTGGGTTGTCATTTCAGTGTTTTGGTGTGGCTTCCATAAATTACACTACAAAGCATTGATAAAAACGTCTTTGTGTATAACACTTGAACCTATTCATGTAATACGTGATAATGCTTGCTCTGTTATAACCTTGCTATTGTAACCACAGGTTTACACGTGTAATTTTTTTCCCAGTTTATGTTAAGTTTAAGCTTTGGACAAAAAAATAAGATCCTTTTCACCTGTTGACCCAGCATAGCACAACATTGAGGCTGACAGACCATCCAGAAAGTCTTATGACCTCCAAAAGTGTGGTAGATAGATGGTGGCTTAACCATCGAGTGTGCAGGCTGTGCAACTGCACCATGCCTGAGGGGTCAAGGTGCCAGGTGACAAAGAGGGTGTAAATTAAACAAGGGAGCTTTATTTAATTCCTAGCATTGGGGCCCACGGCAATCACACCATGCCGCTTGTGGCAGGGACACATACCAAAGATACATGTTTATAGCGTCTTGTTTAGCATTTCCCTTTCACTGTGTTTAACGAAACCCGGTGATAGAAAGAGTATCAATATCAGTTCGGGTCAGAGTTTATTCTTAGTCATCTGATTTGGACTAAACAGGAGCCACTTTGTCAGTTTCACCCACCAACCTCTACTCCTCAAGCTTAATAATGATTTCAATCACTTAAGAAAGAAATAAAACATGATCCATATCATCATTATTGTCGTTTTGAATGTGAAGATTGTTCCATGCAGCTCCATAAGCTAATTTCAAGATAGGTCTCATGCCCTTTGTACCGGGATGTTTATAGTAATTACTAATTATAGTAATTTTACTATATAAATTTGGCTACACAACTGGCATACAATGGCCTACTGATATGAATATCATCAAAAAACCTTTTATGTCTTAGCGTTATTAGATTGACTGTCCTCCCCAGAGGACAAGTATGATTTTTTGATAACAGTCTTTCCACATATTATTTGGGGGGCTGACACTATTGGCTCAATTAGTGAACCACAGATGCAAAGGTATTAAAAATATATCTTTCGTAGGCATGTCGCGAATAATAATACTTAATTTATATAGCACCTATCCTGCAAACAGCTCAAGGTGCTTTACAGTTGGCATAAATCAACATGGTAGAAACAGAATAAAGCATTGCCACAAAATACAATCATAATGTCAATAATAACTTAACTAAAGGCTAAAGTATAATGTATAAAAGTGAGTTTTCAACAAGGTTTTAAAAGAAGACACAGACTTAGCAGCTTTTATCTTGTCAGGGAGACTGTTCCAGAGCCGAGGGGCCCGAACAGTGAAGGCAAGGTCTCCCTTTGTTCTAAGTCTAGACTCTGGAACAATCAATAGATCTTTGTTGGCTGATCTCAGTTCTCTACTAGGAGAGTAAGGTGTTAAGAGTTCTGTAATGTAATCTGGGGCAAGCCCTTGTTTTGCTTTAAAAGTAATGAGTAAAACCTTAAAATCAATGCGGTAAGAGATTGGCAACCAGTGCAGTGTGGCAAGGATGGGGGTAATATGACATATTTTACCAGTTTTAGTTAATAGTCTAGCAGCAGAGTTTTGCACTAATTGCAGTCTGGACAGGTTGCGTTGGCTCCACCGCTATATGTCTCAATGAATAGCTTCGATCCAGGGGCAGGATTCCATTCAGCATCTATAATTTGGTTTCTTGCGGTGATAATAGTGGTCTCTCATAGCAGTAGGTGTCAAATAAACCCAATACATACAACATATACAAATCAAAAAGCCTCGATGCTTGAATGTGTATCATGAGCTTGATATGGTATCAGCCAATCAACGCATCACTGCTACATCCAGAATTTCAAGGATAAGTGGAATAGCCACTCCACGCACTGTAGCGTTATTCGCAAGAGCGCTTCATTATGGTATAATTTGTCATTATCTGCTGTTCAATAATTAGAAATAGATTGTCATTATAAATAATATTTTACAGCCCTTTGTCGATCCTTCTGGATGAAGGCCTCCCCAGACTTTCAGTCATGGGCTTTCACGGTACTTGTGACCAATGGCAGTCAGTGTGGCTTCGTGAAGAGTAAAGATAGAGAGTCAAAGCCAGTTCACTTGCCACTTATGTTTGCTCTGGCTAGGAATAAAACTCAGGTCACCAGGTTTATAGCGCTTTGCATGGACACTGCTCTCACACCAAATTAACTATGCATGAACGAGATTAATAAGATCCTACAAACCAAATTAGAGGCAACTGAAATAGTCGAGTAAAGTTCAGATCTATGAAGCACACGGTTGTGATACTTATAACTAAATTGCCAATTCTTCTACCTCTTAAAACACCACAAACTATCCTTCAAAATGACAAAATGGGCACAGATGTGCAGATTTTTTCGAGTGAATTTATGACAGATTATAGTGCAGCTAGCTCGATTTACAATACTTGTTTTATAGTTACTCAGATATTCTAATAAAAAAAACACTTATGTTACGAGGGACTATAGGTCACCTCGTTATAAAGATTACGGCTGTCAACAGAGTTGTAGCAGGAGCACATCACAGCACTTTGTAATCAAGTGAACTGCATGACAGGATTTCATTAGAGTTCTTTATCCTATATTTCACCAAGCGTAGTCCAATACGGGTTGTTTTTGTAAACGATATCTGGTAAAACACTAGATTATATTTAGTCGGCACTTTTTTTTCAAGTTTGGGATTTGGGCTATAGCACCGACACAGGTAGCTAACCTCTACACATATCATCATGAGCATCATCAATTTATCCACAGCTGGATCAAGGCCTCCCTGTACTATAGCCATCTCTCATTGTCCGTGATACTGAAATCTAGTGAATTGCTATGCGTGAACTGATCTCACGTCTTGGGTCACTAGCCTTGTTCATCAGTCCTTATCACTTGGAGCAGCATGCCTTGTCCAAGCTCACTTGTATCAACAGTCAACACAATGTCTCCAAATTGTGTTCGTTTCTTAACCCGCGTGCTTCGCTTTTTGTCTCTCAACGTATTCGCCCGCATACGTTCCCCGCGCTTCTTTTCAGCTCTTGTTGCGTTCCCTTTGTCGATGTCCACGTTTCAGATTCACGTCATTGCGTGCAGTACACTGTTAATTGAAACCTCTTTTCGTCGTGCACATCACCATGCTGTTTTTCATGTTCAAGTTCAGCGGCTTTCCAAAATGATCCATCCTGCTCTTCTTGTGACATCAGAGAGATTTTCAACGTCTAATATACAGCAGACGGTGATGCACTTTGGTATCACCCTGTAGAAGCTACCAGGCTGCTGTGGAATCAAAGCCGCCTCAATCCAATGTAAATTGACTCCACTAGGCCAACTGGCACTCAGTTCACCTTCGCCTCCATCAGGGTAGTCCTAATGCTGGTGCTCTGCTGCTTGCACCAATTGGAGATTCAAAACACGAGCAAAGCACGTCCACACGTGTTGTGTTTCTGCCGGGCAAACCTTGCCTTCGCGCGTGCACATTTGAATACAGTTATCGCACTGCACGTTGAAAGAATCGTCTTCGACAGCAGTGTAATGATGTAAGCTTTCACCGCTCGATCTACGAGAATTGCTCTCGATAGCGAAAACATTCAGAAGCATGATGATGCCTCCAATGTGGGCGACGATACGGCGCGAAGGAGAAAGCAGCAACCCTCGATACGGCTATCCCGAAAGAACAGCTATGGAGAGCAGTTCTCAACAACAGCAGTGACATTTTTTGATTGCATTCACGGCTTTACGCTGCAGTAATATGAGGAGCGTGTATATGTACAGCGGAACCCGATATGTCATCTGACCGGTTAGGAATACACTCAATCAAGCATTGCAGTCGGAGGTGGTGGAGTGGTCTGACGCATATTTGTCAAGAGATAAATAATCTGATTAAAGCCCATGTATTGTATTACAAGCTGTAAGTATGTGCCATGTGCGGGTACATGTTTAGCAACTTTGTTATGGACACAAGGGTTATATTTTACAATAAAAAAACATTGTATGCTTCAGTATATTCGCCTCTTGAAAGAAAATAACTGTTATTATAAACACCTTTCTATTAGTAATGCTGTTTATACCGCACAGTATATAGATACTATTCAGGGACAAAGCAAGGTATTGCTTAGGGACCAAATTCATAGTCGGTACACACTGCCTGGTCAATCATCGGACATAATTGTTCAAGTATCCCACATGTATTAGTTGAGTCTTTATACAACAAGTATTAGAGGTTCGTTTGGTGTCATTCGGGTTAGTTTCTTGTGATGGTTTGTTTAAATTGTACTCCATTCACAAGTAATCTGTCGCTCAGCCTGAAGCGCGTTGTCCAAACACGGCATACAGTGTTTACCGTAAACAGGTTTTGTAAAGGAACTCTTCTGTTTGTGATCTGCTGAACGATTACAAAGCCACACACAGCATGGGCTTCACCCTTCTTACACTCTGTGTCAAGTTGGCAGCGGTAGATGTCTGTCACCCGTCTGTAAGAGTGGGAATTGCAGGACACCCCATCGCCTCATCTGAGACCTATGCCTGGAGTTTGGTTTCCACCTGGTTTTTGCCAAATCATCCTCTTGCTGAGGTAGATTAAATAATAATGATCAAAATTAGCTTTTAGCACCTACACGTTGTGCATGGTGTCATTTTATCTTCGTGATTCTAATTCCATTGTGAATTTTAAATTTCATTGTTTGTGGTTTCGGGCCTTGTGCTTCAGCGAGCCTTCGGCACTTCACATGGCCTCTGGGTGCACCTGGCCTGGCACAGGTGCCGTGGTGACTTCAACCCCACGTAGTGGCGAATGGCGGTTTTTTGTTGTTGTGTTTCATGCTGTTCTGCGCTCTGTTGTGCGGTTTTCTCCCACAGTCCAAAGAAATGCTGCTTAGGTTTAATTGTCCCGACTAAATTTGCCCCCGGTGCCCTGATGTGTTGTAACTTGCTTACCCATCCCGGCTGGACAACTGTTAAAACATATCTTCATAACTCAACAGTACCTCGCAGCTTCAATAGCAAAAACAAATCTGACTGAATGAATAACTTGTTCCGTGAAAACTCACAGCTTTCCCAGGGAAAGCTAGGCGATTGAAATTAAAAACAAACCAGGACAGGTGGCAACCCCGCGGAGGTGCCCTCCTAACGATTGCGCGCGTTCATGCCAACACCGCGGCACAGGGCTGGCTGTGCGAGCTGCTCCGCTGGAAAGAGACGCCGTCACCCGAGAACCGCACCCTGTGGGAGAATCTGGCGACGATCCGACGCTTCCTGAGCCTGCCCCAGAACGAGCGCGACGCAATCTACGAGGAGGAAGCCGGGGCCCACCATCACCCGCCCACGCTGCTGCAACCGCCGCCGCCGCCGCACGCTACTCACCTGGCTCACGCTCCCATGGCCGCGCAGCCCTGTCTGCTGTCACATCCCGACGTGCTGCCGGTAACTTGCCTGGGATCACCCGCCCCTGCACTACTGCCACCCTCCACACCTTCCTGCTCTCTCTCTGTGTGTGTGTGGCTTCATTGTCACTTCTGTTCCTGTAACGTAATGATTGATCTCTCTCTCTCTTGAGTTCATCTCACTCAATTAATTAATTCTTACTTTGGTGTCAGTCTTATGTTCCTGTGACTTAATGCGTGTTCGCTCCCTGAGTTCATCCGACTCCCTGTCTCTGACTTCATTCTCACTCTGGCGTGTTTGTTGCGTCGCGTGTTTGTTGCGTCACGTGTTTGTTGCGTCACGTGTTTGTTGTGTCGCAGGAGTCCCGTGGAGAGCTTGCACGCTCACTGGGTATTTTTCTTCTGTAATAATAAACATCTATCTATCCATCTGGCCTCGTTCTTCTCTTCCTGTGACTTAATGATTATTCTCTCTCTCTGAGTTAATCTGACCATCTCTCTCTATGTGTGACTTGATTCTTCAAACCCTTTGACTGGATTCCTATTTTCTCTCTGACGTCATTCTTCTGTCCTGGTGTGTGATTTCATTCTTGCTCTAGCTATCTGTCTTTATATTCTTCAGTATAATGGCGTTTTTCCTGTCAATTACTCAAGCCCCTCTGTGTGTGTGCTCAGGAATCGTGAGCCCCTCAACCCTAATACCCCAGCTTCCTCCGCACCCCCCGTTGAGTCTCACAACCCACTGTCTTCATTCCTAGCTGTTCATTTGGGTTTTTGTCAGCTGTAGTTTAGTGCGTTCATTTGTTCTCAAGAAACAATAATAGTCGCATCCTCATTGCGGATGTGATTTGGCCAACGTTAATCTAATGGCGCAGTCATTTAAGATATAGCATACAAAGCTTGTGACGGACTCCATATATAATGTTACTGGTGTCTGCATCGACCTAACCTGCATTGATAAGTTTATTACATTTTATTCGCGCAGCAAATTACCACTTAATCACATCATTTGTATTTTCATATAATTCCCATGAAAGATAATGTAAGTCAATAGTGAAACAAGTAATTCTGAACCTTGCGAGACGATCCAACCACATTCTCTTCACACCAAAATCCAACCTTTCCATTCCCGGTGTGAACATCGAGTCATCCCTATCAACACATTGCTGTTGATTTGCACATTTTAACTTTTAAACAGTAAATCATCTCCTTTATCAATCACTGGCATCATCGTCATAATGAAACCGCGCAATTCTTTCCCCTAGCCCCTTGCAAGCTCAGGGACCATCTGCAGTCATCAACAAATCATTTGTTATTGCCGTGATAATGTTAGACTGCCAAGCTGGCGCCATAATCAGCATTAGCTTTTCATCTCCCGGATCACGCCAATGAGCCACTGCACCAGCCAAAGTACAAGCAGGTAGCCAGCCGCGTTTTAGTGACATTCCCACACTGGTTCGCTCTCAGCACTTTCACCTATGACCTTAGTATCCGTAGCCAGCATCATCGTCTTTGTACTGGTCATGACACTTGAATCAAAATATAATTGGCGGAGTTGTTTGTTCGTGGATTGCACTATTGTTTAAAGTCTAAGATGCCCCTGTTTTAGCTCTTACTGCAGATTTTCCCCGAGTTATTATAACCTTGCTCCAATTAATAAACTGCGTAACTCTTAGCTCTTTACAACTGTAATAGTGCTGTTTGTTGCTAGCCAGTAGGTGTTTTGAGCGTTTAGGTTTGTGCCTGGCTACCACGCCTTAAACACTTTTAAGAGTTTCGTTTTCTTTCTATATTTGTTTTCCACTAAATGACCACACGTGGTTACAAACACCTTCCAACTGCTTTAGTTTTACAATTTTTTTTTTTAAATAGCATTTTTAGTTGGAACATTTAACTTTCTAAAATAACATATTTGAAGTGCAAAAAATGTACAAACTATATTTAAAGTCTTTGCGTTAATAAAACGAAACTAAGATTTTATTTAGTGAGATATTTCCCTTATATTTGGATTACATTTTATTTTTTGCCTGGTAGCGTTATGGAAAACACACGTCAAATAGTGTAGATGAACGCTGAATGCTGACATAGCTAGTGGTTTAAACATCAGTGGCGAGTGTTATCAGAACTAATGTTGCAGTCCTCCGTTGCACCGCAAACCAGCCTTGTTGACAGCCCCGATGACCAACACAGCGACTGGGAGACCTTCATTCAGCTGTAGATTGACAAAGGGGCTCTATACGATTATACTCATTACATCTTTACGTAAACATGTGTTGTGTTGCCAGCGTTGCTGACGTCCCCCTCTTTCTGACCTTGTGTAGAGGGAGGTCTCCCGATTTTGCATCTCTGGTGGTTGGAAGGTCTGTATGCTATCATATATCAACTAGCAAATTCCCCCATGACTTCATAACTTATATGCTCACGGTCACGTTAAAACAATTTCAAAAGCTGCCCACAGACAGACTGTGCAGGACTCGATTACATCCATTTAGCTTCTCTCTGCACTTGGTAGAGTGTTCTTTTGCGGCATGCATATGCAATCCTGTTTGTTTTGCAGCTGAGCGTGAACGGGCTATATTGGCTTTATTTTACTGTGTCCATATGCTGCATCGCTACGAAGCAGCATCTTTTAAATGAATTTAGAAACAAGACCCACTGTGGTCACTGAATGAATGAATGAATGGCTTGCCTGCTTTCCAGTGAGTAGCAACCACCATATCAGCTGATTTGAGATTCCGCTGATAGAGTTAATCATGAACATCAAACACATATTTTCAAAATGTGTAACACTGCATTCAATTCCCGTGAGAAAACTAGAGTTTACTGTTGTTCGTGGGTTTCTGCGAGCCTGTTAAACAAAATAGCGGAGATCTAGTGCAAGGGTGGCACGGTAGGGCACTAAATAGTGCTACTGTACCACAGAATTCAAGGCCTGTTAAATATGCCCATCATCTTCTGGGGTGAATAAAATTAGCACCGAGTGGTGAGCACTGTTTGATGTAAAAGTCAACAGTGGTTGTTGCCCTGGGAAGGGATTCACATCCGCCATGAGGGCATGTGATTTACATCAGGGCCTCAGAACTACTCACAGACATTAGCAGTACTCTATACTTTTCACAAGTAAAAGCATTTTAAGGTGAAGTTATAGATAGCTAGATGGATGTTTATTATTACAGCAGAAAATACCCGGTGACCTTGCAAGCTCTGGAAGCGGGATTCCTGCGATACAACAAACATACGAATTAACCAACATAAGCAATATATAACATCCGAAGGTAATTCAGCGAATTTTACGAATGCAAATTATGATACGGTTTTGGCATGACATGAACCACTAATAAAACTACAGTATGATGCTCGGTTAGTGATGCACTTAGCAGAAGCCTGAACCGAACCCTCACAGAGGCTGAGAAACAGCAGCCGCATCAGAGTCGCCGCGTAATTGTTAGACCGATAACCCCAGCGTCCGGCCCCGCGGCTTTAGTGTCGTCGTGCGCTGCCCTGTGTTCTCAGCCTCCCACAACCCAGCCGCTGGTGCTCATCCAGGGCGACCGACTGGCTGTCGCTACGAGGCCGGTGGCGTCTCCTCCCCCGCTGGCTCCGGCTCGCGATGACGACGCGAGCAGCGGCGGCGGCGGCGCGGGCCCCCCGTCGCTGCCCAAGGCGCGCGTCCGCACACGCATCTCCGTGGAGGCCCTGGGCATCCTGCAGAGCTTCATCCAGGACGTGGGCCTCTACCCGGACCAGGAGGCCGTGCAGACGCTGTCGGCACAGCTGGACCTGCCGCGGCACACCATCCTGAAGTTTTTCCAGAATCAGCGCTACCAGGCAAAGCACCATCAGCGAACGATGCGGGAGGCGTTGCAGGAGGGACAGGCGGCGCACGGAGCTGGGCAGCAGCAACAGCACTGCGGCGAAGCGAGCGGCGCTAGCGGACACAGGGACGGGTCCAACGGTGGGATGAGTCCGAATGCCGCCGGCGAGATGATGATGGACGACTCCATGGAGGACAGCGACGAAGGGAGTGACGCGTATCACGGGGTGGACACGCACAACAATGATGACAATGAGGACGATGACGAAGACGAGGTAGAAGACCACCAGGCGGCGAGCCCCGAAGTGGAGGCGCACAGGGAAGCGGAGCAGAGCAGCTCGGAGTAGCCACGCGGTGGCTTCGGAGGCGACACGAGTTTTCATGTTTTTACATGGCAGTAGATTCGTTGTTCAAGTTAGAGTAAACAAAATACTCTGCTAATAAGTCTGTGATCCAGACATTAAGAGCTGTCTTCAGCTCATTTACATTTTATGAACAGCGTGTATGAATGAACGCGCATCACGGTTCACTTTAGAAGACAGCTTCAAACAGGAAGGACAGGAGGTAAATGGGAGATGAATACATTTATAGGTAATATAATGTTTAAATTGATGTTGTCTGTGTTGGGTAGTTGATATATATTTAAGATTAGATTTTGCACTCATTCACCATAAATTGCTTGCATCCTGAAAACAGCAGTGCCGCCAAATTAGCTAATAAAACGGCTATTCGAATATTCACCATCACAAACAGCAGCAGTGAGTTTCAAAATCGTGTAACAAAATTCCAGTCGAAGCCAAACTCTGATTAAAACTGGTATAATTGCAGCTTAAAAGTATATGTATGACGATAAAAAATAAAACAAAAAGCAAATGAGCTTTCATTAATTTGCTTTACCGTATTTTCGATTATAATTCCAAGAGAGGCGTGCTTATTATGTGATTAGCAGTTCAATATCGACTGCATCTCAAAAATACAGACGTCTTAAAGAGCCGTCACACAGAAACCCCTCCTGTTCGCATAGACGCCGTTTTAAATAGCCAGACAATAATGACACGGAGTCGCATTGTCTCCTTAAATAAATGCGCCATCGTTGTGGAATATTGCGTTGCAGATGACACAATGCGTGCTCGTAGAGCACATTTAAAGTTAGAATAGTTACCAGGGGTCACTGAGCATATGAAGGAATAATTATTGTACTTGGGAAAACGATAATCGGAGCGATGTGAATTGGCCGCTGTGCAGACCCAAGTCCCAAGGGTTAAACGTGCTCAAGAGAGCTACACGTGATCCGGCACACCGACTGACAACAAGACTTGTATCTCGTCCCTGCTGAATTAGAAACAGATTTTGTACCAGAAGTTTTCAACAGAGATAATGAATAATCATAAGGAATGAATCTGAAGCGAAAAGCACCTTAAACATAATGTCAAATTACGTTTGTCGGCATTTGGTGCGGGGTGTTATTGATGTATCTAATTAACCGAACATTATTTTGTTTACCATAAAATTCAGGTGCATTACTTACTGTGCAGTATTACAGTGCGTAGGTGTTAGGGTACCCCTGGATGCACATCTTGAAATTCAAATGATATTTGTGTTTGTAAAACGGTGGGTGAAGCCAGCGAAAAACAGTTGGTTGATGAGGACAAATAATTAGTGCTGATGTGATGGATTGATTCCCTGATAGTGGCAAACCTACGGCTGGGCCCTGCAAGCGCTCTCGAGGCGGTGATTAACAGCCGCGCGTCTAAACGGCACTTAATAAAGACTGATTCGGCTTGCCGGCCTAATCGCTGGGCATCCGTCACTCCAGCCACCATCGTTAAGTGCTCCAGCACCGCAGATGTTTACCAATGGACCGAAAGGAAGTCAGGGGGGGGGAGAGGTGCAGGGCTAGGGAGGGAATGCACGTAGTCAGACGTGCACCTTAATGGTACTCGTGAACAGTTGACTTCCTTAGATCCTGTTTAAAGGGCAGCAATCAGCTGCTCCATTGTACGTTACGAAGGTGTGTAATTTTGTTTAATTTGTTTTACTTAGGCTGGCTCACGTCCGAGATTTAAATGTAAAGTAACCGTTGCACACACACATATCCACGCGTACACACGTACCAACACCACCGGCATTGTTTTTTTCAGCGAGCAAGGGAATGTGTTGATTTAAGTAAGGTGTGGTTGTTCTTCGCGTGGTGGAGAGAAGGAGTGTGTGTGTGTGTGCGCGCTAATGCGTTATCACGTCTGCGGAGCGCTTGGACAGAACCTGCCTTACAGCGGTGTGGCTTCGGAAGGCGACGCGCCTGTGGACTTCCTCTGTACATATAAGACGGTGGCCATCGGTAGAGATGCACACGATTCAATAACTGTTAACGCTCACGTAATGTTGCGCGATTAGAAGCTCTTAACGGGAACACTTTGAGGATATTTATAGGTGAGTAAAACTTGACTAGGTAATTTGCCTTTACATTTTCAAATGGACACTGATAAATGTGCGTGTTTGCCGCCCGCTCAAGTGTTAGTCTTTTTTTTTTCTCGCTGGCCCACATCCCCAGAAACTGACGATGAATCATGCCAAGGGAGCAAAGACAGAGATGGCTCCCAGTACTAGTTAATTTTGTTCTGTTGTTGTGCAATTTTTGCACCAAAATATGTTTGGTACAATAATCGCAATGAAAGCTTGCATGTATTAAGGCAATAATTCCAGAGAAAGAAAAAAACAATTTTCCGTAATTGTACGTTCCAGTAATGAGCGTTTTTTTTGTATGATAGAAATGTCATCAGCTTTAGATAGTTTGGTGCAAGATTTTCTGTTTGGCAACAAGACGTAAGGCTTCATGATGATTCCTCTAATTAATTCCCAGATGACACGTGCCAACATGATTAAAGCCCATGATTGAATCATATAGGTCTTATTCCAGCTGTTTCCTTTGTTTTGCTAAATGTTTTTTTCCCCCTTAAAAAAATAGCGATGCAAATAAACAAAATAAACGCTGTACGAAGCTAATTCCTACATATATATATTAATTAATTATTTTGATCACGAAAAAAACTGTGTAGTGAAATAAATTATTTATCAAAACACGTTTGTTATATTTGTAATATGTGCTGTATATAGTTATATGAAGGCAATCGTGTATATTTAATATATACATGGTAGCAGGGCTTAATTTCTTACTCGATATTTTCCGGAACGCTGCTAGGCTGGCTGGGAGTGGGGATTACCGGTGTAAGGCACGACCACTAGAATACCCCTTTCCATAATAACCTTAGGAACAGATTTATTTAAACTGATGCATAATAAGGTGAGGCGGGTGTGGCGTGCCAAACTAACTGTCAGAACAGCGTTCCGGACTTTTCCGGCTGAAATTAAGCGCTGCACGGACTTATGCACACACACACACACACCGATTCACGTGTGCTGTGAAATATTTCCAATGGTTGGCACGATGCACTGCATCCCAGTACATGGTCTCCACAGCAATGGCTCGGCAATTGAACCCTGGTATTTGTAGCCATTGTAGCCGATGTTGCTCTCCTCTAGGTCAGCTCCAGCTTAAATACACACTTACTGCATTGTATCAACCGATTTTCTCAAAAGACATGTTCACCCCGTTATCGTCATATGTCTTCGTGCGGACATCTGTCTCTTTGTTGTTTGATGGGCATTAATAAATGCTGACTCTGTCGTGGTACTTGCAAGTAGAATAACCAAGGTAACATTGGGATTGCGTTCACCCATCTGAGCATTTGTGTCCGTATCGATAGGTAGTATTCACATGAAGCACTACAGTCCGTATAGCTCTGAACGCTAGCTTACTTTTTTTAAAGGGCCCTTATTATGGGGTTGTGACAGACATAATGGCAAACGTTTGGAATGCCATCATGGGGTTCTCAAAGTTCAATTGAGAGCACGACTATGTCCGATCGTGTTGTTGGGTTTCAAAAAAAAAAAACCTGTTTAATTCACTTAATGGCAAAAATGTACCAACTGCCAAGCCTCGTTGCTGCATATACACGCCAAAGCGACTTGTTTCTCCCCCAAATTGGATTACATTTGGTGGTTGGTAGGTGCAAGTATGAATCACTCCAGTCTGGAAAGACAAAGTATCTCTGTCTATTCCATCAGATAACTTTTGCCACCCTTGGAGTTCCTGTAACTCCGCCTGTACCACAGATGACTTGACAATTTTGTCAATAGTGGTGAACAGCCGTTGTGTGTACTGGTAATGATTTGCTAGGTCTATTATGTCAGGCAATTTTTTGAAGACCCCACCTTTATGTTTTGCTCATAAAATAGATGTAAAACTTTAATCGTATAGATAACTTTGATAAAGTAATACAAGTTAGTCTGTCAATACTTTTTATTATTTTACCGTTCCATTGTTAACACGTGTTTACTGTATTGGCCCATGTGTACATGTCTTAACAAGGAAGACAACGAATACATGTGAAAATTGCTATCCAAAGGTGCTCTTTCGAGATAGCCATGTCGAGCGTTCCCCCTCTCTCCTTCGCTCGACACGGCTATCCTGAAAAGAACAGCTTTGGAAAGCAATTCTCATACATAGAGCCGTGAAAACCTTTATCAAATAATAATTATTATTAAAACTTACATCATTGCAAAGATTACATCTGATGTTTAACAGGCCTAGCTCATAAACATATGCAGTACATTATAATATATGTTTACACTGCATGTAAGGCGTGAATTGGTGGAGCGGTGGGACAGTGGCTAGCCTACTGCGCTAGGAAACTGTCAACCAGAGTTTGAATCCCAAATGTGGCAAACACCAGTGGCGAGTGAATATTTGAACCGGTCCTGGCCCAACCTCCCCTCTAGCAATCCACACTGGCCAGTGTGATTAATATCGTTAAACAATTCCCAAGACACCACAACCCTGTACAGGATTAAGCGATTTCTGACAATGGATGGATGGATGGAATTCCCAAGACTGACAGGGCATGAGAGGGGCCTTCACCAGCAGTGGATTGACACAGGGCTGTGAACTATTTTTTTGAACTATTATTATGACTATAAAATATAACGTAGTTTGGCTATGCTACCAGATGCCTGTGGTTAGTTAAAGTGGATTGGGTTAGCTCTAGCAGTTTAGGTAAGGATCCGAAGTTTTCATTAACTCTTGTATACACAGACCTTATCAGTATGTATCTACACCTTTTGCATGGACACATGCACACGTTTAAACACTTTACAATTTGTTTACCGTACAAATGTTTGGAATGCAATTGTATTTTGCGTATTATTTAAATATGTTTAACACATGCTGTATATGAGTAAATTAGAGGCAAACTCTGCCGGGGTGACAGTTATTGAATAAATGCTGTTCATTTTGACATCCATAGCATTAGAAAATGCGGCACCCAACCTCTTGTCTGGGCAAGGGCCATGAATGAATTGATTTATCAACAGGCTTCATAAATCAGACTTGACGTATAAAGATATGAGGCTGACATAAAGGAATACATCATTGCCCATGCTGGCACTTAAATAGGGCCACCTTTATTACCCGGCGGCAATAAGTGTCAGTAATTCTGCGTTATTCCTCGATTATTTGTCTCCGAGGGCCGTGTGCTCCACAGGTACAAATGCAGAACGTGGTTACAGCACGGGAGGGCATTTTCTGGGGGAGAGGGGGAGTGAGCCAGCTGGAAAAGAGAGGAGCTTGGTTAGTGACACTGCTTGTGTATCGGCGCCGACTCTTGCCTGCCGCTTCCCGACTGATGCGCTACTGCTGGTGACCCCACACACACGGACACTTCACCAGGCATCGAGGCTCACCCGAGCTGCCGCTCAGTGCGGAAGAAAACGCTTCGAAAAATAATTTATTGCCTTCGATGTGTTTTTTCTTAATTCCCTGTAAAATCGTTGCAGAGAAACGTGAAGCTGTGCCTTCGTTTGCTACCTTTGATCGTGTGATGCGTCGTATGTTTTTTCCGTCAACCAAAATACTGTATAGTTTGTTTTCTGTCTGGGTGTACATTAGCTTAGTTTTCACATTGCAGTTGCTGTACCGGAATAAGTGATAATTGCGGACAACTGCAAACTTTGCTTGCAATGACATGAAATGCTAATGCTTGGTGTTCTTTTTTTAATCACAAGCCTTTTAACATTTGTAATGTTTTTTTATTCACAAAAGTTAAATTCAAAGTTTATATATGACAAAATAAAGTATGATAATTGGACAATTGTATGGGTTTTCTTATTCTTCCGATGCAATGCACCCTACTTGGTGTGTTAAGCGAGTGGTGCTTCGTGTGCACAGAGTATCCTGTGTCATGTAACTTGAAATTAATTTAAGGAACATCGGTGCACCTGTGCCATCATTGGCACCCATTGTGAAGTCACGCAAGCATCACATGAAGCCTGGCGAAGATTCAGACTGTTGAGGTTTGCGATAAGCTTTAACGGCAGCATATTTTACCCAAATGAACCTGAATTAAATTGAGTTATTGATGTTTTAAGAAGACACGTTTTGAGCACTATTCATCTGAAATAAGTAATATCGCACACTCCTATGCCACCTGGACTCCCCTTTTCAACCATACATAATTCTTTGTTATCCATCACCAGAACATGTTCTATTTGGCTTTTTTCAGTTATTGCTCATACTCTGCCTTTTACTAGTTGAACACGGTGTGTGCTGCGTGCAGGCCACGGGCATACCTTTATCAGCCTCTCCTGGCCTTAATGTTCAGCACAGGCAAACTCTGACAAACTCAGCCCAACTCACACTGGCCACATTAGTCCATGGGCCAGAGCAGAAATTGGTATCACCTAACGTGGCAAAACGTCGGCACCGCTGGTTTATTTGTAGGGCGAATAAGAGTGAATTATTGGAAAACCCACTCCTTTTTAACGGTTACCACAACATTCACCTCTGTTGCCCACATTGGGAAATTGGAGCCAATTGGAACCGCTTAAGCTCTGCCACCCACAAGTGCAATACCTCATCATCATTGTCAGAATCCGCTTAATCCTGTACAGGGTTGCGGTGACCCGGAGCCTATCCCGGCAGACACTGGGCGCAAAGCAGGGCTATACCTAGGATAGGACGCCAGTCCATCACAGGGCACCGGGGGCAATTTAGTCAGCAGACCAATTAACCTATGCAGAAGCATGTCTTTGGACTGTGGAAGGAAACCGGAGTGCCCGGCGAAAACCCACGTGGACACGGGGAGTACATGCAAACTCCACACAGAAAGGCGCCCGAGCCGGGATTCGAACCCGGGGAATTTCTTGATGTGAGGCGGCAGCGCTACTCACCGTGCCACCGTACTGCCCAAAATGAGTCGTCATTGACCTGAAATTGGCCATGTTGTTGGGAGTGGGCCGTTGTTGGTGAGTAATAACCCACGCTAGGTAACATGGCACAGCGGTGGAGGGAGCGGAATACAGGATTACCTTTGTTGATGGTCCAGCACATACCTTAGCACACACCTCAGCAAATCACACGGGGTACTCAAGTCAAACTTGACCTCCGGAATGCCCTTATCAGGTAAAACATCAATTGCCTTTGATGTACATTGGTCAAAATCAGACACATTTTAGCAAAACATTCGGTAACAGTTACAGGTATTGGGGCGCTGACATGAGCCGGCCGGTATCGCGTGTGTTGCAGAGATTGAGCTCGAATCCAGGGGCCGCCCTGATTATTACTTCCAGCGGATTAACAGTCAAAACACACGCAGTCTGCTTCACGGTGGACGTTTAAGGTGCTGTGATGTCATTCACAAGAGCCAACCGATGCATGCCAGCGTGATGGCCCAAAGTTTCCAATTTTCAAAATCACCCACAGATCATGCCAAGCGGGATCATACATAGCAATTATGGCCCACTCACCACTGAGAAAACTTGCCAAGACCTTCCTGAAAAAACAGTCATGAGACTCCGTGAGGCTTTCCTGGGTAAACAAACATAATCTAAAACATAACAGACTCGTTGTCAATATCAAAGGGTTCTTGATGTACCCTGTGGAATCTGATAGTCGAAAGTACTGGTATAAGAAAGAGCCTGACCTTTACATAGAAAAAAAAATACGCATCCACCTGGATAAACAACTGTGAATTGGTTAACACTAGCAATCCTCGTGAGCAAGTGAGTATGGTTCAGCATAAATGTGATTAGGTTTCGTAATGAAATGGTGTGTAACCAAATCCAGTCGAACATATAATACATTCCTTGAAAGAAAGAAAAAAGTGTTTTAAAATAATGAAGCAATATTTGTATTTTCCTTTTTAAATGGAGCCTTGCAATAGTGGGATTACCCGACGCTGAATACAGGAATTAGGGCCCGCCACTGG
>JAZEWU010000001.1:5149250-5163508 GCA_036362915.1 Geotria australis
TTCTGCCAGCGTCCCCTAAGATGGCCGTCACTTCCTTGAAGACAAAGACGGAGGGAGACAGGGAGGGAGGGTGAGCAACAGGGAGAGACATAGGGACAGCATTGGTTCAATGCAAGCAAACTCTGCACCAGATTTCACATGATTTGTCTCAGTAGAGAAGTCAGGCTCGCCTGAATGCTGGTGAATCGCCAGATGTTTATAGACAAGAACCCTCTATGCAAGAGTAGATGTGTAAGAAGCTGGATTCCTCCAAATGCATATCAGTTTCAATGTGAATCGATTGTATATGCCTTATTTACATCAGCGCAATAATTTTAAGAATTCCTTTAGATGCAATTAAACTTTTCATAAAAATTGTGTTTTAATTAAAGTTAATATAGCAGCAATTGTGACTCAGATACAATTTAGAAAGGAAATTATTATAGCATTTTAATGCCAATTCAAATATGCCCTTTAAATGAAGTAACTTTTCAGCGTCACATGTGAATGCCGACTGTAACGGTTCCCTCCTTCATCGATTACATTAATTTCCATATTTATGGTTAGGGTTTGGAATTTAATTAAAAAATCGATATTTTATTTTTGTCTCGTTCATACCAACTGTGTTTTTTTTATTTCCTCTCCGTTTTTTGGCTCGTTTGTACAATTTTGTTCACTCCATTAGTCTGAATTTAACATTACCATAATATTAAATATAATTATCATAAATTGTAAACTAATCAATTTTCACATGCATGACTCGAAGCGTATGAATCAATTGCAATCATTGAATTCATCCATCATTATACACCTAACCCCCGTCAACAAACTTTGTTGGGGACGATGTCATCCGATTTCTGGTGTCAAAAAATAAATAGGCATGAAATTCACCTCTTACCCATATTTAATCCTCCGTTTAAAAAAATAAAAGTATGTGTTTACACATCTCATACATCTTTCAAGGAATTATTTGTTTCCCGCAGCTTGGGTTAAACACAAGCTATTTCAACATTATTTATCTCATCAGCAGTGAGCCCTGCTTAAACCAATGATAGTGAACTGCCCGATGTTTACAGTTGTGGGGGCACGTAATGTACAGGGATGTGTATTTTAATAATCCGGTATAGCGGGAGGATTAACTGGCTTCACGAGGTCGGGAGAGGCATGGGCGACTTGAATGGGTCACACACGGACCTCATGCAAGAATGTACCGGATTGTGTATTGCCATTATTCGACATCCAGACTGCATAGCTTAGTGGGGTTTGTTGGCACAGGAACCACACAATGAGAAACGAATACACATGGGACCGGACAGCTGGGTAATGATTAGTAGCGCGATTGTCTTAAAGAAATACCGAGGTCAGCATCGTGGGGGCATACATATAAGGCGCACGCGCGGAGGGATGAGGAGTGGATTTGAGAGGTGATTCCGCGGGCCATGTGATTGACTCTGCAGCTGTGAAGTGAGCGTCGGAATGCACGCTGTTTTCATGTCGGTATTGTTTCGAGTTCGTGAATAAATCCCTCTTCGCTGGCATCATCTTGTCGACTCGGCGAGGATGTGCAGGGGGTGCAAGCGTCGCACCACACAGGCAAGGACCTTCTCTGTTAGAAATCGACCCTAAGTTCTGCGCAAAACAATAAAATACATAGCAAAAAATAATCGTCAAAATCATTGAAGATAGATAGATGGTTGTTATTACAGCATAAATAAGAGCATATTAATTTGAAAAAAAAAGACACAAGCAGACAATGCACCACCTTCCTATGTTTTATCTCTCCGGGTCGTAGCATTTTTTACACATGCCATAGGCCACAAGGCCTTCTGGGTGTGATTTTCTTCAACCTCATTGGGTTAAATGCAAGCAAGGTGTGGACCGGGTTCAACATTCCACGTCTCATCAGCACTCAGACTCGCTTAATCCATTCCTGTTTCGCTCATTACCTACACTTGGAGTGGCCAGTGAATGTCACTTGACAGTGAACACTTTGCACTATTTTCAAATCAAGTCCATCTGAAAACAGCAGGAAGCTTGCACCCATAAAATGCATCTCTAAGCCACGAGGAGCGCATCCATCTTTGCCAGAGATCTTGCCAAAGGGGCACACGTTCAGCAAAGGGGGTTATGCAATGAGCTTTTTTTGAAGCAGAGCACTCTGCAGTTTACTCCCCGTATGCACGTGGATTCATTTCGCCTGTTGCGCCGTACATATGCACACACTGTGACTTGTTGAGTGCTATATTTTGCAGCACAGGTTATTCTTAAAGAAATCACTTTCTAAAGATGTGGCTTTTATATTCTGCCTGTGAAAGTACTTTACCAAATGTGGAGGTGTAATACACTGTGATATACCATTTGCACCATCGTGCTTCGGAGAATCGCAAAGAAGAAGATGTACGTATATAGCATCTAAATGCAACCACATCTTAAGACACTCCAAGCAACAGTGGGACGCATACATCCCGAGGAAGTTAGGTATATATATGCATGGGTTTATTTTCTATAGCGAAAGAGACCAGTAAGTTATAGCTAGTGGAATAGAGGATGATCTTGAAGCTGGACTTGAACAAGAGCAAGCAGTTGACAGGACAGATGATAGGAGGAATGGAGTGCCCGAATGTGGGGATAGCAGAGGAGAAAGAATGACCTCCCACTGAGCAACAGTTGACTGGGGTCATTGATATGAGGCCTTGGTTGCAAGTGGGTTGTGCAAGGAGGGGATTAGAGAGACAGGAGGGGGGATGTAGGCAGAAGCGACTCCATGGAGAAACATGAAGACGGTGAGTGCAATCCTGAGGTTGATCTGGAACTGAATTGGGTGCTAGTGGTGAGATCAGAGTATCGGCGTGATGTGGTCTCGGATGTGGTCTCGCTTATATATGTAAGTGAGGAATGTGGCTTAAATGAAAGGACAGGATGTAGATAGATAGATAGATGTGTATTATTACTGCAGATAATACCCAGTGAGCGTGCAAGCTCTGGAAGCGGATTCCTGCCATACAACATTTTATTATGAATACTATCTAAATACGATTATTTAGAGAAACGTTTCGTTTGATGATTGTTTATATGCAGGATTGTTTTGTGGGATTTTAGAGTCGTCGTACGACTCATTCACCTTGTTGATATTGAAGTTCTAACGGTATCTTATAGTATACATGTTCTACATGACAGATGCGTGACACGCATCTATGGCAGTTTAATGTTTAGGACCCAGATACAAATCAATGCTCAATGTGGACTTAACATCACTAAAACATTCACCTGACCACAAATCTCGCCAGCGATGGTTGTCTCGTTTTTATACTCAAAACAAGGAAATCGCACATGAAGCATATGGGAAGCAATTGAGTCATCATTGTACAATTTTCAAACTTAAAGCATTACTTTACATCCTTCAAACGTATGAATAGCTGCAAATACATGGCTCCACGTGTTGAAAATAACGGTAGGGTGTCTATGCGTCTCCAGCACAATGGGCTCTGCCAACTAATTGCAACTAAGGGCAAACAACTTGTAACAACTGACTGTTGATCCTTTTATATCAAAGTACTGTGCGTGAGACTGGATGGATGACACAATTGTGTTAATTTGCTGTCATTGTATTGTCTTCACGTGTGTCCTGTTGCCTGCTATTCATCGTAAAACGTTTGGTTTATTTATTTAATTGCAGGACCCTTTTTTTACGATTATATCTCAACTTTAGACTTTGTTCTGCAATTCTGCCATAGCTTTCATCTCTAGCGCCAATAAATAAACCTTATCTTTATTGTTTGGCGCTGTTATAACAACCGCTTTGAATGATCTTTTATGTCGATATATGTTTTATGTTTCATGTTGATAAAATATTGTTTGCTGAGCAGACTGTTCCTTGGCGTGCTGGTATAATCTGATGGCTTCAACAGTATGCTGGCATAAATATATAAAAGTGCGTTAAAGGATTACGAGTTAAATAATGACAATTTCGCATGTTTCCAAAACAGGCGGATTTTTCTCACCGAATTTCTACGTGAAGAAAAAAAAAATCAACCAACGAAATATTGGTACAGATGATTAAACACTAGAAACACCGGTATTTGTAAGGCCCCTTTTCAATCCACTGCTGAGTAAAGGGTTCCAGGTGCTAGGTTCGTCATGGGGGTTGTTTGACCACACTTCTTCACACTGATCAGTGTGAGTTGTCGAATGGGGGAGTCCCCAGGAGTGATTCAGGTATCAATTTCCACTAGCGTTATCTCAAAGAGTAAATCTAACATAGGTCGCCAAGCTCATGCCACAGTGTTGCTAACAACTGCACTACCATTCCCCTATGCCAGTGTAAAATACAGTATGTGTATGCTTTTCCAAATCAGCGCAGCCGAAAGGATTTCAAGCTCAAATGAGAATTGCAGCAGTGCTCACCTCTTGTTTAAAGGCCTGAACCAGTGATGGAAATTCTACATTCTTACGGTAGTGTTCACCCATAGGACAACTATTGTTGACATCCCGACAAATGTGTAGGTATTTTATCAACCCCGCAGGAACGATGAGCTGAGTCAACATCCAACCAGGATTTGAACACACAATCACCCGATTGTGAGTCACCTGGGCGGTCACCATAGATAGATCTATAGATGTTTATTATTACAGTACAACAAATACCCAGTGAGCTTGCAAGCTCTTTACGGGACTCCTGCGACACAACAAACATACGAGTTGCTGACAATAATTAAAATATATACAAGATTCATCGGGCGGCACGGTGGAGCGGTGAGTAGCGCTGCCGCCTCACATCAAGGATAATAATAAAAAGCTACTTTTATAAGAAGGCCCCGGGGTTCGAATCTCGGCTCGGGTGCCTTTCTGTGTGGAGTTTGCATGTTCTCCCCGTGTCCGCGTGGGTTTTTGCCGGGCGCTCCGGTTTCCTCCCACAGTCCAAAAACATGCTGCTGCATAGGTTAATTGGCCTGCGGACTAATATTCCCCCGGTGCCCTGTGATGGACTGGCGTCCCATCCTGGGTATAGCCTTGCCTTGCGCCCTGTGACTGCCGGGATAGGCTCCGGCTCACTGCGCCCCTGTACAGGATTACGCGGTTTCGGACAATGGATGGATGGACAAGATTCAAAATTTAAATCAAACAAAAAACACATTTACACGTAGCATTGCACACATTTGTCTTCCAAATCACCATATAAGAATTAAGGCTGTGCATTGCGATAGTGAAACAAACTAAAACATATTCAGGGTGAACATAATCAACGTTAAGACGAAAGAGTGCAAAACCTTGGAACTGTAAACGAAAAAGCCTGATCGAGCCAGGTTAAGCAGAAATCACATAGAGTCTTCATGACCGTGCATTTGCCACATGTTATTTTCAAATCGCGTATCTAAACGATACAGTAAAAATCACCTCACTCAACATTATGGCAACATTTACCTATTGCTACAAATAACAAGACATTTCATATTGATGTTTGCAGCAAGGACCACACTCTGCGGGCCTCTTTGGTAGCATCCCCATAGCTCAAGGCTTGCCAAACAGACATATGGCTATAAAACCCCTATTACACATCAGAAAGACAAGATTTAAACTATTGTAACCTGATTTATAGCCAGATATCCTCAAAGAGACAAGATTGATAACATTGCCGTGTGGACTGGGCAGAACAGCCCAGTCAAAGGGGGCTGCTCATGGCTTATGCTAGCCAGGTTAGCAGATTGCACAATTAGAATATATGAGGCTTTCACCTGCTTTTAAAAACCACCTGCGGCATATTGTTGTTGCGGTAATGGGCACGTGCTCGCGTGCCAAAAAAAAATCAAGCAAGAGATGGATTGGTATAACACTAGAAATAAGACTCCTTTTCTATAATTAGTGCCATTAAAATGTTTAATACAGTACTCTAGCGTTTAGACTGATTATTGGGCTGAAATAAAATTCAACTGACAAACCATTCTCTTTTTATGCATTGTATGATGCCAGATTTTATAGCCTTTTTTTGTATCTTAGTGATATAAATATATTATTAATGTGGCTGTTGAACTTTGCAATGTGGGGCAAATGCCAAACACAAACAGCATTAGCATGCAAATTTTACATAAATTGTAATGTGCCCGGTTACTGATTTATATGAAATTATATAGGATTTTGCTTGGAAAATGGAATGTGGAATAACAACATGGTGAAGACGGAGAACCGTCACTCCACTCCCATGTTATAGCGTCTACACTTCAAATATCCTGCTCAGGTATTTCAGCACTTGCATTCCGTTGCGAACCTGGCAACCTGAGTTCAATTACTAGCCATGTCCAACACCAGAAGCAAGTGATGTACGAAACAATCCTGCCCACCTACCCTTCCAGCAACTAACATGACCAGCAGCCAGCATGGTGAATTATGGTCAAGCAACCCCCGCGACTCAAAGGCCACGCGGTGGTTTTCAGACAGCATTCGATTTAAAACTGGATGTAAACTATTACCATTATTTCGTGACTTTAAAACATGCAACAGATGTTAAATAATTTAATTAAAATTATTCCCAATGTTCCCATTCATCACATTGGAAGTTACATTGTTATATCACAAAAGACATTCAATGGCATAGAGAAAGTCTATAAATATTACATTTCATGTAATCCTCGGTTATTTAATATCCCATTGACCTTTGACCCTATATTTAAACACCATGATATCCGAATACTATTGGGATATACCATCCATCACAATTGACAAGTGCTTATACACAGAGACGATTATGATAAACATGCCCAACGGCACAGCACTGTGATCACTCTCCATCATTTAGTGGGAGAATAAAGCAACACTATTTAAGGAAAGCGCTTCTGGAAAAATGTGCACGTCTAAATGAAGGCTACGTTATTTAAAATGGTCAGTATCGTAATCTTTTAAAATATGAAGTCGTTTTGATATTGCTGGGGGAACATAAAGTAGGCACTTAAGAAATAATGGATGGAAAATCTGAAATTTGGCCGCAGATGTTTTACAACAGCTCTGGGCACTGCCTTACAACCTCCCGGCCATATTGTCTTCCTCTCACTTAATTACACTTAGCCTCTGAATGGGAGAGCAATGGACAACACAATCTCATCTTTATGCCTGTCTTTGCACACATCGCACTTAAGTACCAATGAATATGTTCCTTTCGGTGTGCTGCTGAAAGTACTGTACAGATAAACAAATTTTGACAGCATCTGCGGTTACACTCCAGCTTTTTCAAAACACGCTCGTCCTTATCGATTTTATGTCTTAGTTATTTGCCTTTTGGACCGACTGGAATGCAATACTAATGTGTTGATTTTTTTTTCACGTTAGACATTTCCATAGTATGCAGTCATGCCATTAAATAGATATGAAATGTGAATGAGTCTGCAACCACACAGCTGTACAAGCATGTTAGGAAACACTCGACCGTTAACTATTGCATAGCGTGATTATGGTGCGCGTGTCACATTGTGCCCTCATCTCTTTATTTTTTCAAATTGCTCCGGTTGCAACACGAGGTATAATAGCGGTATTAATTGGCTGAGTTGTGCCATTTCACTATTAATGCGCGGCTAAATTTATCACAAAAACTGCGCCAAGGTATGGCAGCTCATGACAGAGAGTCATTGTGCTGAAAGCCTGACACCCAACCCCGTATCAAGACCATCATCCTCAGCAGTCACCGATACCCTTAAACACTGACTTGGCTGCCAACACACTCCATCTGCACCTCAATCACTCCCGACACTGCAGGCGGCATGTTGGTTCACAGCCACTTGTTCAATTGATTAATTTCAGAGCTTTTATGTGCATGCCACACGTGTTGCTCGGAGAACATTTTATCCACGTCAGCCCCCGTTAATGACAAGGGCTGCATTGCCACTGTACGTGTATCAATCGCTTTCACCACAGAATCCTGTTTTAAACTCTGCATAGCGCACTCATTTGTATTTCTTTGGAAACTCTCAAAAATATTTAAGCACGTGTATGTGTGTGCTTGTTCAGCCAACACTTTATACATTTGGGCTGTTCACCTTTTACCTTCTATACAGCCATGCACAGCGCTCGCCATATAAGATATCCCAAGCATCTGTATTATGTAAACATGTTTTCATTATCAGTACCCACTTAATCCTGTAGAGGGTCACGGCCCTATCCCGGCAGAGACAGGGCACGAGGCAGGGCTATACCCTGGATGGGATGGCAGTCCAATGCAGGGGGCCAGGGGAAATGTAGTCAGCAGGCCAATAAACCTAGACAGCATTTCTTTGGACTGTGGCAGAAAACTGGAGTACCCGGTGAAAACCCACGCGGATATGGGGAGAACATGCAAACTCCACACAGAAAGGGACCCAAGCTGGGAATCGAACCAAGGATTTTCTTTTCGTTCATTATCGTTTAATAGGGTGACGGTTAAGGCTATGTGGTTGATTTCGTGCTCAGTGCATTTAGATTGATTAGTTATCGAAGTCGTCATCCCGCTGCCTTAAATAGCTTGATGCCGATACCGTAGTCGTATGAATTGTAACAATGCATCCATGACATAAGTTGACAAGTTATTGAGGTGGTGACATCGCTGTCATCTGATGGGGTTAATAAAAAATCAACGGTTTAACTGAATAATCTGCGTACGAAACAATTGCAATAGAAATTTCATCTCTGACAGTAAAGCCGGTGTGGTGAATGCTTCACGAAAATAACACTTCCGTTCATGGGTTGGACAATTTAAAACCTAAAAATAAGATTTCAAACGTTATGCAAAGAATAGTCAATTCACATATAATTCAGCTGCCCAGTTCCTGTCAACGTATTTTTTGGGTTGACTGTTCTCAAATACTTTGAAGACAGACTTCTTCCTGAAACCACTTTATCTATCAGTCAATGAACTGGGCAGGAAAACCATTTATTCATGAAAATGGATATCCCCATGAGGACACAAAATCGACAGATCACTCACGAGCAATCCACTAGGGGTGGGATGACTGATAAAAGCAATCATATAGAATTCATCTTTTCAGACAGAGAACACGCAAAACACCCACCATGCCACTGTCACAAATGAGCTCTTTTTCACCTTAAGCACATTACAATGTCAGCAGTTGATCAAAAAATCAAGCAGCCTCTCTGGAGAACAAACTGAAGCAAGAATTCAAGTAGATGTCATGAAACCTGTTTTTAAAGCTATTTATGTATGCAATACTTAAAACATGTTTTTAAAACTTACTTATTTAAACCTTTTTTCTCATAACTTCTTGAGTTTGTTTGACTAAATAAAGGAAAAAGGATGCTATAAATAATCTTAACGCGGTTTCTCAGATGTAGGTGCATTATTTTACAATGTATTTGACATGCACGGGCATGCAGTGAATAAACATTGTTGATATTCTGTTAAAATTGTCCAACATTCTCTCTAGTTTGTGCGGGTTGGTGAAACGGGTCAGTCAGTGAGTAATTTCTTTAAAATCTAAGCTGGAAGGAACTGTTGAGCTATGTAGCTCTTTTAAACAGTTGTCCAGCGGGGTAAAATTTAGTCAGGCCAATTAACATAGGCAGCATGTCTTTGGACTGTGGAAGGAAACAGGAGTACCCCCAAAAACACACGCGGACACGGGGAGAACATGCAAACTCCAGACAGAAAGGCACCAGAGCCGATAATCAAACCCGGGTCCTTCTTGCTGCGAGGCGGTAGCGATACTCACCGCACTACAGTGGCCGCCCCGACTGCCAGAACCACGTCGTTTTCCACTGCTTTTATCAGCGGCTGAGCATCAAACTCATGTCGCCCAGTTCACATTCCAGCGCTCTAACCACTGCGCCACTGTTCCACACACCAATGCGTTGTAAAACATTGAAAGCCACTGTTGACTATTACTGGTATTTTTGTATCCAATTAATGTTTTTTGATAGGAAAATCAAATACATTTAAACGGTTTCCTTTCCCGAGCTGGCTTGCAACTCTGTCAAATTGACAGCCAAAAAGTAAATTGCATGTAAATCATCAGCTGCTGAATCTATTGCCCTTGACCTAGATGGCTGTCACATGTGCCAAACAGATGATCTAAATGAGATGACGACACGTAGGTTCTATACAGTACTCGGGTCGTGGTTACATTCGCGGAGTGATGTATAACGATTTTCCAAATGCATGATCCAAAATGTCAATCAAATGCATCTCTGTCAGAGTGTTGGCATGTGCTAATAGAGTAAATGTGTAACATTGCAAAACATGCTATAAACAAAGAATCTGAAGGCATATGTTAATTAGGGGACATACAGAGCTAGATAGATACAAGTTATAATATACAAATAAAACAAGTGGCATTTATTTAATCTATCCAGGTTCTCAATCCTTTTGCACATACAGTACGATTCATTATCAGTTTACAGGATTGCGGTAAGCCAGATACTATTCCGACAAAGGGCCCAAGGCAGGGATATGCCCCGGATGGGACGCCAATCCATCGCTGTGTATATACAGTAGTACCCCCGTATCCGCGGGTCAAGCAACCGCGGTTTCAATTTTCCGCGGTTGACTACGGTCCAAAAAAAAATTGGAAAATTCCAAAAATACTATAAATAGTTCATAAGTTTCAAACCGCCCGCCAAGCGAGTGCAGGCTGTATCATGGCGAAGTCCACCAGCCCAGTCGTGGCTATATATCGCTCATCTCCCGTTGTTTCCCCATATCCACGCTCCCCTGCTGAACACCCACACATTCTGCTCCTAGCGTTCTCGCTGTTCGCATTCGTTGTAACAGTGTGTTTTTCCATTGTTCCTTCGTCCTTTGAGGGCTTTATTATTACTGAATTTAATGTTGGTAATGTAACACTGTGCGTCATTTGTCCATTAAACTTTACCATATATATGTACAGGAAAATCGCGTTTTATATATATATATATATGCGATTCGCTATGATCCGCGGGGCACGACTGTATAGTAGATTCTTTTTTTACACTAATTTACTGCACGTTAATTTCTATTCTTTTAGAAATATCCAGTCGTCTTTATTTAAACCTCATGTCCTCTCTCTGAGACTCACATTGTGGGAAAATCAACAGTGATTGCATTGCGGATAGACCCGCTCCTGCCATAGAAAGGTTGAATTTTCTGAACTGGCTCATGGCTATAATCAGGAGATAAGCACCACCTCAATACTCAATTGAGCAGAATTAACTTTGACTTTCTACCTCGTAACTGTGAGCTTCAATTTCTGATGAACAAGCAAAAGCAACGTTGTAAGTGTGCCTTGCTGTATTCAGTTACATAAATAAATGATTATTACAGGGTCTCTATGGTGTCCAAATGTGCACTGGCCCACGTGGACAATGTAGTAATACGAGATGTGTGTGGGTGAGTTTGTGCGAAAAGGTGCACTGCGGTGATTCAAATATGCCGTTGATCCAGCTGAGTAATTCGTAAAACACTAATGCCTTTTCTTTCATCACCATCTCACACTTATGTTATAAACACAATCGGGCCTCGTGGCGCTGCAGGTAGTTTGCACAACTCACAAGTGAGTAAGGGATGGGTTCAAATACCGGTCAAGGCCTGGCTGGGACTATCATCCCATACTGAACTGGTCAATACGACGGGTCATGTGATGAATATCCGACGTGGTAGCGGGAAGCCCTCCTTAGTGTGGATTAGAGGTCACTTCCATTAATATCAGAACTGGTTCTGTGATATCAGCTTCTGAGAGCCTTTTTACCATGTGAGACAATGCGAATAACACATTTAGAATGAAGGTTGGGAATAAATACATAAGTAAACAAATTAATGAAATCAAATGTGCTTGCTTGTGAAAAATCGACAATTCATTCTCCCATACAGAGACTGGCTCCTGCCATGAAAATTTAGAAATTCCACCATTGACCACCCCTTTGGTCAATATAATGCTCAAGGAAAATTAATGTTCGTATCCATCAATTTCCACCGTGATGCAAAGTCTATGCAGTATTGAACTAGATCTGAGAGACTTGTTACTTGCACTTATAGATGTACAGAGAAAACAAATAATGTTAAGGTTTTGTCACACTAAGCATTAGGCAACATTGAGCAGGTGGTGAGATGCATAAAAATGACAGTGAGAGACGCGTTATAATTTTCACTCTTGTCATGATTCAAGCAAAGCAGAATGGAAAATGGTACTCAATCATTTCAGGTGTCTGGCAGATCCCCCAATGTACTACAATAGATCATTGGAATTTATATCCATCACCTTCCAATTTTATTATTTACACTACTCTTTTCTAAGTAGGATTAACTAGAATAGGTTTAAACTGTGTCAGATAGGTTAACTTACATTAAAAGCACACCACAAACCTTTAAATCGAGCTGTTTTTAGAGTTCTAACAGCAGACGAAGTGTAAGATGCACAGAGGCTGACCTCAAAATAAGACGTTTAGATGGTTAAGGATTTATTCTCAATTAACTCTCAACTGAAACTATCAACAAAGGAATAATAATGCTTGCAGGATGCGGAAAATAAGTCGACATTATCAGTGTAAATATTAGTTTTAATTGTTTTCATTTTATCTGAATATCTTTCATTTGACGTTCGTTTGTACAAGCTTGGGTGCACGCATCAATTTCTTCTGAGTTGAATGCCTTTTCATAGCCTATGAATACCTAGCACAATGGTCAACCAACTCATAAGCCGCTCCAAAAATCTGATTAATGTACGTGCATGGCTGCTGGTAGAGAAGCGTTTCCTAAATCCAGCTGGCTCCCACGCTTGGTTGGTCTCTACATTTTTCACTATCCAGTTCCTAGTGATATTCGTAGACAATGTACATGTGTGGTATGACAGAACAGATGCAAGAGTGATAATTTAAAGGAAAATTAGGTGAGCCTGAGCAGAACGCGTCACTAAGAAGGGGTGATGGCCGATGGACGAGACTGGTGTTGGAATGGGAGCCAAAGGGGATATTAATTCACATTATTTTTTTTCATCAAATACATGGACATAGCGAGCACGTGAAAAAAGATGGCCATCGTAGATGTGGAGATCGGCGCATAGTGCAAGAGTGACATAGATTGTTGCGTAACGATGCCAGGAGAGATGTTGACGGTACAAGGGAGGCCTCCATCCAGCAGTGGTTAGATCATGGCTAATGACATTTTTTGTTAAATGTCAAAGGATAATTATTAAAGTGAATTAAATTACCTATAATTTCAAGCAAAATTCTCACTCTCTCGAATTCGTAGAGGAAAACAAATTGTAATGGGATAAGTGGAATCATGACAATGACTTCACAATTTAATTCCGTGCCATATATGCTTCAGGAGATGGACAACAACAAAGGAAGCTCGTTGTACTTGTGCTACAATGAGTCACTTAAGCGTTGGATCAAGGACTCTCGTGAATTGGACATTGGGTATGAAAGGATGTGCTGAAAGAACTCATTCATTTACACAGGACATATGCATCACAATAGAAATATTTATTTAATAATGTCTGCATGTATCAAATAATCCTTCCATCCATTTCCAGAAACCGCTTAATCCTGTACAGGGTCGCGGTGAGCCGGAGCCTATCCCGGCAAACACAGGGCGCAAGGCAGGGGTATACCGAGGATGGGACGCCAGTCCATCGCAGGGCACCTGGGGCAATTTACTCAGTAGGCCAATTAACCTGGCAGCATGTCTTTGGACATGCTGTATTTGTATCAAATAATGATATGTTCCAAAGTATGGAATATGGAGAATGCTTTTATATAAATCTAATATTTATTGATATGTGTATTTATTTATTAAATACAAATACATGCTACTTTGAATGATGATCTGTCTAGCGTGAAACCTGTACATTTTTAAGATGTGCAAACACTAAAAAGATTCTTATTATAAGACAGCAAGATATCATTCATTAAGGTGTCATTGAATTATCATCAAGATATCATTAATTATCTTGATGCTGGCAAAAGGGTCCCATAGATACATGCTATCTATATTGACTTTAAGGCATAAGCTTTCTCCCTTTAAATATTACCGTTTACTATTTAAGTAATTAAGCATAATGATGCTAACAAATGTTACTGTTATTCCAGGCTACTTAGAAAATGCATCCAGTTTAATTGTTTATTTTGTTAAATAATCATAAAATGGACATGTTTTACACAGTTTCACATCCTGAGCAATATCCAAAATAATATCAGTGTCAGAATTTGTGTGCATTTCATGTGAGTTTAGGTTCCTTTTATTGAGCAGAAAAAATATTTTAAAAACTGTTAATTCCTCAATAAATTAATAAAATATCTCCTATTATTTCTATATATAATAATAATTTAAT
>JAZEWU010000001.1:5163671-5185107 GCA_036362915.1 Geotria australis
GAGAGACAGACACGAGGGGGAAACAACGCCAATCCAAATTAAACAATCAACATTGAAGCACAAGAACACACACAGACACACGCAACAGCAAAAAAACCACAACTTCCACACGCGACACCACGTGGCGAGTTTAGGCAAGGCAGGACTGGCCCAGGAGTAGGCCGTGCAAAACAGACACAAAAAAACTAACAATAAGAGCATGGCCGACAAGCACCAAAGTTACACAGAAACAAACCACCAACCAAAGAACAAAGGAACATGAAAAATGACAAACGTACAACAAATTAAAGCTAAATAAATACGTAAAACACAAGGAGCGGCAGCCCACGCGCCCCCAGCGCAAACCCGCCTCCACCCGACACAGCCCATTATTAATGGATTGTCACGTGAACACAAACGTGACAATTCATTACTACTTCAGCACACCGGTATGTTGAAGAGAGAGCCCACATAACTTCCAAAGAAGGTAAGACGTTTCGCTGATAGTTACAATCAGCTTGATCAGGAACAAAAGATCTGACGAGTTATGTTTATATGCCTTACTGCTTGTTTGACCTTTGCTTACACCTCATATGGTCTCAAAATGTAGATGTCACCATGGCCAAAACCACTGATGTCACATACAGGTATCATATTTTATATCAAAAAAGGTAGAGGCTTACAGATTAGGTTTAACCTTTTTTTTACAAAAGCGAAAAAAATAAATGTCAGAAACGTTTTAACTTGTGCATAATTGATGAATTGTGTAAATCATCATCAGCCATGATTAATCCACTGCTGAATGAAGGCGTCTTGTCTCAAACCTTTGCAATGCAACACTCAACCACATAGCCTCTGCACACATGCCAAGTTAAAAAAAACGTGTTTTGAAACCCTATTAGAGTATGCTTTGGACATTATGTTGCCCTTTTAAATGCAACAACAATGTTTTTTCTGCCCCTGGGTTTAAGTCCTGGCTGTGTGCTTTGTAAGACTATTCAAACATCATCATCATCACATCACATTTTTAAATTTACATTGGGTGTTTTTTCAGAATTCACGTGTGCTCCAAACACAAGGTGAATGTAGCCAAGTGAGCTGTGTGCTCACTGCCTCTCCCTGCTTACAGCCATTCCACCACAACCTGGTTTCATTTCACAATAACGTCCAAAGACATGCTGCACAGGTTAATTGGCACGCTTACTAAATAGCCCCACAGTGTCTTGCAATGGGCTGGCGTCCTATCCTAGGTATAGCCCTGTCTTGCGCCCCCTCTATCTTCCGAGATGGGTTCCGACCCCCCGCGACCCAGTATAGGATTCAGCGGGTACTAATGATGATGATGTTGTTCACCACACGAGCTGGATTCTTGTACAACAGGATCGTGACAGCTTGGGGAGTCTAATATCCAGCAGTGGCTTGACCATGGCTGATGATGATAACATAATATGCACCAACACACGTTCTAAACGTATCCATCCATTTATTGTGAGAAACTGCTTAATCCTGTACAGGGTCGTGTTGAGCCGAAGCCTATCCCGGCAGACACAGGGTGCAAGGCAGGGATATGACTATGATCGGACGCCAGTCCATCACAGGGCACCGGAGACAATTTAGTCAGCAGACCAATTATCCTATACAGAAGCATGTCTTTGGACTGTGGAAAGAAACCGGAGTGCCAGGCGGTAACCCACGTGGACAACATGCAAACTCCACACAGAAAGGCACCCGAGCCGGGATTCGATCCCCGGTCCTTCTTGCTGTGAGCCGGCAGCGCTACTCATCGCGCTACCGTGCCACCCGTTCTAAATGTAACTTTTGTATAATAAACAGATACAGCTCATTCCACTGCAATGCATTGTTGGAAGTTATTTGAGTTGCAGGTTTTTTCAACGTGCAGTGCTCTGCATCTTGTAATGCTAATACGGTACAGATGGCTAGAGATGTAAATTAATCAAGTTATGTTAAAGCCTCAGTCGCGGCTCTGGATTAGGCATCAGCAACACTCTTCCCTTTTTCTGGACCAGACAAAGCCCTCCAATAGATGACTGCTGCTTGAAGGCATCTTGGCAAGGAAGGTCAGCATCATTATCAGTAACCGCTTAATCCTGTAACAGGTCGTAGGGTGCTGGAACCTATCTCGGCAGACACAGGACACAAGGCAATTATATACCTAGAATGAGTAGCCGGGCCATCGCAGGCCACTTGGAGAATTTTTTACAGCAGGACATTTAATCTAGGCAGCATATCTGTGGACTGGCAGAAAACTGGAGTACCCATCAAAAACCCACGCGGACACGGGGAAAACATCCAATTTCCACACAGAAAGGAACATGAGCCGGTAATTAAACCTGGGTCCATCTTGCCATGAGGCAGCAACGCTAGGCCACAATGCCACCATGCCACCCGCCCAGGTTACCTCGCGCCTCTGAGTCGTATTGGCACGTTCTGTTCACGTGACAAAAAACCTTACTCAGCGGTTATGTTGGATGGAAGTGGGTTTATGAAACTTTTACTTTTACTTGACCTAACTCAAAAACACTTTATTATGTATACCATTAGTCGCGAAAGTCGATATTGTGAAATTTATAGGGCTCTCTGGACTCTAAACTTGACAGAATAAGGGAGTTTCAAACGATGAAAAATAAAGAATATCAATCTCTCATTGAGCATCATGACGTATACCTGTTTTCACATTTGCACAATTTCTGAAGTCAATGTGAATTGCTTTGGAATACAGTTCCAAACGAGTTTTCTTGAGTTTACATGAGAGCTACAGATTTCATGCAATGTTCAAGCAATACTTTAGAAAACACATTAGGAGCATTCAAATCCAGTGGTGTGTCAAAAGCATAGCAGGTTTTATCACTTGTTTGAAGTCATTTGTAAAGGTATATATGAATACATTTTCAAATGTCGTGGACAGGCAATGCAAGTGGTGAAAAAATGGTTATGGGCAGCATGATGGCGCAGTGAGTAGCGCTGCCGCCTTATGGCAAGAAGCCCCTGGGTTTGACTCCTGGCACGGGTGCCTTTCTGTGTGGAGTTTCCATGTTCTCCCCGTGTCCGCGTGGGTTATCGCCGGATACACTGGTTTCCTCCCACAGTCAAAAGGTAGGCTGCCTAGGTTAATTGGCCTGCTGACTAAATTTCCCCCGGTGCACTCTGATAGAGTGGCGTTCCATCCAGGGTATAGCCAAGATATCGACTAACTTGCTTATGCCTCCACACTGGACAACTGTTAAAAATAGCTACATAGCTCAACGGTTCCTTCCAGCTTAAATACAAACTGTGAACCTGAGTTGGATTCTCAGCAACAGGTCCTACCCAAATCCACGTACCTGGCTTAATAGTTTGGAGGTTGGAATTCACCTGCGTGTGCTCTCAAACAAATGTTTTCCTCTTTCTGTTTCTGATTGTAATGCCAAGCACGCATCTCTACATGCTTCGTTGGGCACTTTTCAGTTTTCGTATTATATTGATCATTAATGACCACATTTCAAAACCATATGTCGCAGCAGGTAGTGCACACTTGTTACAAAGTATATATATATTATAAATAATACGTGATAAATTAGCAACTTAAATACCGCTCGTATCATATATTAAAGGTGTGGATACTGCCTAACATGTCAGAGAGCAGCTGACGACAAGGCAACCAGATTACACACTGTCACATTAAGGTATCTTAATTTAAAACGGCAAAAAAATTACACTGCGTGTCCTAGTGTGCGAAGCAATTTCCCTTACACAGGACATGCTAAAGAGCAGTTGCTACACTAAAAAAAACATTTATTTTTCAATAAACATCCTCATTAGAGAGTGGTGGTGCTACACACAACTCCTTCGTATACCCTGAAAAGGCAAAAAAATATACATAGCCAAGCTATCATAATGTGTGTGATGATACTGAGAGACACACAACAGATGTGCCGTAGATCAGTGAAATTAATACCAATCACTTCTGTGTTTCTCTTCCATAATAGCTTATTTTCTGTTGACGGGGAATATTGCTAATTAAGTTGCAAAACAAAACTTTGGCAGGTAATCTGCAAAACACCGCGTGCATTTCCAAGCACATGACACTTAAAGCTTTAATCAGGACCATTGTTGGATAGACAGACATAAAATGCATTAGAATTAAACCATTCACAAATCTTATTTAACATTTGCATAAAATAACAGTGAGCTATGATTATTTCCATTTTCTTTCATTGATTTATGGCAATCTACAGGATAAACTCTGAATATACAAGTATTGTAGCTCGGTTAATTGTAATGTTATAAACAGACGGGTTTTTTTTAAACATAGCACGTCTCAGAAATGCATCTTGTATATACAGTAGTCAGTGCTGTGCCGTGTATGCGGCGCTGCGTAGTGCATTTGGCGTTGGAACGTTTGTAAACTAGAACACGATATGTTGAAAACGTTGTCCAACTATATTTTCATTGATTTGGTCTTAAAAATAGGATAGCATTTTCAAAGAAGCGATTTGATGAGGGATAATGCCATATCCTCAGCCATGTTCCATCCACTTCTGTATGGAGGTCTCCCCACATCATTACTAGCTCTTGCAGACCTACGATGCCAACATGTGCATGAGCTTGCTCTCATTCTCAATCTCCATCCTCTCGGGCGTATTCCCTCCTTTTGCTGTCACTCCATCACCAGTCTCGTCAACCAGCCATCCTCCCTTCATGCGACAGAGCACATGGTGTCTGAAACGTGTGTTCGTTATCTGATCCATGGATCTCTCTTTTTGTCTCTGTGTATGTCTACATGCTTCTTTGAGCACTCCTCGTTCACCTGCACACAGCTTCACACATCGGAAATGTGCTCAGGAGTGGCAGCCGTGAGACTGACGCTCAGGTAATGCAATCTCGACGGCAGGGTGGTGCAGTGGTAGCATCTGTGCATCACATAAATAATGTCCTGCCCGGGGCGGTTCAATTCGCGCCTCGGATGGTTTCTGTGCAGATTTTATGCGTTCTCCCCCTGTTCTGCACAGTTTTCCCCCAGTTTCTCTAGTTTCCTCCCATTACCAAAAACTCTTATTAACTGGCCGATAACATTATACCTGGACACAGTATCTGGCAAATGTTGGTGCCGCCTAACCACGTTGCTGCCTTTCCCCACTTCTCTTCGTTTTCCTCACGCCTCTGAGTCGTTCTCTCTTCAAGTGAACACCGTCCACATTGAACGAATACTTGACACGTTATACGTTGTAAATTTTATATCAAATTGTATTTAACCTGCTTATAGTAATAAACGATGCATCTGAAGCTTGTGGCCAGTAGAACAGATGACACAATAAGTCTTTACCCCTATTACCCCCCCCCACGGTGCACACTGGACCGCTTGCCACTCCGTTGTATGTGTCCCCCGTGTGCACATTATTAGTACGCTGTGTAAGTCTCTTGGCACGGCCCTATGCACTAGCTGACTTAAGAGCAATGGAATTGTTACGCAAGACATCACCTTTCCTAAAGTCACTTTTAATATGATGACATCATCATTTCACATTCGCTTAAAATTGTTAATGGTGGGCTTATCGCTAAATATACACATGCTGTTATAATTCAGGCCAATTGCTCCCATTGGCTGCTGGCCTAGCGCAAAGAATCCAGGCAGAGTTCAAGTACATCATATCACGGTTTTGACACTGCTGTCATTACTAATGATTTAATTGCCTTTAATATGCAGTACATTACCTGCATGTTTTCACAAATGTGTATGTCTCCCGAACTGCAAACATTGCGACAATTGTGAGGGGGATTTATATTATCCAGCTGGTGGTGGCTATGCGCATCTCTAATATAGCCCTGCGGAGGCGAGGGTTGGTGGATCGCACAAATGTTGTGAAACTCCCGATCCGTGGGCGTTGAGGTGCCATACCCTGGCTCACCAGGAGAAAGCACTACACCAAGTGGACTAATCGACATCTGTTTCCCTCTGTACAAGGATAGAATGTTTCTCAGCAAGCTCTAGTGTCCTTCACACTTATAAATAATTGGCTTAAACATTTAAAACTTAAACCCAATGCAGGAGCTTTCCTGGATAGATTTATGCTTATTTTATGAGATGATTCGACGTTTTTCACGTGTCCAGTCTGTGCCTAAATAATTTCCCTATGCTGATATTGGTCATATACAATTGCTTTCCAAAGCTGTTTGTCACGGCTATCCTGAAAGAACAGCTTTGGAAAGCGATTCTCATGCATCAAGCCATGAAAACCAACATCAGTACATTGGTCATCTATGTGGTTTATAACTTGTGTTTTTATTTTATTACAATGTTCTTTTATAAAAGTTATCACAATGTTACACCATTTATGATATGTGTGACTCATCATCACTTTTTATATTTTTTAAGTCAAAAGTGACATGAAAGTTTGTTTTTATTAAAGCAGTTTCTCTTAGATTATATGCACATTTGTTTTAACGAGAAAGCTACATTTAGCATTTCATGTATGCAGTGTCGTCATACATATTATTCCAACCAGCCCACACAGATTTATTGTTTTACAAAGTTAAAGTAATTCCTCAAAACATGTCGCCACTATTGAGTGACTGAAATGGACAAGACAAGTGACAATAGTATCTTTATATATTTTTCTAAAACATTTGCACATATCTTTTGCCAGGGTCTGCACCATCAATTTATATGACCATCTCCCTCATATTTTTTTAAAAGACCATTTACTTGACTTATCAAAACATTATCACTAGTGGCGGAGTTTACATTACATACTTAACGCATTAAAATAGTTTTTACAGCTTCCCGCTGGGACATTGATTCCTGCAAAAAAAAATCACTCTTAAGAAAGGACCGTTAGCAAGAACAATAGTTTTTATTTTCTCTACCAACAAGTTGCTTTTTCACTAAATTCCAGAAGCCCTAACATCTATTGGTAGTACCCTAAAGACTCTGGATTTCCGATTTTAATACCCATGGTCAGGAAATTATTTTAATAATATTTGTCTTTCATAACCCGTTCTGTTACTTAGCTCTATCTCCAGAGATTTGTAACCAGATGGATCCTGGGCTTGAATGTCTAACATAAATATCATCTCGTACTACAAATCACACCTCCACAATAGAGGAAACAACGTCTGCATTGAACATGAACACAAAGATAGCGTAACGCTTCTTTTGGTATGCACTCACTTGTTGATGTCTTCAGTGACAAATGACACCCTACCTACACCTGTTCTCAGTTTCAGTAACACGAATTTGCACCGTCGCCTTTCATATGTGCACCGGTTTTCTTTCTGCCACTTCTGAAAGTGAACAGGCCATTCGCCTCGTGATCGCTGTGTTAATGTCGCACTCGTTCGCAGTGCAATTGCATTGAGGTCATTCCACAGTCCATGGATGTATCATTTCTGTCATCACTCGAGATCATTCCGTGGCTATATTATACTCACTGTGAAGTTTGAATAGTGCGTATTACATTCCAGGATCGTCAAAGATGGTGGTGGCTTGGGGAGACCTTCACCGAGCAGCGGATTTATCATGGATAAAGATGATGAAGTGTGAAGGAGGTTGTCAGAATAGCAGTGATGGCACCGCTAATGCACGCCACAGGTAAATGTGGACTGCCCTTCTTTTAAATCGCTCATAGCTTCTATGATGCCCTGATTCAAAACGTTCTTCTTCAGACACAGATATGTCGCGTTTCATTACCAAATTCAATTTTAAAAAATCACTCAAATATGCTTTTTTTATTTTGGTCTATTCGCGTGTTTGTTGTGTCGCAGTAATCCTATAAAGAGTTTGCAAGCTCACTGGATACTTTCCTCTGTAATAATAAACATCTATCTATCTAACTATCGATGCTCCTGCTCACATTTTTCATCATTTTGACCCACTCTGCCTTTAGCAATTACCTCAGAAATACAAACTCGGTTGTTGTTTCCAGTTGTGTCCTTCCAACGATTTCGTTTGTCCAGCAAACGTGTTGTACACGACTGCACGATATTAAATTCTACAGCGTTCGTGCTCTTAATCACTAATATTTTGCAACTATTTGCATGCCTGTTTCTCATCAATTTGAAGGGCCCTTTTTATGTTCAATTGATATAGTGTTATATCAAGCAAGTTGGCATCTTGCCTGATGTGTTGCCAATTGAAATGCAATACTATACTTGAGAACAGTCAAACTGAAGGCGGTAAATGCAGACTCGACAGCCAAGATTACGAGACAGGAAAAGTAGCTTTTGACTGTTTGGATGAAGTCATGCAGTTTAGCAAATTAAACTTGCTCGATGTCAAGAAACCTCTCTCCCCTACCAATGTTTTCATCTAAAGAGTATGTGGTCGGATTCACTCACTGGCAGATTATGCCTTGCTAGCAATACAATTAAGTAAACAGTTTGGATTTGTTTCTCTTCGTCGATTCCTTGTACACTTTATATTTTTTTTTTGGGGGATTGTTTATGCTTTTTTTTATATGTGGGGGCATCACAAATTCATACGTTTTGCATCATTATAACACAATCCCTAAACACCTCGGCAGTCTTTACTTCACGGTCACATGACTAACGCAACCAATAACAAGGGTGCCATTGTTACTGGGCTGATGTAAGCCCATAACTCAATTTTAAACTTTCTGGGCTGCATGTCAATTATGATTTTGCAATCCCACTTCTACCCAATCAGAATAAGTGAGTGTTGTTGCTTCAATGCCAGATTAGAGTGATATATACAGGGCTTTACTTACACTACTCAAGTCCAAAAAAACATGGTATTTATACGTGCCTTCGGTTTTCCACACTGACCCTGCAACCTGTTCGATATATAGGGAGCAAACCAAATAAAATATATATATCTCAAAAGTCCTCTCAGTAAACACCGTATATGTATTACATATGTACAAGGCCCAATACAACATTTCTTCATTGCAGATGGGTCAATGTCATGTTCACCCTAACCTGATTTTGATAATGTTCGAGTGATTTTGACAACGCAGCCTTCATGTTTCCTCCAGGAAACAACACAACTATGAGTGTGGTGGCACGCTTTAACACCGCACAATGTAATTTGTGGCATCGTTGTGAGATAGGGAGCCTTTTTCCTTACCGACGGCCAAACAGGACGACAGGGCCACACATTAACACACACCTTAGCGTTATATAATAATAACGTGAAAAATAATTGGGGATCACCTTTTGGCGAGCGCGCTATAATTATAAACACGGTGTTATTGCCAGGTAGAAAATATTCCCCCTCTAGTATCCGATTAGTGCGGATAAGATGCAGGCGTCATGTAACCGCAGTGCTCAGCTCCCCCACCCCTGTTGTCAGGTGATTAGGCATATACAGTAATAACATTAAGTCATTGTAAATCTACCGCTGATTAACATACACTAAACCATTTTACACAATGCGCATCATCATAGTTAATGCATATTCGAAAACACGTTCTCACAAAACAGATTTCGGTTGCTTGCGTTTGCTGTTATCCGTCACAAACTCTGGTCAACTCATAGACTCTCAAGGCAGTAACGCAGTCTGAATAAGCACGAAGCATGGTGGTTGACATGTATCCTGGGATGACGATGTAACGGAAGAATGTGATGCCTCTGTAGCAAGTCTGACCATAATCCTTTGCGCTCATTATTACAGGTGAAGGGCATGCGGTCTCTTCGGCTCCACTCGTTTCCGTTCCACCTCCAACCCCATCCTCTCACTCCACTATGACCCAGTGCCAAATGTTCTCGTTTAACAATTTATTTTCCGCAATCAAGAAAGCCATACGCTCTGTGAATTATTTAAAGAGCGTTACTGTATATACGTAAATAAAAACGTGAGGGTTCTTCACGATTACTCAACTTGCAGTGCATGTGCGTAGCATCCTAGATTTGTTTTGTTTAATATAATTGCCCGGACTGAATATCGTGAAGGCGTTTGGCTGGCAAATGTAATGTGATGAAGTGCCGTGTCAGACGCAGGACACATTTGCCGTTTGCTACCGGGTATCTGGCCATCCAAAGTTACAGCGAACACCTTTACAAAGTAAACCCCCATCCATCGTGGAAGCGTGCATTGAAATGCCGAGCCTCAGGCTCACCCATAAACATGCAATGCGTCATCTGAGGCATGTCAGAACGCTGACAAATGACTGTCATCAACAAACAATTGTCACCGGCTGCAGATGTTTTCAGGAAGCTACACAATTTTAAGGAGATAACGGCAATAACTAATGTTGCTTTAGCTTATCATTCCACACCATATTTTTCTACCCCCTTAAATCCGGACAGAATTTGCGTATTTATTCTTTTCTGCGGCAGGGCGTTGGCATCGTGAGCTCCCTATTTATAACAGACGCGCGGTGCCAGTCAGTCCTGCGCATTGCTCGCGTCGCTGGGGTACAAAATAAAGAAATGCACTTGCTATTTAACCTGCTACGAAACGTCAACCGGAACAAATGTATCTCCACGTGTTATGCCGTGCACAATGATCTTGTAAAACAGAGCTTTGACAAAATATATTTGTAAAAAAAATATACTGATTAGCTTTCATCGTCGTGTTAGAATTCCTGAGGTGTTTTAACATGAGTGCGATTTTTTTTTGCTTTTGCAAATTCTGAGACTGCTTAACTGCTGCTAGTCATGTTACCATGATTTGTGACTGTAGGCTTGTGACAACAGTCAACATAATTTACCACCCTCACCGAGTGTGTTATGCAAAATTACGGAAATTACAAACAGGATTCAACCAACTTCGTATGATTCTCAGGAACTCCTTCTTGTGTTTGTGTGAGTTAGTTTATTATGAATTTAACGTAAACTTAATTAAAACTATAATAAGGTTTTAAACGTGTTTAGCCAGGCCTGGGGGTGGCGTCCGTCGGCATTAATGACTCATTTGATTGCGATTAAATAGTCAACTTACAGGTCATCATCATCACCATTATCCACTTCTTTCCACTGCTGGTTGAAGACCTGCCCACACTTTTGCTGCCATGAATGATCTGCAATGCCAGTTTGTTTCCAGGAAATGTCATCTCTCCGTCTACACGATGGTGTTCCTCTTGGACTGCCATTCCCTCACCAGTCCAATCCATTGCCAGTCAGTCAGTTTTTACTTTAGCTGGAAGGAACCGTTGAGCTATGCAGCTCTTTTTAACAGTTGTCCAGCAGGAAGAGGTAAGCATTCATCTCTCTAGTGGCCATCATCTCTCTACTATTTTCTTTCGTTATTCACATGCCGTCCTCTTTGCGGCCCTTGTGCAGCGCTTTGTGACCTTCGGGTGAAAGGCGCTATATAAATTTGTATTATTATTATTACTAGTGATGTATCTAAGTCCAAACCCACTATGTCAGTGTCATGTCTTGCCTTTGATTTGTTTCCTCCCTGATCCGTGTGTTCCTCTGTCTGTCTCTTCAGTGTACGTGGAAAATTCTAAACAATTAAATAACATGTTAACTGTAGACTGGATTTTGTGTCCGAACAAACATAACTTTGCAGTCTACAAATAATATTCAACCACGTATCGCTTCTAGGGTGATTTGGAAGGTAAATTCATGGAAATGCTAACATTTGCAGACGTTTGGCACTCTGGAGGACAGCAAACTAGGGCAGAACGCGTGTCAACAAATCGCGTGAAAAATCAACCAATCAGAGCTTTTGGATTTTGACAGCTGGCCGATCAACGTGCAGGGGAGCTTGACATCCAACCACTCAAGCGGTGGGTCGCGACCCATCAGTGGGCCGCCTAGTGGTCCGTGGAGACCAGACACATCAGTGGGCCTTGAGGTGCATAAGTTTGAGAACCCCTGGACTGTTTGACGACCATCCACACCAGCCAATTTAGTACTTATTGTAGCTAAATATTAAGCATTGGATAGTTCGTCATTTCCATGCTGAACAGCACATTGGGGGCAACTCAGCCTCCCTTGAACTTCTGGTCTTCTGCCAGCTGAGCCACTTCATCTCATGGTGTTCCATTACGTATTAAACTGCCCATTAAATGAAATAAACGTGTGCAGCTCAGAACGCACAGGATGTGCTGTGGCGGCCATAAAGCATCTCGGACAGTTACACAGCGTGCGCAGACACGAGTGACCGGCGTGTGGTTTTGAGGATTGCGCTTAACAATTAACCTCATGTGGATACGGTTCCTATTTGGTTGTTTAATTACAATTGGCCTTCTTTGAATGTTTGGTTCAGTTCCAGTTCAGTGGAAGGATAAATTCAATTCAATTCAACTTTATTTGTCAACTCTACCATATGTACAGGACATACAGAGAATCAAAATACCGTTTCTCTCAGACCCCGGCGTTGTTTACTGACGGCTAATACTTGTTACTTGATGAAAACGTAATGAAAAACCTAACATGAAACCATGAAGACACCGCACTGTTCGGTCCGATGCGTGTCACGATAACGTCGCGAGGGAGAGACGGAGAGCGCTCAGTGACACGCTATCTCGAAAGAACACCTCTGAAGAGCAACCATCATGAATCGAGTCGTGAAAACCTACATCCGTACAATGATTTAAAGATAATACAATGATATCCACCATTAATACACTGCTTTGGCAAAATTGAAACCTCCTTCGTAAAGTACCATAAGCATTGTAAAGTGCATATTTATCTAATCTGCATACTTGGGAGAAAAAAAAATGCATTATTTTTAGTGTCCAAATCGTATGTTTGCATACTGCAGCACGAGACCGCCTATTTCTACGTGAAAATACTGGTGCGGATTTTGTTCGCTCTTGCTCACTTTGCATGTGGCTGCCTGCACGTGAGCAGCTGTCCTCCATGCAACATGATCACATAGTGGGTACAGATATAATGTCATAACAGCATACTGCATCGACTCAGAGTAAGGTATTACTAAACATTAAGGAGACCACGTACAATTTATCTTGAAGTTTAGCTTCAATTTCCTCATTTGTAAACGTCTGGGATTTTTACAATCGCTGTCCATAGCTGTTGTTTCTGGATATCCGTGTCGACTGTTCCTTCTATCTCCTTCGCGACGTTTCGCCGTGCGAGCTGTGTTGGTCTGTTAGGGCTGGATTTAAACAGATCGCTATTAAGGATTTTCTCCGGACAGAAAAACCATTACGCGATACATGCAGCTCATGAGCTTATGGGAGAGGCTCCTCCCCCCGGTTGGCGGAGTGGTTTTGACTGAACCAGAGCAATGTGCACAACTCTGCACTAATTACAGGCTGATATCACTATTAAATTCTGATTTTATAATTTTTATCTGAAGTCCTGGCCAGGAGATTAGCAGCCATGCTTCCTCAAATTACACAGCAAGACTGGACTGGCTTTATTAAAGGCAGCTTTTTCCTCCTCACAAGAGTTGGTAATTATATTTAATTTGGCTAATATACCATGTTGTAGGAGATGCTGCATTTCCTATGTTAAATCTCCATGTAAGTGTGGCAGTACAGTGTGTGTGTGTATATATATATAAGAATATCTCATCCTCTTGCCAAAGACCTTAATTTGTAGCCTCTTAAAGGCCTATAAAAGCTAACAACATGAAAGTAAGATAGTAAAGACATCGGATGAGCAGCTGATTTAAAATGGCCATAATAATGTCATTAAAATGGCTCCAATGCCCCTGTTGCCTATTCATTGGCTGGCCAGTGTTTTGTAGTGCTGCACCATTGACTTCTGGTTGCAGGCCATGCTGGATTAAGATGAAGATGAGCCCCTGAGCAGGTGGCCAGCCCGGTGCCACAGAACTGCACCAGCCTGCCCCCCCTTGGCGTACTCAACGGCAAGCGGAAAGGCCAGCGGAACCTGATTATTTTTATTGCCCGAGTTAAGCACGGGCACGGGTTTCATGCCAGTTACATTTAAACTCAGCACAAGTCTGCCACTGCTGTGCTTTATCGCGTGGCAGGAAATGGTTCTTTACATGGTATTAACCCTGGCACATGAGAGACGTTTTATTTTAGCTGTTCGTTTTTCTTTGCTATACGTGCATTCGTTAAAATTGTATTCTCTGCCAATGTAGAAGCTTGAGAAGTAACATTGCGAAGTCAAATATCAAATTTGAGCTTGCTGCTCATATGGGTTTTGTTACGGCGATCATTATCTTTATTGACAGATTTAAGCTCGTGATGTAAATTCCACATTCACATGACAGGGGTCATTCCGTCAAAGTGTGCGACCATAAGTCACATTTCCACAAAATTCTACTAATTTTATACACCTTTGTGAGTCGAAGGACTGATATATGAATTTGCAACTTTCTATTTGTGAACCAAGCACTCTATCAACAGTGCCACCTGGCTGAAATTGTTATGTATTCATATTGTACTGACGTAGTTATTTCACGGCTCGATGCATGATAATTGCTTTCCATAGCTGTTATTTTGGGATAGCCGTGTCGAGCGCTCCCCCGTGACGTTTCACCGCTCACATTAGAGGCATCCTCAGGCCTTTTGAGAATCGGTACAACTGAGGATAATCCGTGATGGACTGGCATCGCATCAAGGGCATAGCCCTGCCTTGCGCCCTGTGTCTGCCGGGATAGGCTCCGGCTCGCCGCGACCCTGTACAGGATTAAGCGGTTTCTGACAACGAGATTACAACTGAGGATGCCTCCAACGTGGGAGACGAAACGTCACAAAGGAGAGAGTGCTCGACACGGCTATCCTGAAATAACAGCTTAGGAAAGTATTTCTTCTGCATTCATATTTTGACAATACTGTAAAATACAGATTAAATATAAAACATGCATTAAATTGTAAGAGTTAGCAACTAATGTAAGTAATTTTATACTGGCAATTACATCATTGCACAGACAATTTATAATTTAGAGTTGCTCTCTAGGAGAGAGGGAATGAGTTCAGCCTTTCACAGATAACTTGACCAGAGGCAATGACATACAACTTCGGATGCTACCTGTTCTGGATTTCCCAGGATCATTTTATTTTAAGGAACCTGTTGTCCTTCGAAATCTGTCAATCTTTCCAGGACATTAAAATTCCCAATATTTATCATTTGATAAATAATATACCACCCGGAAAAATGCATTTACACGTAGGTCTATCTTCTTGCCATGACCTCTCTTGGTATTTTGTGCGTCAGTGGTGGCAACTGCAGTTACATTAGGAATGTTATGAAATTGGTAATGCCAACGCTACCCAAATGCTCTAGTTCAAACCAAATGTTTACTTAAATGTATCCATAAACTGAATATGTCACCCAAATCTGTCACCCAAATGCTCTAGTTCAAACCAAATGTTTACTTAAATGTATCCTAAACCTGAATTTATAAATCCAGCAAGCTAAAAATATCTAGAATGTACCCGCATATGGTACTACAAATGAAATTAAATGTAAGATATATCATTGTAAAATAGGAAATAGATCTAAATTACTTAAAAAATGTCGTTTAGCTTACACATATAATAATGTACGTATTCATTCGCCCCCGTATATGTCCTCCTGAGCAGTATAAATGGGTACAGCAAAGTCAATCGACAGGTCGCGTGTGGTGGGGTATAGTGTGGGTGCTGCCACCTCTTCGAAGAAGTCTGGCCAGCGTGGAAGAGTAGACCAATTTCACTGTAAATGGTCTCTCTAGAGCTCTCTAGTGCCCCCTCTAGTGAAGGCCTTTCTGCCATCAATGGCATGAGCTAGAAATTGCAAGGCTGCATTGCTAACTTTCACTTCTATATTAAGATTAATATCCTGGTGTTTAGTCTATGTGGCAGGAAAACGCATTTCTGGGGCTGTCAAATTCTACATCAATTCCCTTCAAAGCTCACTTAAATGACCCCGGCAGAAGCACGATTCAGCACGGCGTGTTTATGGCTTTACCCTTCACCTTTGTTCCATTGTAAATAGCACAACAAAGAAAGCACACACCTCTGTGACAGACTCACAGTCAGCAAGTGCAGCAAAAGGTTAATATATAGGGCCAGCTTAAAGGCAAGTGCCCGAGATGTAACAGACTGTAGCGAGAAAGGTTTCCACATCCTGGCGGGAAGAAAGCCTCTTGCAAACCCATAAAGCAGCGGTGGAATACGCAGCTCCGGAGCACAAGATGATGCGGGTTATGTCCGCTTACCTTTGCTTCTGCCACAACTGCCACTTTGAAACTCGAATTCCCTTGATGCGCAGGGGGCATCTGAATCGGTGGCTGCTGCCGCTGTTAATGTACAAGGAGTGTGCAGTGCTCCATCTTCTCCCATCAGCCTGGCGGCGTGCAGATGTGGGGAGACATTCTTCCGTATGCTACCCTCCCACTTCCAACCCACTTCCCACGACGTTGTCATCTCATAAGTGTCATTGATGTGCAACGTGGCTTGATGTTTTGTTTAATATATGCACTTTAAAGAGCTTGTTAATGCATTCCATTTAAGGAAAACGCAAGACGCGTCCCCATCAGATTCAACATTCTAAAACGCTGTGATCTGAATGTTGGTCGTTGTACTAACTTTTGTCAATCACATCAAGCACGGACATGTCTTGGTTTGATTTTAACACATCACCTACGTTCTATTTCAAGTTACATTGTGTGAATGTCTAATAATTTTCCATGATTGTGCGATAAATCATTGGCATAGTACTGTCATTTTTCAGAAGTCATAGAGCAGCAATATATGTTTCGTGGAAACATCAACTCAATTACTGTTTTGATACGATACTGTTGTTTGGCATGGCATCACACATAGCCATGAACGAAATGTCCATGTGATCGTTGTAACGATTAAACTAAATTGATTCCAACAATAGAATACGTAGAAATAGCACATGACTGCCGGCAATGATGTATCACTTAACATGAACTCAGGACGCCTGAAGATGAGTCCAACGTGGGAAGGCGAAACGTCCCAAAGGAGAGAGAGGGAGCACTCGACACGGCTATCCTGAAAGAACAGCCTTGAAAAGCAACTATCATTAACATGAACTATCATCATGAACAGCTGTGATCTATCCACTGCTGGATGGATCATAGCAGGTAATAGACACTGATTTTAAACGTTTATCTTTAAGCACATCGGTATGTTGATATATCACTATTAAGCTAGGTCATCTGGAGTCTGGCACTCCTGCTAGGGTCTCCCTTGGTAAACAGGTCTGGAGTCTAGCACTCCTGTTGGGGTCTCCCTTGGTTAATAGGTCTGAAGTCTAGCACTCCTGTTAGGGTCTCTCTTGGTAAAGAGATCTGTAGTCTAGTACTCCTGCTAGAGTCTCCCTTGGTGAACAGGTTTTGGGGGAGGTTCCAGGCAATTAGCGATCAGAAGGCCCTCCGACTACAGGAGGTTGGCGTCAGGAAGAGCATTCAGCTGTAAAATCCTGCTCCAGTACGCCCACCCTAGGGGGACAAACAGCCAACCCGGGTCAACGTGGACAGCGGCCGATTAAACCGGCAACATCAACGACAGCAGTCTCCGATGCTGCTTTCCACCGAACCCCAATATTGTCCCCACGTGCCGACGGAGGGCACATGTGCTTAACAGAAGTCCGCTACCGACGGGCGCTATGCGTAAACAACTGGGATTGGACGTTTTATAGAACAAACCCAAAGCAACGGGCGAAATGGTTTGTTGGAATACCACTCCAAGTGTCCACACTACGGCAGTGTGTGTCAACCATGCTAATCCGTTTAGGCTGGAGAGCGATGCAAGTGCATTCGTACGAGAGGAGCGTTGCTCAGCCAAAACGCTTTTCGAGCGCGTTTAGCACTCGGTGTGCTGGCGAGGAACCCCGCCATAGGCCAAATGTGCCGCAGCAGTCGCCCAACAGGGTGCTTTTTCACAACAATGCGCCGTAACAAATGAACGATTTAGCCGATGGCGTTCTCAGTGTATTCTGAGGTATTGGGACAGGATTGTGAATATGTGTGCTTAAAATAAGTGAAAGATGCATGGAAGTCTTCGGCTGAAAACTTGATTCAACAAGGACATAAACGAAGCATCTCAAGCAGGACTCTCTTTAATAAGATGAGGTTCAGTAAAGCTTTCCTGTGTACGGTAATCATATGAATTTATTTATTGATATAATATATGTATACTGTAAATTCAGGTAAAATGAAGCTGCATAATATGGTTATATCAATGTTTCTAGTTAACAATTACTGATTAAGGTATTATATACACCTATAATGCTGCATTATCTTTCCAGCTAACATTTCTACATATACTGCTGTACCACACATTGGATGTGGTCAGTTAGTTGGGTTAAGTTAATCGCCAGTTTACATCCTTATGTTGGTAGATTGTTTGAAAGTCTGGAGTATCTCCTAGGAGACAATGCTTCATATCAGAAGCATGCATAAGAGGCTCTCTCTGTGCCATCTTCATGTAAATCTACAAAACGGGTAGCAAAGTATTTGTGCACGTAAACCAGCTGGAAGGAACAAGCCTGTTTATAAGATAGCTTCATATTATTTCGAAGCAAAAGAAAATACAAACCAAGAAACACGGATAACTAAAAGTGCAAAATATCTTGACTTTCTTCACAGTCTAAGCGTGACTGCATCTCAGGATGCTGTACAGAAATAGCGGGAACTCACCACCTCAGCCTGGGAATTATATATTGTGCTGAGAAGTTTATACGTAATGGAAAAACTAACAAATCTTAACCTATTTTACCACTGAGAGTAAGTCATTGCAAGCTTAAACAACGTCAAAATAAGGAAAATGTATAATTTGTTGTTACATACAGTTAAATAAATTGAATTTAATTCCCATACTGTCAAGACTTGTTCAATCAAACTTGTAAAAAACAAAAAAAATGGTGTGTGTTTTATTTTAACTTGCTTTGCTTTTTTTTAACGAGCGAGACAATTAAAATGTGTATTTTGTAAGAAAAAGCGGTTTCTTCAGTCATCTAATCTGGCACAAACCTCAGCCAATGTGGCTTTTTCCAATCAAGACGTCCATCAAACAGCAGCTGTCATTAGAAAATAAATGGTGAGTGTGGCAGCTTCAAGATTGAATCACACACGGTTCATGTCCGGGGGCTCTAGCACAATCTCTCCCTAAAGTAATTTTGCTTTCCAAAACTTTTTGCTCAACTTTCAATGCTTGCATTTTGCTGCTAATAACACAATAAATTAGTAGTGTGTAGATTACACCAAATTAAGTATACAATTAGCATAATTCTAAAGGGACTTTCGGAAGTAAGGCACGCATTGAAGATATTGTGAAGTCGAGGGAATGAGAGTGGTTTTTTTTTTACAAAATATACACGTTGTGTGCAGTGGTGGTGTAGAGAGATCTGTGGCTAGCACAGTGGCGAGAACATACAATCGCGTTGCTGTACTTTTACCATCTTTACCTTATAAGAACAATCAGTACAATTACTTCTTCTTTTGAGGTAGGTGAGATTTGTGCTCTTTCGTTTGCTCCGGTATATCGACGGGTGCACTTCACTTGCACACCTTCTTCACATGACCTAAACTCACAAACGGAACCTCACTATGACATAACAGTGGTCATGAAAGCCTTCGAGTTAATTTCTTCAAAACTGAACCGTGTTTTTTTATGTGCATAGCGCTGCGTACACGCTCTGCTCATAACGCACCGTCAGATCGCTCATTCTCGCCGGTAACGGGCAGGGCGATGAAGAAGTTAAGAGCCCTATATTCCTTCGTCTTCATCTCTGTGTTAAACTATAATTAGCAGTGATGCAGGCTGTTACTACTAAACAGAGTTTATCAAAGTTAAGTAAACTCCTGACCGTCAGCACGGTGCAATTCCCTCAACAATCAATCAGAAGGCTAGACTGAGGCGTGCCGGAGGGGAAAATTCTGCACGTATGTTTACTCTCCACTAATTGAGGCTGGGAGAGGCTGTTTTTCTCCCGCATTAATATTTCATAAGCAAAATCAGCCCTGTCCCCTCAGAGCCCGCAGTTCACCGTTAATTTGTCACGATATTCAGGGCTGTCGCAGGAAATTAGGTGGGTCAGGGGTCAGGCGTTCTGTGCGAGGAGCACAAAGCCGAGCGGCGGCGCAGATTAGAACAAGCCTCTCTCTCTCTCTCTCCTCACCCATGGATATAATTTAATTATCATCGCAGCTATAGGGGCTGAGGAGGGCTTGCATGCTAACCCGGGGAGTGCCACTGCCCTGCTTTTTTTTCCCCGCTACTTTAAGCGTTTTAAAATAATCTGCGGGTAGGGTCCGGAAACGCACGCTGTAGGCATTGTTTAACATTCCTACTTCTGTGGCTTTCGCAGGTTTTTACACCTGTGCAGACTGGCACCGGCGTCCCAACGTTGCACATTCACGTCGCCTGCCCTTTACGTAATTCGCAATGTATGTCGCCCAACGCACGTACGCTCGCAACAAGCAAGCGTTTGCGGTTGACGTTGACGACAAATAAGGATAATGATCAAATAGCGTGATGGCAATCAAGATAAAAAGCGAACGTAAAAATAGACATGTTTTCATCAGATACATTTTAGCAAGATTAAATAACTAAAATTATATTGGTATTCGTATGCAAAAGTCACAATGCATATCACACTTTGGTGGTCTTCTTCTTCTTTGCGATTCTTCGAAGCACGATGGTCAGTTTATGGACATCGTTGTCTTTCAGCTCGGCCTCGAAGTGTTTGGTAGATTTCGCAGGCAATACCAAGTATCACCTGACAGGGATCGCGACGTGAACGCTTCTACCTTGACCCCCACTTTGGTGGTAATGAATTGCCTTATTAGCTCGTATTTGTAACCAGTGCAATTTGTAATACTTTCTCACTGTGAACCTCGCTTTGTGGGACGTGACCTACATGATTAGGTACGACTGTTACTTTCACGACTGTTACTTTCATGAGTTCGTAATCACCAGCAACCCCGTGACACACATTGCCTTTGACACCATTTTATGATTTCTTTCGGCACAAACAACTGCATCCATCCATTTTCTAAACCACTTGTCCTGGTGAGGGTCGCAGCCGCAGCCGTCCAAGGATATACATATACAACGTCGTAACAATTGTAATTCATAGCATTGTTAAATGTATACAAGTTAATCCTACCATACCGGGTGGAGTGATAGGCACAGTGGTTGGGGCCCTGCGTTATAAACCCAGCATCATCATCATTGTCAGAAACCGCTTAATCCTGTAAAGGGTTGTGGTGAGCCGGAGCGTATCCCGGCAGACACAGGGCGCAAGGCAGGACTATGCCCCAGGATCGGACGCCAGTCTAGCACAGGGCACCGGGGGCAATTTATTCAGCACGCCAACCAACCCATGCCGTAGCATGTCTTTGGACTTTAGGAGGAAACCGGAATGCCCGGCAAAAACCCACATGGTTCACGGGAGAACATGCAAACGCCACACAGAAAGGCACCCGAGTCCGGATTCAAACCTGAGCGACTCTTGCTGAGGCGGCAGCGCTACCGACCGTGCCACCGTGCCGCCCACCATGCCGCCTCTTTAAACCCAACTCGCCGAGTCTAATTTCCACGCTACAGGTACAGGTAACATCATTGGCGAGTGACGTCAGATCCGGCCATGC
>JAZEWU010000001.1:5185166-5199623 GCA_036362915.1 Geotria australis
TAGGCTCCGGCTCACCGCGACCCTGTACAGGATTAAGCGGTTTCTGAAAATGGATGGATGGATAAATAAATAAAATATAAAGATCACACGTTAACACAACGAACCACAAAAAAACATAAAGTAAACATTTACACACAGCATTGCACAAGGCGCAAGTGACCAAATAAAAACATTTTTAAACGTAGTTGAAACAGTTAAAAATTGCCATGTGAATAAAGCACAAATGATGGAGCTGGATGAAACTGCCTGGCACATGTGTTACCTGGTTCACTAAGGGGCCCTTTGAGAAACACCGGTGGCCCTTCAGTCACTGCACATCACACTAGCAGAGCTGCGCCTGGTCCAGTTGGTGCCAGTAAGCGTGAAGAGGCAACGTGATTTCTCTGGCATTACCTGAAATGCCAGCTCCATTCAGACACTTCACATCAGTCCGGTTCATCTCGTTTACACAGTGCAAAGCTTCCAAAACCAATGCCAGTTATTTCACAACGTGAGGTCATCATATTCTAAGTAATAATGTTTGATATGGGTGGAGTGGTCTTTGAGCTATGAACGCACCGATTTGAGTTAGATTCCCAGCCATGGAGTACATTGGTGGTGATCTATGGACCTGTCCACGACAATTCCTCTCGTTAACCCAGCGCCATTAACCACAATTCACTTGTGTGGTGAAGTATGCTCACGTCACCTCTGCAATTAGTATGGTTTGGGGAGGCCCTCATCCAGCAGTAGATTGAAAAAAGAGATGTAACTATATACATATTTAATAATGTTAAACTGCGGGTTTTTTTTTCTCATTTGAAAAATCAACACCAGGTATTGTACCATAGCGAAATTAAATTAAATTTGTATTCTCTATCAATTTCCTTTGATGTCTTATTATGCTACGCACGTTCTTAAAAAAAATGATTTTATAATTCATCTAAATCATCGTTTCAGTCATCATTATTGCTATACATCACCTACAATCCCAGAGCTTCTGCTTTTTCTTGTCTTGCAGCAGCCTTCCATGAAAATAAAAGACTCGGTGTCAGCTGCTGCTGCTACTTGCCGTTAAGGGACTGAGCACTTTGTTTGTGCACCGAGGCTGTCGGAATGTTTAAGAGGGATCCGTGGTGCACTTAGACAGAAAACATCTTTAAAGCTGTAATGAAAAAAACTCATGGCAGACAAATATTCCAAAAACTTAAAAAATAAGTTCCCCTATGTTATAGAAAGCTTAGGAAAATCACGAATTTAGATTAATGTGATGCGCTACATTAATCTATTAATACGAAATCGCAATTGATCTGCGATGAAGAAAACCCGCTAGATATTCCAAACTACACATTTGCTTAATCATAAACGTATCTTTGTTTATGTATCATGTATCGCATCACACTTAACCACTACCAAATTCCACAACAAACATCAACCAGTGCATCGGTGAAGCATCTGCAATCATTGTACGCAAGTGCGGAGGAATTACCTGCTTCAAAAACACGCCGTGCTTGACGATGGTTTAACCACCAGTAGAGAATTATCCCGAAGCGAGACAATGGGAATTTAAATGTGATATGCTTAGAGAGCGTAGGGAAGAGTTCGGTGCGGAAGCATGGCAGATATGTGGCAGAGCTGTCAGATCGCGCGGTAATTGCACATGTAACTTTGCTGTTGTGCTCGGGGAGGAAAGAAATGTCCAACCACACGAGTCCCCGGTGATTCTGCATTTAACATATCGATGCGCTCCGTGTGAATAGGTTAGCGGATTAACATTTCTCTGAGCGAAAATGAAGTGTGTACGCTAGGGTTTTCCAAACCCCAGTCCTCGCGACGCATCACCGCTACATCTCTCCGCGTTAACCGATTTACTCTCCGTTCGAATGCGAATTAACTCGTGCCGCGGCGCCCGCGCCAGATTATTGTTCAACACGTCTCACTGCTATGAAGAGTTAACGCTGTCCGAGTCACGTGGAACACGTGGGCACGCACGCACACTCATATCTCACATCTCATTGTCAGAAACCGCTTAATCCTTGTAACAGGGTTGCGGTGAGACGGAGCCTATCCCGGCAGACACAGGGCGCAAGGCAGGGCTATACCCAGGACGAGACGCCAGTCGGCCACAGGGCGTGCAGCGTGGAACGAGTTAATGCGTGATTTTATAGTGAGTAAATTGGTGGAACGCGTGATGCGTCGCAAGGACTAGAGTTTGGGAAACCCTGGTGTACGCTGCAATGCACTCTTCAGTAAATAAAAACGGAAAACCAATGGATGAAATAGTCTGCTTTGATAACACACGGTCATACAGCAACACAGTGCATTCAAGGGCTACTAGTATGATAACATTGACAATATAAATTCGTTATTAATACAGTTGACAATGCCGTGTGAATATGTCACAAATATTAACTAAACACGCTCTTAACGAGTAGTTAGGGTGTGTTGGAATGTCCGTTAATTTAAACGTGTAAACAATTATGCATACCGTTCTTGCTCTGTGATGTGTTTGAGAAAATGAAGAATCTCCCAGCAGCACGGGGAGCGAAACGTTGGCCATATCGCCAAACAACACGCGGCGAGACCCGAAAACGCATCAGAGAACTCTGCGCATCCTCACAGAAAGAAAGGCCTGGCCAAAGGCGGTTCGATTCCCACGTCGTGCGCCATTCTGTGTCGAGTTTGTGTGTTCTCCCGCTGTTCTGCGTGGGTTTCCTCCGCGTTCTGTGGTTTCCTACCGTAACTATGAAACACTCGTTAATCGGCTGATAACATCATAATGTATGGGACGCAGTGTCTGGCAAATGTTGGAGCCGGCTAACCGCGTGGCTGCCTTCCCTCCTCCCCCGCCTCTCTGCCGTTTCCTCGTGCCAGAGGGGCGTTCTCTTCAAATGAATACCTTCGAAACTGAAATAATATGTGCGAGTTAATAATTGTATGTATTATTCTTAACTCTATCCAGTAAATATAGTAATTAATATATAGTAATCTAAACTATAATCAGTGAACTGCTGGATGAAGGCCTCCTCAAGAGGTCACCATCTCTCACGATCATGTGACGTAATAATCAACCTCCCACCAGCTGCTTTCATTGCTTCATCTCATGGTGGATGTCAAATTTAAACAGAAATGCAATGTTATTACATTATAGATACTACATTCTCTAAACAAATACAAACACACTTTTGTAATTTTTAAGTTATTAAATGTTCAAAGTTGGAAATAGTAATTTCAATTGTCAGTTGAATATCTAATCAAATAAAATAGCTAATTAGGTTTACTAATTTTATAGCATTCATTTTTTTCCCCCGCTGATTATTTTCAGCTTGAAAAAAAAACCTATAAAGCATTCAAGATTAAATTATATTTGTAAATGTAATTAAGTGATATTAAAACATCCTAGCAGATCATTTTCAAATGCAGTAGATATTGGAAAAAATGAAAATTAACAAGCGTAGAATATATAATTGTGTGAACATTTCTTAAACTTACTTAGACTTATTCCAGAAAAGGGCAAATCGGCACTTGATTAATCGTTTATATAACCATAAAAACAATGACAACTGTCATCACGATGGCCGTATTTATTTGTTTGCTCACTATGACTGGCTTTGTTTTGTGAATCCCTGCAAAAAATACTGCAACACTTTATTAACCTTACAAAAGTTTGTATGCCCGTTTTAATCATTGTACTAGAATTGTTATACAGGATAACCAAAACTTCACAGTATACCTCTAATAAAGGCAAATATCACAGTTGTCCTGTGAGATTTTTTACAAACGCGCTTTTCCATGTTTTTGTTTTGTCGTTTTTATCACGTTCCAGCTTCAACAACTGTCCGAGGTACACGCACGCCATTCTGCAGGGTGGTCCAGATGTCTGGTGACCCCTAGGTCATCATAATAATAATAGCAGCATTTATAGAGCGCTTTTCACCCGAGGGTCACAAAGCGCTGCACAGGGCTGCAGAGAGAACGACATGTCAACAACGACAGAGAACGGAAAATCAGCAACACATTTTTTTGGGGGGTTTTTTGGGGGGTTTTCAGGTTTGTGATCTTTTATGAGCCCATTCGCCCCTCACTACAAGTCGTTCTTCTATAGCATACGAACGCCTATCAGCCCTCTGAAACAAATAATGGTTAATTACAACATATATAATGAGCAAAGGAAAACACAATGTAGGGGTCATTTAAATAGGGACCACAAGGCATTTGGACCACCATGTAGATACACACAGCCTATCCTAGGTACACACACAGTGTCCCAGTTATCAGCAGCCCAAAGCAGGTTGCAGTGATTTTGTAAAACTGAACTTAATAACCGGTGAAATGCCAATGTGCCTAAAGGTGATAGTGTGGACTTACCGAAATCAGAAACATGGACATTGAAGAAGAAAATGGAAAAGCTGAAAGTTTCGATAGTCAGTCAAGATCTTCCAGAGATTCAACGTGGATTCCAGCAATGCTGTAAACAACACCGAGGGACAGAAAAAAATAACACGTGGATTAGAAATCAAATGCAAGTTGGAGACATTAACTGATAAGAAAAGTGTGCTTTTTCAGAACACGTTGCTAGAATCGGTTAATGGTAGTTGTTTTAGATCAGGGTTTCTCAAGCTTTTGCACCTCAAGGCCTACTTGGGCCACTTGGCCATGGTCTCCACGGACCACTAGGTGGTGATCGCAGCCCACTGGTGGATTGCGACCCACCGGTTGAGAATGGCGGGTTTAGATCAATGACTAATGGTGGTCGAGACTAACTACAGAGTGGCACCAAAGGAGGAACACATCCGAAGGGACGTCCACCACAGATGTGGAGTGGTGACATCGGCTTATGTGCAGAAGCTAGTTGCATTTTTGCATTGCACGAGCACTAGAGATGGTGACAGCTTTTGGGAAGCATTCATCCAGCAGTAGAGAGACCATGCCTAATGCTGACGGCTTATTTTTAGTGTCCACGAGACACCTTTAGATACTCCACACCTCGTTTTATGGCCACAACTTCTCACCTCTTGCCACTACATTTGAACCTCGAAATAAATTATGTTACCCCTATCTGCTTTGTTTCTATAACATAACAACCATCAATATTATTAGGTTAAGTTTGCTGTGACGGGGACGTTTGCTTACCCGGTATTTTTTGTAACAAGAGCAGTATGTGAAAAAGTCAGCATATTGACATTTAAGGGTTTTTTTCCTATAAATCTAAAACACTGGCAAGGCAAATGAAACAGAACACTCAAAGAGACACAGAAAATGCCACGGGCACGAGTAATGCAATATATGTGCGCGCGCGTGTGTTTGTTGTACGTTTATGTCGCATTTGAGTATATATCATCGGTTTCATTTAAAGCTCATGCTTTAAATTGAGCTTTCAAATCGCATTTACAAATTGTGGTTGTAACAGACTCCAGACCATTGTTGCTAATAAATAATTTATATGAAGGCGATGTGATTTCCAAACGGGTCTTGACTCGCGGTGCGACTTTATTCTGTTATAGACGACCACAATCAAATGTGGGAGCACAAGAGTGTGACACTTGCCACAAGCTAATAATGCATGAGGAAATACGCACTTTTCCCTCCTGCGCTTGGCGCGCGGAAATTTATGTGATTTGATTTACGTCGTTTCTGCCATGCAATATTTATGTTGCAGCGTGCAATATGGCTGGTACTGTTTTTATTAAGGGCTTATGACACTTATGAATGCAGGCTGTCATTCAGCACATAATTTGTTTCAATCTGCTCACTTTAATTACCGAGTGGAATATTTTGACTCAAACGTTGCATTAGCTGTAATGAGAAAGGTTTGCCAAGTTTTATTAGTCGCCAGTAATATGTGACCTTGGGACAGCTGCACAAATAAGGTCGTAGAGCCATTACAGAACTGTTTAGAAAATGTATAAAAAAAATATCGTGTTAAAATTGGTACGTAATTACAGGCAGATTTTTTTATATCTGAAGTATATCACTTTCTAAAACTTGCTTTAGACAAATTTAGCATCACAAAACATTAGTCATATTTGTTATTTAAACTCAATGATGAAACGTTAGTGTAGGTTTTTTTACCAAATACATAATGAATTTCCCCATACCACTCACTGATTCAAAAATTAAGCTACATAGTAAAACTGAAATGTTTAAAATGAACACTTCAAAGCCTACCCCAATGCGCTTAAAGCATTTTATATAAAACACGGAAATTTGGGTTATATCTTGAACGTGTTTATTGACATGAAGAGCAATCTTTCTGCATATGATAAAATCACTGACAGTATATGGGGAGAGTGCTAATAATGTTGGAGCTGGAGTTGATTGGCCAGGAGGAAACTCATCGCATAGTTTAAGACAACAGGAACTTATACCGTACAATCTAAAATTTGATTTCTCGACAGACATATTATGATCGTGAAAATAGAATCTGTTTACCCATCATGCCTTGCATGTTACATGACATCACAAGCTTGTGTGTATACTGCGCACACACAGCCTTGCTTTAAACCACCAAGAGCCAACGTTGTGTGGCCTGACTTAGTCAATGTTAGTTTCATAATTAGGCTCACACAAAAAATACATTGTCGATAAAATGCAACCGAGACTTTGCAATAATCTTTTGCCACATGTTTGACTCACAAGCAGGAGGTCAAGGTTTGTAACACCACCGTGTTAACAAATGCAGGTGCTAGAGGCTGGAGTTGAATTTTCCTGACCTATGATTTGTAAGAAGTAAGAATATCCTGTATCACGCGTGTCTCATTTACAGAGACATTTTATACCTGTACGGAAATACTGAGAATGTAGAATTTCCTCCGAGCCTGTAAGTGGAGATGACCACTACTCAACACTTGTGTGAACACAGAACCCCTATGACTATTTGACTCGGATTGAGATTACCTTCATTAATTCTCACCCATTCAACATATATACCTTTTTTAAACCAGTTTCAACAATAGAGTTCTCACAGAGGCCTCGGTATACGAGTTCATTAGAAAGGAAATTCACAATTGCTGTACGCTTCATGTGTTCTCTGAAGACAAGTCTTTACAACAACAAAGCAGTTAACGACTGATTAAACTTGTGCAGGGGCACGTTTACAACAACGAGATGTCTGATATTCACCAAGTGAAACCCCAAAGACTCACCCAGAGCATATTGGAGAGTAGCCCCCGGCTGTAGGGCCAGAGGCAAGCCAAGATGCCAGTGGCGTGACCCAGCGTTGTGATGCCTCAGCCAGGGCCCTGGAGTACTGGCAGCAGGTGGGGAGGGCTAATTGGGCCCACGTGGCATTGGGGTCATTGATGGTGATGATTCATGATTACAGTATTGATCACGGTGATAGTGGTGGAATTGGTGGTGGTAGTGGTGGAGGTTGGAGTGGTGGTGGAGGTGGTAGTGGGGCGTTGATGTTGGGGATAGTTGTGTTTAGTAGTGATTGTGAGATCTGCGAGATGATAGAAGATGTGCTGCACAATGAACCCAGTGACACACAGATTTATTTTCAAATCTGAAATTTGACATCTGAACACTGCTTTAGCTTTACCCATTTCAACATTAAAATGACTAGCTTATTAGATGTGTGCCAATGACATCACTGGAGATACAAAGATGGCTGGGTTGTCGACTGAAACAATTGACAATATGCGAGCAGATTCTTATTTGTAGTTTTTATTTTGCAATGTTTTGAATCAAGTGTATTTCAACTATAGTATTACATCGTGTACAATACAAGTCTCAAAACAGAATCAAAACAACAAATGCATTTTATTTTTTGTATTTCAAAAAAATGTTTTTGAAAGTCATGCATCATATTGCGCTCATATAAGCATCACATATTTAGCGTTTCAGACAATTTAAAAAAATGATACCTTTGATTATAAACCAAAAATATTTTAAGCGTTTTTGTTTAGCACATATTCAATCTTTTAAATTATCCAGGAGGGAAAATGAGATGAGAAGGGAATAATTTATAAATTGCGTCAGAGAAGTCTGAGAAAGTATGAAGAAGTGTGAAATATTAATTGTCCTAAATGGCACCGTTTCCTTGAGGAATAAACACACAATATGGCTCATAAAATGCTTGAGTACACCGCTCACAGGCAAACACAATGGATATTCGCACTGCAGCCATTGCCTCATCCCCATTAAGTAAATATTAACCCACTAATATGGGAATGAGCTCTATAAAAAAACATTACAACAGTTATTATCTTGAACTCGCAGTATTTCATGAAAGAACCTTTAATACACAAGCAAAGGATTTCTCATCAGAATAAATCCAGAATGTGTCACCAACATTGGCAAAGAGATGACGGAGCTCATTACAGACAAAAATCAAGTCGCGCGACATCAACAATTCACCAAAGGATGCGTGAGAAGACAGACTGATTCTAAGCAACAGATTGAAATGCCTAGAGAAGGAAAATTATTAAATGGATGTTACCAGTGTTAATAATATATTTACTAGCAATGCAATGGTGCTCTAAAAGTGGGGGTCAAAGTAATAAGGCAGGGACAAAGCTCTCTGAAACACGATAAAAAAAAAGGAAATATGAAGAAGCACGACTATAGCAAACAAACAATAGAATACATGGTACTCTGTAAAGCCATTTGTGAAATGATGAGACTGGACATCAGGGATAACAACACAATGGGAACATAAAAACAGCACAAATGGTGTTAATAATTCCATCCATCCATCCTTACAAATGATAGTTTTTAGGGAGTAAGAGAGTAATATAACTAGTGAAAATCATTAATTAAATTATGTAAAATGTGTTTTAACCCGAGAAAAATTATATTTCACATGAGGAAATTCCAGATGTCACATTTTAAGAAGTAAACACTGCCCCTTCACAGTGTTGAAAAGGGAAAGCTCCCAGACCAGATGGAAAAACTATGGACATCATCAAAGATTGGCACCAGCTGTTGAGAAAGAATATGCATACCTATGAACTAAATGTTTACATCGAAATTAAATGCATCGGTTCAAAAATTATGAATCTGTATTATGTTTAAAAAGGGAGACAAAACCAATTTGAAGAATTACAGACCCACTCGCCCTCCTATCACATATATGTGAATTGTTTACATGCATCATAGGGAACAGAGTAATTGATGTTTTAGAGGCCAAACAACCACATAACCAACGTGGATTAGGAAAAAAAAAGTTTTCTTCTAAGCTTCACCACATATAGAGGGTTTATAGATCTCAATTGTTTTTGCTATTATGCATAGCTTTGCCCGGGTTCGAATCTCGGCTCGGGGGCCTTTCTGTGTGGAGTTTACATGTTCTCCCCGTGTCCGCGTGGGTTTTCGCCGGGCACTCCGGTTTCCTCCCACTGTCCAAAGACATGCTGCCAGGTTAATTGGCGTACTGACTAAAGTTCCCTGCGATGGACTGGCGTCCTATCCTCGGTGTTCCCCTGTCTTGCGCCCTGTGTCTGCCCGGATAGGCTCCGGTTCAACGCGACCCTGTACAGGATAAAGCGGTTTCTGAAAATGGATGGATGGATGTTGATTTTCATGGCTTGATGTATGAGAATTGCATTCCATAGCTGTTCTTTCGAGATAGCCGTGTCGATTTTTCCCCCTCTCTCCTTCGCGAAGTTTCACCTCCCATGCATCTGGAAACGCCTGAAGATGTCTCCAGCGTGGGAGACGAAACGTCGCAAAGGAGAGGGGGGGACGCTCGACACGGCTGTCCCGAAAGAATAGATCTTGGCAAGGAGGAGCATTAGAATCGGTCAGGCAATTTTTATGTAATCTGGAATTAACCGTTTTGCTATGTAGCTCTTTTTAACAGTTGTCCAGCGGGGAGGGGTAAGCAAGTTACATCATCTCAGGGCACCAGGCGCAATTACGTCAGGAAAATGAACCTAGGCAGCAGCATGTCTTTGCACTGTGGGATGAAACCGGAATACCCGGCAAAATCCGACATACCGAGTAGGGTTCTTCTTGCTATGAGGCAGGAGTACTACTGACTGTGATGATGATGATGTGCAAAGAGGAGGTGCAGCCTGAGGCCTAGTGAAGGCTCGAGAAACCTTTCAGAATATTTGAGTGTATACCGTGATTGAAAAACAATCAAGATGTTTATAAATGCGAAACTAACCTAATCTAATTGAATGTCCCTCATTGCGGTCAATATTTATGATATAAAAACTGCTTTCACGTGAATGGTCTGCTGGATTGAAAGATCACAGTAATGTGATAAGCATGCAATGTACTGGATGTACAGATCTCAATTCTTTTTGGCTGTGCTTCCTATTTGGAAATAATAACAATTTGCGTTGCAAATTATGTATAGTCCCTTCTCTATAGCTTTGGATGCTTATATAGTTTAAGCACACATGGTTTAAACAGTGATATGAACAAATCATATTTGGCAAATTTGATTGGATCTTAATTGGAAAAAAAATACCGTACTGTATTAGGAAATCATTTCCAGAATCACCAAAATAAAGGGGTTTTTTTTTACAACAAAAAATTGTAGACATCCCTTCATTTTTAAAATGTCGATGTGACTCTATCTAATGTTCGTTTAAAAAAGGGTATTTAATTTTATGTTGTACACGTCAAACGATGTGCATATCAATGCATTTTTTTCTTAAAACACCTCCAAATATATAAATAAATGGGAGATTTTCACACTTCATCAGTTTTTAAAGTATGGCTTTAAGGGCGTATTTCATTTTTCCATGCCATACACTAACATTTAAATGTCCTCTATGCGTAGAGCTTTGCATCAATATTTACCATGCAGACATTCTTGTTATAGTAAATCATTCATGATGGGAAAAGATAAAGACCAATATTGTAAGGAAAACCAAATTATTACCCACACAGTCTGCCGTATTTGCATAACCCAACAGAACACATCGTCCCGGAAACTAATCAGTCCCCCTTAATATGGCAATAGCATCTTGATAGATTGACCAGATGAGCTGTTGGCTTGGCATCAGCCCTGCCAATGCAGATTCACAACTAAATTTAGCTTTAATTAACAGCAGCTGTTTGGTTTGCTTTTACCGGTTTCATTAGGATTCAAAGTTATCATTCAGGGAGCCTTAGCTTACATGCTGACCTACTTTAAAGAGCAGATGTTACAAGCCTACCATGGAAGTTGTTTTTGCCGCCTCAAAAATAAATAATCCACAAGTTTTAGCACGCAACTTTGAAATAAATTGAAGCGAGGGGTTTGCAATGAATAGTGCATCTTGACAATTCCCAACTCAACTCAGCTGTAAGAAATATATTTTGGACCACTTAAATGACTATGTGTGGAGAAGGTCACCCAGAACAGTCTCAAAGGTGAGCCCCAAAGAACTGGCCAAGATTCCAATGTACTACCCAGTGGTCATTCTCATGGAAGCCTCTGAGAAGTAGAAAAGAGCTCCAGGCTCAAGGGCACTGGAATTAGCAGAAGCAGCTGAGAATGAGTCATGAAAAATTCAGCATTGACAGTTTACAACCTGAGATGAAGCCCTGCTCGATTGAACTTCAATTTGTCGGTGGCAGAAGTCGCCCATGATGAATATGAACTAAATGTAGGAATCACAAAGACAAATTACAAACACAAATATTTCCAGGTATAAATATACGCGCAAATTATTAGTTTGGCTGCGTATACAAGAACCTTTAACACCAATGTGTTAACGCAATTCCTCTGTCATGTGCTGTATATATTAAAATGTATTATGAGAATTAAAAAAAACCAATGCACAATGTCTCACTCGCCCACTAGGCAAGCGGACCTTGTGTACGAGGTAGTTGATGGGCATAGCTTGTGCTATTCAACACATTTTATAAATTGTGATTTAAAAAAACTGAAGGGCGGCACGGTGGCACAGTGAGTAGTGCTGCCGCCTCACAGCAAGAAGGAACCGGGTTCGAATTCCAGCTCGGGTGCATTTCTGTGTTGGTTTGTGCTGGGCACTCCGGTTTCCTCCCACAGTCCAAAAACATGCATAGGTTAATTGGCCTGCGAACTAAAATGCCCCCGGTGCCCTATGATGGACTGGCGTCCCACCCTGGGTATAGCTCTGCCCTGCGCCCTGTGTCTGCCGGGATAGGCTCCAGCTCACCGCAACCCTGTACAGGATTAAACGGTTTCTGACAAAGGATAAATGGATGGATGAAAAAAATGAAACTCAGGGCTTCATTTCAACTGGAACTGTCCAGGGCTGAACCCCAGAAAATATTAATCTCAGAGAGGGCAGGGGACTAGGGGGTTGAAGGACCTCAACATTTTTTTATGAGAAACTCTGTAATGCTGGTACAAAAGACTTTTACGCAACCGCATTTTACAATTCAAGAAAACGCGTGCAGTGCAATTATGTTTTTAATAAGGCTACAAAATAATGCACGGTATTGTACATTGCAAAGGTATTCCTCCATATTTATTAATCGCACACAGTGATTTTCAAAGCATTTATCATACATTTTACAGCGTAAAATTTAGATAAGGCCTAATAGGACCAAACAATTTTAATAAGATGCTGTCAAAGGGAATTACATTTTACAACAATCAGCAGAAAACAAATGTTTCCATTTAAGAAGCTCATATTTGGAACAAACATGAAGCAATGTGCTCTTCAGAAAAATATGGATACAGTGCCCTTTTAAAATACGTCTCCTCAGTTCCCCCTGAGGTTCGGTGCTATTAAGCAGTTATAACAGAGTGACCGCTTTAATTGAAAGCTAGCCCCTTGAAAAAATCCAAAGAGAAATCAATTAGGACATCCCGGCCTCTCTGTTTCCTTTACCAGTGCAAACGAAATGTCAATTAACTCTCATCTAATCTGATGCTGCCGCACAGTCTGGTTAATTAAATTAATATATGCAGATCCTCCAGAGCTAAATGATTTTGTTGCTTAAATATTTCATTGTAATCTGTAATTTGGATGATAATTAGGGCTCCCAGATGACATGAGCAGAGATTATTGGTAACTATTTTGAATATATCTCCTGTTTACTACATCAATAATTTATGATAACCCACTTCATATGCAGGGTTTAGATGTCCAAAGAATGCAAAAAAGATGGTAGAACAGCTGCAAAGTAAATGCATTAAAAGTGTACATTAAAAAGTAAGTCGGGGAGACGTTTATTATAAAAGGGTTTAAATTAAAAACACAGGAACAATTACGACCTAATTTTGTTTTAAGGCTTTTTTGTCCTATCAGTCTTGGTTGCTGCATACTATCTACTAAATACTCTCATGGTTATTTTAAAGAGCAAAGTGCCTCATTACGAACAGATGGGTTATGAGGCAATGGCTTTTTATTTTGCATTCCGTGTAAGACCTCATCATCATCATCATCGCAGAGTCTGAATTAATAACAAAATACCTTATATCAATGTCAAGAATGATGCTGATGTTTGCAATGTATATTTTTAGTAAAAAAAAATAAGGATAAGATGCATCAACATGAACTGCATGAATGTCATCAGTTAAAGATTTTACCGAGATAAACACTGAAATGTAAACATTTTCTGTGATTTTTTTTTACTTGGGTTGATCTGAATGCTTAGAAACACATCATTGCTCCAAAAAGTTTAATACAAAAAAATGTGGCCATATACAATATTCCCCGCGTACTTACACCGCACGAACTGCCGTGTATTGCCTCATTATGACATTGAAGCATTGTGCGTAAAATTACTCTGAAAACTCCGTGACAGATTGTCTAATTAATTACATGAACAAAACCAAATCATCCGGCTCCTCGCCGTGCTTTTATTAAACTGATCAGTTAATTTTCGGCCAGAAACAAGATGTTTTTTTTGCCTCCAAAGACAGAGATGTAAACCTTGTGTAATGAGCTTGCCCTGGGCATGTATGCCGCAGCGACTTCATTGTTCACAGGCGCGAGTGGCATTCCATGCTGTATGGCATATGGCCGTGCCGATAACGCACACACAGAGACAAGTGCGCACCACTATATGCCGCGCATCTTTGTTTGTTGTCTTGCATGCAGCTGTTGCTCGGTTCTATGCAAATACTGTGCACCGCGCGTGCACGCGAAATATAAATGTGGACACGGCGCCCGTGAAAAGTGCCCCATACAAATTCACACCCGCACACCCGCACAGGCAGCTGTGTTCATTCAGTGGTGACCTTAATTGATAATGTGCTTGTGGTTTCAAACACACTACGTTAATTGCCGATACATAGGCAACACTCTCTTACTAAGAACCGTTTATTTAATACCGGCCCAATTGTTACTGCATAATGGCCTCGTTGTCAATGAATTGCATTAACACAATAAGACCTCTTAGCCGGCTATATAGATAAGATTGAACTACGTCTTTTTTTGCCAACTATACACGGCTGATGTTTGAGACGAAACAGTGTAAGTTGGTTACATTTAACATTACTTGTTTACTATTTTAACATTGTTTTTATAACTTAGGATTTCGGCCTTTCGCAGCCAATACTATTATTCGTAATTCGTTTTTGGCTTAGGTCACGTA
>JAZEWU010000001.1:5204371-5242219 GCA_036362915.1 Geotria australis
TTTACACACCGGACCAGGTGCTCATTTAAGGCTGAGTCAACCCAGGGGGAGACCCAGACCCGGCTCGAAAACATAATTTCCCGTGACTGCGGAATCGAACGCGTAATCCATAGCGCAGCGCGCCAACCCGCCACACTACCGGTGGCGGAATAACAACACAGATCACACAGAAACCAACAACGTTGGCAGATCCGCAGGCAAAACAGGCAAGGAAGCAAGACGCACGGAGCAGCCAGTGTGTTTGCGAGTGCAGGGTCGTGGGGGCCCCTCTCCGCGCCCGGCCGCGTGCAGAGAGCGGGGAACCGCTCCTGTGCAGCGGGGAAAGCGCGCTTGGCGGGGTGCAGCAAGTGCAGCGGCGGCGGCAGCGCATGTGCGTGCCGGTGATTCGCTGCGTTGCCCTGTCCTTCACTCTGAGTGACGGCAACAGCTGGTGCGGGTGACAGCGTTGGGTGGGTGGGACGGGCGCGGCGGGCGGCCGAGACGCCGCTCGCTCGTAGCGCTTGCGTCTCGGCCGACTCGCGCTGGCCCAGCTGTTCATCACTCGCTAATTCCTTACAGTCATTAAACCCAGCATATGGGAGGGAGTCGCTGCGGTTAATTACAAAACTCACAGTGCCCCCCACCCACCCTATCCCTCCACACGCCAAACCTTCTCCCTCTTTGCGCAATGCAAATCTGTTGGGCCGACGACACGCCGATTGAAGGGACACCACCCATCCGCCTCCCGGCACTGAGCATCGCTCACTCGGGCTGCCACTGGCGCCACTGTTACCTACATGACCACACGCGTGCTCTCTCTACTTGGATGTGCACAGCCCGGCTCTGCAACTTGACCAATCATTAGGGAGTCCTGGGTTTTTTGTTTTTTTCAAAAGCTGCTTTGCATGTGCGAGTATTGTGTATAGGTAACTCGAATCAATCATGATGATGCATGCTGTTAATTTTTCGAATGTATCCCAGCATGTCTTTAATTGAATGTCGCTTTTGCCTATACTGTTAGAGTCTGTTTAAATGTGTGGATATTTGTTTGGCTGGATTGTCGAATTGATGAACACTCTGAATAGGATTCCGTAAGTTGGTTCAGAGATGCGGAATCACAAATTATAAATAACAGTGTTTTCGGACAAATATTAAACCAATTCAAATTCACAACTAAAACATGTGAAAAATAATGTATTCTTCTTCTTTGCCATTCTTCGAAGCACGATGGTCAGCTTCTGGACATCGTTGTCATTCAGCTCGGCTTCGAAGTGTATTATCTGACGTCCATACAAGAAAATACAATTATCAATTGTTAAAAAAATAAACTTTACTACATTGCATAATATCAATGTGTATGTTTCCAAACAATTACGCATTTACAATGATGAACTGCATGACGTGTAAGAAGAGGGGAGTCAGGCAAGGAGACACGTTCTCCAATGTTAATCACAGCCACATTCGAAGATATTTTCCTAAAACTGGATTGGAGGGAAAAAAAGCAATAAACATATTAACCATCTTATGCTCGCTGATAAAACTGTCATCATAACAACCAATGGCACGGTGCTATGGGAAATGATTGAGGCATGTAATAAAGAAGGATACAATTTGTGGCTCGTAAAATAATAAGAGCAAAATAAAATTCCTATACAATTAGTTGCCTAAAAGAATCAAATATTTGTTGGAGGGATACAGCACATTATTTGTACCCATGGCAAACACCGCAGGTGGACCAGGATCAAAGTGACTGAGAGACAAGTGAGAGTAGATTGGAGTTCTTTTGGGAAAAAAATCTACTTGGTAATGAAACACAAAATACCAACATGTTTGAGGAAGAATGTTTTCAACCAGTGACAAATGTCAGCAGCTTTGATGCTTGAATCATAAACATGGACATTGAGCAAGGTGATAGAACAAAAGCTGAGGTACGCACATATACGTATGGAGAGATGCATGCTTGGAATTAGTCGTACAAATTAACAGGAACACATGTATGAGAGAAGAAGCACAAATTACATGCATAGACATGACATGTACTGGTACGAAAAGAGTGTCTGGTCCACCCTCCTTAAAGAGCTGTCGCTGCGACCCTCACCAGGGCAAGCGGTTTAGAAAATGAATGTATGGATGGATGGTACGAATAGTCGGTGGGCTTGGGCAGGATTCATTGCTATAAGAGATGATTGGCGATGATCGAGACTCACGATGAAGTGGCATCCGAAGGAGGGCATGCACCCAAGAGGATGACCACTGCTGAGATGGCGCAATGACATTGGCTCTTGTGCGGCAACCACATGGATTATTGCATCGTGCAATTGTGAGGAATCCGACCAAATCGGGGAGACCTTCATCCAGCAGTGGATAGATCGTGACTGACGAGGATGATGTTTCCCAAAGAAATATTAATACAATTAAATACAGCAATTAAGTGCACACCAGTGTAATCAGTGAACGCTAAAGGACGTGATGCCGTTTAAAAGAGTAATGTATGCTTGTGGTATGGCTCAGATTACAAATTTACTCACAATTAGCGCAATAAATTACAAAACAAACATAACAACACATCCCAGCATCTGTGCTGGAGTAAGAAGTCACTTTGCTGAGCTGTGGGAATTTGCCCTTGGCTAAACTGCCCCATGGCCCCAGTTGACACACACACATAGATGATAAATGAATAAATCTATAGAAATGTAAGAATAACATCGAAAACGTTTAAATGCTGTGCATTGATCCAATGCATTTGTTTCATGATGCATATGCATAACCATTACATTTATAAGTTAAAATGAAATTCCAATGCAGTTGCAGGCTCTCACATTTCACAGCGGTTGTATAAGTGGCCCGCATTACGGAGACACGGAGTGAATGTTTTACTGCCCCATCTTCCAAGGAATAATGTGCGATAAAGTGTAACGGATTGCAGAAAATTTAGGATACTTTATGAAACAAAGATAATTTAATTAGTTACTTATAAATTGCTACATGCACATCAACCATTCAGTATTCGATAACCATCTGTTTTAATGAAGAATTAAAATATTGTGAAATTATAAAAAGTATAAAAAAATGATATTAAATACATCTTTTGGGGGTAGAATAATTCTGTAGAATAATGTTATAAATCAGAATGAACCATATTGTTTCTAGTATTATATCCACAATTTATTTTTAATGTTTTAACTAATGAGCAGATTGTATTGTTATCCGACATATTCACACACATTTTCATAACAATGTCAAAATACCAGAACTTTCCCTGCAACACCAGAAATCGATGCTGCTCCAACTGCTGCTGACAAATTGTCTCTGCCAGTCAAACGACCATGTGGCAATGCTCATTTCCACACATATCAATGAACCAGTGGTGGAAATTCCACATTCCCCTGCCAAATGCTAGTTTGTAGATTTAGTTATAAAATATGTACAATTTATTCCAGAAAATGTCTGAATGCATGCCAAAAGGTCAAACTGCCCTATAATACGCCGATCTCCCCAATTCTGGGAAGATGCTCGACACGATTATCAGATAAGCAGAGCTTCTACATAAGCGAAGCTTCCAATATATGACCCTGGATAGTGTTTGTGTGGATGACCACCAGGCATAACAGGCGTTAGGGGCTGCCGAGCTATTCTGCAGGCAGCAGAGGGCAGTGTAGCAAATCCATTATTGTACCTTACTTTGATGCGCCCGCACGTCCATCACGTGTCCCTACCTTCACCAACCCGCACTAACCAGCATGAAGTGTGGTCAAATAATCCTCACGACCCACATGGCGTAAGGAGGCCCTCATCCAACAGCGGATTGATAAAAGGGTTGCTCACGTACTTGATGACTTGCTATGCATCACCAGAACCGGTTCCAGCTGCTCTCAGATGGGAGAGCCAGGAGGGCTGCTGTGTGGGGGGGCACCATAACATTCACGACTAAGGAGGGTGAGTTTTGGTGTAGGGCCAAAAGGCCCCCTTCTGCTTGTCCTGCGCATCATCTTTCTGCTACGTTTTCACGAGTTTGGCCCAAAGTGGTACTTTTATTGATCAACCCCCACAGGACGATAGACTAGGTCATCCACAGTCCAACATAATAAAAACTAACCTCCAGCTAAACAATCGATTTGATGATGCTGCACTGATAATCGTGTACGCTCACGAGAAAAAAAAAACACTCAACGCACTCATCAAGAATGCTGCCACAAAAGAAAATAATATAACCAAAATCGGCGACGTTTTGGGCAATGACCCTTCTGCATGGCACATAGCCTCTAGATGAATAATCTCTATCTGGATAGATAATGGCACACAATTTCACTATCTGATGTGCCCAAATCGGCGTCTTCCCAACCCGTTTGTCACCGTATTCTTGCTGAATAACCTCCATCCGGCACGTTGATGGCACGCGTGAATATCAGCCTATTGTGAAATTAATTTGCAGCTGCCTCACATGATAGCATTTATTCCGATAAACTCTGGCCAAGGTTGTGCACAACATTTAAATGATGCGAAGCAATCATGCAGTCAGCTCTCCTGAAGGCAGCGATGCCTGGGTAAGCATTACCTTATGAACTATTGCTTCATTATTTAGCTTATCACGGTATTCCGGGAGTACTCCCATGTACTTCACAGTTCTCATTATTTTTTTTACGTTTCTTTACACAATATCGGCAGCATGATTTTCCCTATGTAATTTTGATTGCCACTAAAATAACATAGTTGCTTTTCGAGGCAGTATTACCAAACTGGGGCTGGTTTTTTTGATATCACACTGAGCAGATTTTGTATTGCAGCAATCTATTAAGTCTATACATAATACAGCCAAAAACTGGCAGGAAACCAGTGCGTTTTATTGTGTTTTAAAGAGTTTTTGTATGCCTGGCAGTATTTATCAGATATTACCACTCTGCTGAGTAATTTGTATTCAAAGTGAAGGAAAAATTAGGCAAAGCGGAATATATCAAACGATACCAGATGGCGTATGACACCTCGGTATATTAGAAATTAATATGCACCGTGCATAAAAATGCAGATAATTTCACGAACATGCTAATTAACCCTGGGTAAATGATCTACAGCAGACCTGTTAATGGCAGATGTGAATATTTATCCGGAATATTGTGGAATTAATTTACAGCTGCCTCAGATCACAAGATTTATTCTGATAAACTCTGGCTGCGATTCAATGCCAAACATGAAATTAAAAATTATACAAACTGGAAGGTGCAGTACATCCTTACACACATACTTTCTCGTAGCTTAATCATGATTTTATGGTTCAAAGCATTCTCAGGTTTGCATAACCTACAATGCCTACAAATAATAAGTGTTGCAGAAACATGTATATATTCTGCTGTTAGCTGTTGTGGTTATTCTGCATCTTAAAAAAATATGTTCCAATTGTGGAATTGATAAGTTTTGGGAAAATATTGTAAATGAAAATATACAACGCAAAATAGTACACAGTAATCGACTATCGCGCCTTTACTGAGCACATATTCTTAGATTCATTTTGTTTTCTAAAAAAAATGTGTAGACTATCGTTTCGTCATTAAACTTAAAAGTCATGTCAATGTCACAATTCAATCTGTTGTTATATTGTGCCATGAAAAGAATATAAGCGGTGTAGCTGGGAATTTTGACAATTCAGCAATGCGTAAAATGAACCACAAAAACAACACCTTGCTTTTTCGCAGCGCCTGAGATCCAATGTAGATTAAATTCACTATACCGTACTGTGTTGTTGGACATTTTGGACTACAGCTGCTCATGGTGGAAAGGTGACCTAACAAACCGCAGCCTCAGCTACACATCATCATTATCATCATCAGCCATTTTGTCTATCCACTGCTGGTGGAAGTGCTGTCACCATTCCTCACGGCCCTGCGATGCCACAGTCCGCCTCACTCCTGCACAAGAACGAGTTTCATCACTCCAACCCATGGTAGGCTTTCTCTCAACTCTTTCACTACTTCAGCTCCGATTCCAATACCAGTCCTGTCCATCGCCATTATGTGCCTCTTCATTTAATTAAGTTGATCATCTAATTTTAATTAATTGTAAAGATATTCCTGTTGTGATGTCCAATTGTGTCCCTCCTACAATTATTTTATTTTGTTTTTTAAACTTGTTGTCCTCGACTTATTTTGCTCATATTTCAGCCCGACTTTCCAGCTTTACTTGTTAATTACTCAAATTATTTCCTTTAACATGTACTGATGTAGGTTTTCACGGCTCGATTCATGACGGTTGCTCTTCAAAGCTGCTCTTTCGGGATAGCCGTGTCGGGCAATCTCCATCTCTCGCCTGACGATGCTTCCCACGTTGGAAGCATCGTCAGGCGATGATTCTTCCAACGTGGGAGGCAGAACGTCGCGAGAGGGAGATCGCTCGACACGGCTTTCCTGGAAAATGTTATTGGTTGTAATGACAGAGAGATGCCTAATACATTTCCAATGTACGGTTGCGACTTTACTTCCCACCGCGACCCTCACCAGGACAAGCGGTTTAGAAAATGGATGGATGGATGGACTTTACTTCCCAAAATAATTTACAGACAAGGAACCACTGCACCGAGATAGCATAAATAAAATGACAAGATACAATTCAGAAGAGGACTCGGACAATGCCATTCGCTCTTACCAGGGCCACGCACAGAAGCATTATAAGATATTCTCTGAAAATGGAAGCTACGTGTTAGCACTATCTTATTAAAATAGAAAATATTTCTGTTAACAAAATTTCATAATTAAATCGTGTCAACCATTTGACAGGTAATGCAAATTAGATGTTCACATTTTTTAAATTGAATGTTTTATCTGCAGAAATATGGTTTTAAAAATAGTGTGTTGCTCACTTGTCTATATTCTTGCTAAGTCTTGGTTTAACACATGACGTTTTAAACCCTCTACATGCCAAGAGTGTCCATGGTTTTATTTAATAGACATTTCTTCATGGCAGTTCCACTTAGGTGCGTTCAGAGTTCCTGCACGCCAGCTGCTTACAGGTTTGTATTGTGAAGTTTGTGGCTAAATCTATTAGTGTTGCAGTCAATTCCCTCCAATGTTCCTACATTTGTCTGTGAGCCACAAATGTCACGTCACAGATGTGCAACCGTAGCGATGATGACTCATGGGTAGAGGAGGCACCGTGCCGTCAGTCAGCATTCGTCATCAGCGATTATCGATCCGCTGCTGGATGAAGCCTCCACAAGCCATCATGAGCTCTCACAGTTGTGTGATAGAATAAGCCACCGCACACCTGAACACCCTAGAATGTATGATATTAGAAATCATCTACCTCCAAGTCTAATTTTTATTCATTTCAAACTCCGCTCCAACTTGCTCTGTCCATTTATATTTCTAAGTAGATAAATATCAGCTGAGGACTTACAATCGATTCTTTAAATATAATTTTTGATTCTCTCAGACATTGACACATGTCAAGCTGAATCCAAATGAGCACTGACATAATCGGTCTGAATTCCATACAGGAACCTCATTGAGGTGCCATCATTAACTACAGGTTTAAAAGAAAAGTGCAATGCATTGTTAGAACAAAAACATCAAAATTGAAAGGAATGTTTCGATGTATATGTGTGCAATAATCAGTTGCGTAAATCTAAAACATTACGGCTCACTTTGGTGACCAAACACTTGCCACAGCTGTCATAAACGTTTAAATTGCTACAACTTAACATTTTTCTGCAGTTGCGGTGAGGCCATTGTATTGATATGTTGCTGTCGGATTAAGGTTAATCCGCACGTAGTGTGATGATTCACTCCGCGGATGGAGTAATTCTGGGTGCAGTGGCGGGCTCCGTGCCAGATTCCAGTCCGCAAAGGAGAGGTTCCTCTGGTAGCGATTCCTGAGTGAGAACTACTTAAGGGGTCCATAGGCACCCATCAATACCTCACAGCGGTGCACACTTACACACACAGTAGATAAGTTAAAGGTGCGGCCCTGTAATTGCTTGTTAATGGCACTCCTGGCTGAACGGCAGCTATTAGAAGGCGCTCTAGAGCAACCATTCTCAACCGGTGGGTTGCGGCCCACTGGTGAGGCTCGAACACCACCCAGTGGTCCGTGGAGAGCAGACCCAAGTGGGTCAAGAGGGCCTTGAGGTGCAATTGAAAATCCCTTCTGTAGAGAGTCCCTTTAGAAGGCATTTGACCTAAGCTTCCATGCTGGCCAGGCATCCTGGAAGAGGTGGGGTTACGCACACGTTGCCCCACCACACGCGGGCTGGCGATGATCGACTGCGCCGTGCCTATGTTTATTATTACAGCAGAAAAATACCCTGAGCTTGCAAGCTCTTTACAGGATTATAATAATAATTATAGCATTTATATAGCGCCTTTCACCCGAGGGTCACAAAGCGCTGCACAAAGCCGCAGAGAGAACGACATATCAACAACGGGGAGACAGAAAACTGAGAGTCAAGCGATAGCAACGAATTATAAGGCAAAGGACAAAAGAAAAAAACAACAGGAAAACAATAATAATAATTCTACAACAAGCAAGGAGAGAACAAATGTCCCCGAGCAGACACAGATCGGAAGAGAGAGAGAGAGCCAACATTCCTGCGATTCCTGCGACACAACAAACACGCACATTTACAAAAATGAATAAAACGTATAAAAGTGATGGTTGCTCTTCAGAGCTGTTGTTTTGGGATAGCCGTGTCGAGCGATCTCCCTCTCTCCCTCGCGATTTTGCGCCTCCCACGTTCGAAGTATCTTCAAGCGTTATGGCTGCGCGAGGGAGTGAGAGAGATAGGTCGACACGGCTATCCCAAAAGAACAGCTCTGAAGAGCAACCATCATGAATCGAGCTGTGAAAATCTACATCAGAACAATTATAGTGTTTCTCCTAAACTAAAGACTTAGCTAGGCCGTGTGCAATACGTATATTAATACAACTCTACACAACCAGTTATACAGGTAAATGTGTCGCACTTAAATGAAGCCCAACTAGTCTGTGAAATATCTGTTTATCAAATATAGTTTCCACCATCCAGAATGTTGAAGGCAAAAGGATTTAGTTGCTTAGACTGCTTCAGCAATAGCCATGGTACAGAAGAAACGTCTAGGAATACAAAGATATGAGTGAAAAATAAACGTGGAATAATCAATTTACTTAGCACACTCACTGGTATGAGCCGGGGCAAGGAATCATGGGCTACACAAGGGGGCACCACTTGATCTCGAGTGCTGCCAACATGCCTAATGCCTGTATGGGTCCTAGTCAAGGCGCAAACTTTGTGACCTCCCTACCCCCAAGCAAACACGAAGGCGGCAGGGGCAGATGCCAGCCAGTGTTTTCCAATGAACATGCTTCTGATTAGATGGCAGTTTATATGCATAATGCATACGCTCCCTAACCAGCAGAAAGATTTAGAACAACTCACGCAAAAAAAAATTCAAATAATGGCAGCGGCTGTCAAAATGTGTGAAGTTATCATTGCAGCGATGGGCAAGGCTCAGTCGTGTTTTGTGTTTCGAGTGTTTAATGCATCACAGTCTTTTTTTATTTTGTTAGGTCAAAGAGTTTTGGTTGTCACCAAACCAATGGTCATTCCAATACTTTAGAAGGTCAAATTGCCTCCTACACCTTGTGGACACCAATTGACTATACGTTAATTGGTGCGTGCTTTTCAAAGCTGTCATTTCGGGCACAGCCGTGTCGAGCGCTCTCCCTCGCCTACATCAGTATATGCGAATTGTATACTTTAATGTTATACACATTTATGCACGTGCCAAAGGCAAAGTAAGAACAGCAGAAGAATGACGATTTTGCACATTAGGGATTGTTGCGTGCACTTATTTGTGTCGGAAATGAACTAAGTTGCTACCAGAGTGTGTGTAGACACTACACTCTAATTGTGTGTTCATTTCATTAGCTTGGGTTATTTCTACTTGCCTTTTTAAAAAGGCCATTTTAAATAAACCAATAATGTTTATTGTTTGTGCAGTGTTCTTTTGTGTTTGCGTGTTACACAGTGTGCATGCTTTGTGCTGGGTTTGCTTGCACTTTGCAATTACTTAATTAAGACTTGCAATTGGTCTAAAGGGGAAAATATTGGTTCTGGTGACATATGGAGTCATTAACCTTTCCTTCTCGTTGTTTGCGCCTAAGAACCTCGGAATGACTTCAAAGCACAACAATAACCATTCCGTGCCCCCCTTATCTAAATATTTCAAACAAGAGGAATCCGTTTCTCTCTTTGGAGATTGTATTGTGTACATCGTACCAGGCAGGCGGTGTGTATAATACAGCCTATACCTGTTAATGCATAGTCATTTTAATATTGAGAATGACGCGCACCCGGGGTGGGATCGCACGGCGTATCGGCTCGACACGGCTCCTCCAGGCTGGCCGCGCTCAACACTGGATGGAGGGATGGAGGCTTTGCGTGTGAAGCACCCGATGCCTGCGAAGTCCCAGCAGATCGAGAGCCGCCGTGCGGGAGTGGGGATCTGAGTCCGGTCAGTGGCACCGTGTGGGACCGGCAAGTGAAACCCTGCGCGCACCGGCTGGTGCACCTGCAGGGGAGCTATTGCTCAAGGATCAGAACAGAAATTGGGTACCATCTTGTTCCGTAAAGCCTTCAAGTCGTCGTGCTAGGACCACTTTGCGGCTCAACGCTGTCTGATTACCGTTCTCTGTCGTTGTTGGTTTGTCGTTCTCTCCGCCGCCTTGTGCGGCACTTTGTGGCCCTCGGGTGGAAGGCTCTCTGTGGTTGCTACTGTTATTGTTTTGATTGTTCTGCTGTCTTGATGATCTATGTCCTATGGTTTATCGTGATTGCTTGACTCTCAGTTTATCTGTCCTGATGTTACTGACATGCCGTTCTCTCCACAGCCTTGTGCAGTGCTTTGTGACCCTCGGGTGAAATGCGCTCTATAAATGCTATTATTGTTATAATAGAGGGTTTAAGTGGTTGACCCATGTTGGCTGGTTGTGCTCCCCCTCCCCTCCGATGGTGGGGGTATTGGAGCAGGATTTTATGGCCGGATGCCCTTCCTGACACCAACCTACTTTTAGTCGGAGGATTTTCGGATCATTATTTGTCTGGAACCTCCCCCAACACCTTTTCACCAAGGGACACCCTAGCAGGGGTGCTAGACTCCAGACCTGTTCACCAAGGCAGACCCTAGCAGGAGAACGAGACTCTAGGCGACGTAACTCTGGGATTCAATGGAACACACAAACCCCTCCACCACGATAAGGTTAGAATCCATGAGGGGACTTTTATTAATACCGACACATTTATATTGATAACAAGAGTGAATAATTGGATAACACACCAATTTCAAATGGTTTTGCATAAGGCACTGCTATTCACCACGCAAAAAAATGGAACTACTGAAAGTAGTGCACCTGAGACTGAACCTTGAAGTGAAATATCTGGTCTGGGCTCATGGACTTGGAGCGTGGCACAGAGACGCCCTGCCGCACCCTCCTCCCCGCCATGAACTTGCAGAGGCTCACAGACACCCCTGGCAGAGCATTCTTGAGTCAATGAATAACTCAAACATAGCATCCTCTGCCTTTTGCATGAAACCCGAGTAGCAAACACACGCACGTGTATATGAGGGCCTATCAAAAATTATTCCAAAATACTGCTCTTCAGCAAAACATTACAATGAAATGTTTTGTTTAAGTTAAATTATTGTTTATATTATGGTTCAGTTTGTAAAAGATGTATTGATGTTTAATTTTCATAGTACTCTGCAGCATATATATCATGCAAACCGCAAAGATTTGACTGCCATAAAAGCAACACACTTTATTGAAAAATAAATGTCAATCTTTGGAAGCATACACTGTACTGTATATGATGACTGATTAAGAGCACTTGTTCACTGATTTAAATCTTTAAAGATGTTCTGATTTCTTACACTATTTCTGTCAACGATGTTTTACTTTTCAAGTGAAATGTTTCACAAAAGCATCAGACATGAACTATCCACCGCGAGATGAATCCACCACCCGCCATTTCTTTTCACCATCTCTCATGTTCATGCAACATAAATATGAAATTAAATGTTTACTCAATTGTATATTCAGTGTCATTACGGTAAAACAAGGGACTGAACAAAGACAGGTATAACTATAAACGCACTTACAATCATATGAATTATTAAACAAATATGACTCCTCATTAGTATTTTTTTCAAAGCATTCATCCAACAATAGGGAGTGAATTCCTCTTTTTCCATGAGGTATAATATAGAGATTATGTGTTGTTTATAATTCGTGATCTTAATAATAAATACTTTTACAGGTTGGGGCAGCGACCTGAGTTCGATCACGACCACGACCAACATCAGTGGCAAACGATATCTGAACTGGTTCTGGGATCCTACCCCCTTCACAAACCCACATACACCAGCATGGTCAAGTATGGTCAGTCGGTCCGTTTCTAGTTAAGCTAGAAGGAACCGTTAAGCTATGTAGCTCTTGTCAAACAAACCATCATGAGCAGCACGCATTGGGGAGGACTTCAGCTTCAAATATATATAATACGTTTACAACCTTTCACAGTCATGTGCAGTGTCAGGCATCGCATTGTTCACGCAGGGTCTCACACGTGCATTCCACAAACAAAACAAGTCATCACTGACGTTTGGTTACATAAATGTCAAAACATGAGAAACAAACGTAAACGCGCGCATGCAAAAGAGATGACAATCGCATGTAAATATCCATATTAACACGTACGCACACGCGTCAACGGGGCGCACGCGGAGAAACGCATGTAAACCACATGAACGTGTGTGTGTGTGATACGTGAACCCGCAACACACGCGCATTCACGCGTGGGACACGCACGCACGCACGCACCACACACACACAAACACACAATGCTCACAAATACAGGCACGCGTAACACTTGCTAAAAAAGACTCACACACACACAGAGACAAACAAACCACAACTGTCACGGCTTCACCATGTGATGATGGCATCTCAAGCGCAATGGCAATCGGCCAGAAACACTGGTCCCCAAGGCCCTCGCTGGCAGTGGCCCAGGCTGCCAGCGTCTCCCCATCCCTCCCCGTGCTGTGAGTAGCGTGACCCGTGTGGCTGCTGCTGCTGCTGCTGAGCGGTGAGCCAGAGCCAATCCCGGCAGACACAGGGCGCAAGCCAGGGCTATACCCTGGATGGGACGACAGTCCATCACACGGCACGGGGGGCGATTTAGTCCACAGGCCAATTTACCAATTCACCAATTCAGCAGCATGTCTTTGGACTGTGGGAGGAAACCGGAGTGCCCGGTGACAACCCACGTGGACACGGGGAGAACATGCAAACTCCACACTGAAAGACACCCGAGCCGGGATTCGAGCCAGGGGTTTCTTGCTGTGAGGCGGCAGCGCTACTCACCGTGCCACCCTGGCTGCTCGATTATGCACTGGTAATATAAATGGGGCAGCGATCTCCCTGTCGAGCGTGAGGGAGATCGCTCGACACGGCTATCACGAAAGAACAGCTCTGAAGAGCAACCATAATGAATGGATACATCATTATTTGAGGCTCATGGATAACATGTCAAAAAATAAAGGTCCATCAGCCAAATAGTCCTTCCTTAGCAAATTTTAACCATAACACACTTTTAACTAGGCAAATTCGGAACATTCATTATAGGTTCCAGATCCATGCCCCTTTAATATTGCCCAAGACAGCCTCACACTACCCACAGATGGCCTTGAAACTACTTCTCAATTCAGAGGTTCCACACGTAGCCTCAGTTGTCTCAGTTGTCCGGCTGATCAGCTCTCCCACAAGCCGGCGTGCATCGCTCCATTTCCAGCACCTGCACTAGCGGCATCTCCCCATCAGCGAGCTGCACCGCTCATTACACGCTGGGATGCCTGCTGGTCAGCTGGACCCAGTGCCTTTGCAAACAACGTGACAAACCGAAAAGTCCTCAGAGTAAAGATGTAGCTTTGTCACGGCTTGACGCATGATAATTGATCTCCATAGCTGCTCTTTCGGGATAGCCGTGTCGAGTGTTTCGGCTTCATCAATCCTGATGATGCCTCCAATGTTGGAGGCATAACATCGTGAACGAGAGAGCAGGAACACTCGACACGGCTGTCCCGAAAGAACAGCTATGGAGAACGATTCTCAGTCTCTCAGCCGGACCGCACAAGCCAAGCAGGTTGGCCGGTCAGCAATAACTGTGTGCCTCAACCCAGCAGTAAACAAGACTGTCACTTAATAGATGCGTCCATCTCCCGTGCCGTGGCCACATGTCCCAGTGCAGTCGTTGCCCGTGGTCATTCACTCAGGCCAGTGCAGGCGCTGGTGCTCACACAGAGTCCACACGTGCGCGCACGCTCCGCGAACATACCGGCGGACATTCACAGACGAAGGCGTGGATAAACCACATGCGCGATATTTACGCGTATACACATAGAGTAACCAGATTTTCATTAAAGCACGGAACCGTCGCATATTTTGCATAGGGGGGTATCTCGGATAATCAGGGCATGTGGTAACCATTGCATAATCACAGACAGAGCCATGCGCACACACGGATCCATGCAAGTAAACATCCTCACACCCACGTCTAATGAATGCACACACACAAAGCACGCACCTGCAATTTCGACTTGTATATTTATTTACTTGTTTGTTTATTATCTAATTTTTTTTCTGCGATGGTTTGCAGGGAATTGTCAGCTACGCCGGTGGATTTAGACATTTTGCAGGACAACACTGAGACGTGTGAGTCCAAATATTAAATTGTGTTGAAGCTTTCACCTATGTAGCCCTGTGGTTTGTTTTTTAAAAAGAAAGGAAAACAGGTAGATTTTGATCGCTCAAACTACAATGCAAATTCGTTTTATTTCATTCACCTAAAAATGCACACATTTTGGGAATACTAATGGGCACACGTGGAAGAGCTATAAAATTGTACACATTTTTAGCGATGCTATTACCAGTCATCAAACACTGCTGGCACACACAGAACAGCGTCTCCTGCCAACACACTTGCGCACACGAACAGACACGTACACATGTTAAATGCAGATCTGTTCACACCCATCCACATCGCCCACGAACGCAACTAACTTAACCGCCCAAACACAAACTCTGCGCAGCATACATTCCAGTCAACTCTCCGATTAGGGCGGATTACGTGAATGGCGGATCAACCGCGCTCGTGGAAAATGCACACCTTCACCTGCGTACCGGTTTAACTATTTGCTGCTCCCCGTTCGTCGAGGGGCCGCAACTCAGTGACTATGTGACCAAGAAAAACGATTTACTTTAAGAGATGATGACAGCAGATGGCATGTTCTATGTCTTCACACCCCCCCCCTTTCTGCATAAGTAAAACAATAAATATTCGTCAGCCTAATTTACATGTCTTCCGCATTACCTGTGGAACCCCCCTTTGAACAGATCAGAGAATGGATTATGGTGGACGTGTGCAGGGATTTCCTCTCAGCAGAGAAATGCCTGACTTGATTGTGGCAAAAAGGACAAGGGCATGCCGCATTGCCAAATGTAACGTATGAGATTTTCTTTATCAGATAAATCAATTAATAAATTGGCTAACCAGCATAATATAGACATGCTATTGCCAGTGTTTAAATAAATTTAACAAACGTGGTAGTTGAATCTCACATTATATTATTTTTTCTCTCCGTATATTGCGGTTTTATAAAATCTCCCTTGAAAATGAGATGTTGTAATGAGCTCTCATCAGGGTTGTGTGTAATGGTTATGAGTGAATAAATGAAAATATATCTGGCTCTACAGTTACCATGCACTGCTTTGTGCAATCGCTAATTATATTCTCAAGAAATTCGTGTGCTTTTTTTCCCCTGCAAGTGTCAGCATCAGGAATTCAGCGTCTGTAATATGAACTCTATTATTGTGAACTTATAATTATTAAAAATGTGGAATTTTGCTATGGTGATGTACTCACTAAAGCAAGCTGACCAATTTTTTTCCCTGACAAAGCTCAAGTCTAAATGCGATTTAGTTTGCCATGCTCACTACGTTTAACACAATTTCCCATAATCTAAGTATTGCCTGCGGACATTAAACAAAAACAAATGCATCCGTTATGATGAGATAATCTCTTAATTGCATTAACTTTAAAAACCATCGTATAGTTCAATAACTATTCAACACCAAACTCTTTGTTTTTCAAAGAGAAAACAACACAGAAGACAATCTTGTGGTGTCTGTGGACATTGCCATTCGGCGTGGGTCCCTTTCAGAAGCAGGCTGCGCACCCTCATCACCCAGGCCGAGCTTAGAACCTGTATTAATATTGATAATATAGACTGTGTTAATATTGATAAATATTTGTGTATATATATTTTTTTCTTTACTTTCTGAGTAAGAAGGAAAGGCGGGCATGGGGCAGATGAGGTCAGGCCAGGAGAACCATACAGCTCAAAGGGTGTGGCGTCACAAGCTCAGCAGGGTTGGAATGACCCAGAAACAGTCAGAGGCCACCGAGCCAGCTTGAGAGTGGTCGGGGTAACAGCATTTGGTGATTGACCCCGAGACCCACAGCACATGGCTTCCAGTGGCAATAGCAACAGAACCTGCACCTGTTATGATTTTAATAAATGTGTTCTGAGTTATAAACCATTGTTCCAAATACATCATTCACATCTCAAATGAATGCAGTAAATAAAAAACACACATTACCAATTTAGAGGAAGAGCCAACATAATGTTCTTGAGGAAATGTTTTCAGGTTAATGTTTACACAGCGTTATTTGTGGCCACTCTAGAAAACTTAATAAGTCGTTGGTGTTTTATTAAGGCATCTGGAGGGTTCACGACTGTGTAAGCATAACAAAGTGTTCAATATACATTTACAATGTGGCAGCTAAATATGAACTATGAAAACCCCATTTGGGACGCTTGGTAGGGTCCCTGGAAGGTTAAGGGAATAGGAATTCACCTCCCAAATGTTCACTTGCTACCACGTGGAAGAATGCTGTTGACATCTGCTTTGATCTACTTACATAACCGTTTTTCACCATAAGTTAACATGATCTACTACAAACACACATGTTGATCATATACTATACAGATATACAATGCTAGAGTCGTAAACAAGCATTTCGAATTAAGTTTCTTTAAAATAAATAAAATACGATTCCATTGTTCATTTTCCCAACATTCATATGCGTGAAAAGGTGCATTGTGCAAAGTATATGACCCGGTTGCTTGTTGTTAATGCCAAGTCACATAAACGTGAGCGATTGTAAATGTTACTCCCAGGCTGTTGTTGTGTTTATTAAAACGCGCGCTGCCAATAAGAAGTGACATGACGTTCTCAATGATAACTCTCTCATGGCTGCAGCTCACAGGGACCACGAGAACCCCATCCTAGCTATACTAGGATTATATAACTTAATTAATACTCTTCAATACAAAGGAAGCAAGCATAATCTGTACAACTGATATCTAATTCATCACCATTTTTCTTGAGCAACTTATTATAGTTTATAACAAGTCTAAGGCGACAACATGATCTCTAATTCACCAATCACTCCCTGACCAACTGCGTTTTTATAGCTTAAGCATACACATGCAAGCTTACACGAAAATATAGCACGTCTATCGATATGCCAAGCGCTTTAAAATACTTATCAGGCGCTACTTCGATGACCAGCCTCCGATGTGTATTTGATTGTACGAGCAGAGCCACACGGTTTCATTACAGCTGCTTCAGAGAACGAGACCCACACCCAGGTACAGTCACCTGGGCCATAGGAGCACAGACTGGGAAACGTGTTGGCAGTGGTGGCCAATGGCTGTGAAGCAATTGTTTAACACAGACACGCGGAGAAACCGGTGTGAAGAAGACGGGTGACCTTTGACCTGAAGATGATCCTCCTCATTTCGAGTAAAATACTGGTCTGTGTGCAGGGATTTATTACAAGTTTGCGTATCCATTTGAAGATAGTTTTTTTTTATCTGATGAAACTATCTACAATAACTAGTTACTTTACGCTACCTGGCCTCTAATACAGTATAGATGTGCACATATTAATATATTATAAAGTGCCAAGAAAGCAATTGTTATTGTTAGTATTACTATGCTAAGATCAGAGCAAAATCCAGAGATGGGCTTTTCATACCCCTTTTACAGCCAGTCATATATTTTGTAGTCAAGTAAAAAATATATTTGTACGTGTGCGTCTATAATAACACAATAGTTCGATTCCCGCTCACGGACAACACCAGTGATGATTTTCTGAATCTATCCTGGGCCTCTCCTAGGTCGACTCAGCCTCAAATGAGTACCTGGTGCGGTGTGTAAACATCGTCACCAAGGAGACAAAGGCGGCCGGGCGTGGTGCTGGCCAACCACTGGCTTGTGTGACGTATCGGTCTTCATAGGTGCTCGCTAAAAGCACTTGACCCTACAGTCTGTGAAGGCTATACGGGGGATCTTTGTCTTTGTCTATAATACGTTCAGTTAGAGCTGTGATATTGATTTGTTTAATGAACCCTACGGTGCATTCATAGTTTGGACACTTCCACGAGGCCAGATATTTTACCCTTCAGTCTGCACAGGTGTACGTGATCAACATGGATCTTTCAGGTGGCCTGACCCTGACTCGTGTCATGTGCTTTGCATAAAGTGCTGGGGAGGCTTGGTGCATATGGCAGCCAGTCTTTATTGCTTTCTCTTTATGGCCTAATAAATGACAGTTACGGCAAACGTTAAAGCCAGCAGATACTATATTGTGAGTTAATTCACTGCAGAAAAGCAGACCGTTTAAAACCTTAACAATTAACAAGGTCAACTCACTCTTTTTTATTATTATCATTGTTATTAAATTTAAAATCATGAAATCACAATTCGGGCATCTGCATCTAAACAAAGCTCGTAACATGCCGTGTCCTATGTGTTCTTTCATCAGTTTAAGCAAACAGCAGCGCTATCGGCTGTACAATAAATCAGGTTTATCATTCACACGCAGAGTTCATGAACTGCTCAATATTTGTATTATTTGCCCTAAATTTGACGAGTGTGCACTTTGTTACCCCCACCGCCCCACTCTCTACTCGCTGCCAAAGGGAGAAGGTGCGGTCTGGCGATATGCTTGTTTCATCCGCCCTTTTGTATATTACCACTCCCGCTTGTCATAAAAATCATTAGGATAGAACCAATGTACCTCAATTGCAGTTTATGTGAACAGTTCAGCATTGTTGTTAATTTCAAAGGATTTTCCACGCGGCGCGTCGGTTAGAAGAGCGACATTTATTTGCGAGATGCGTCATCGTGGAGATTATTTTATCATAGTTCCCAATCACGGATTTATGGGTATTTATTGTAAGTGCAATAATGTTGATAAGACTAACCCGCCTCATCTCACGATTTTTAAGTAACAAACCTTTCAATTTAAACAAAAGTGTCCTATCCGCGGGACCGTGAGATAGTTTATGTTCTATTAATTTGACCAATATAATGTCACGTGCATTTGACGTGCATGCTGGCTGTGGGTTTTCTTAGCACTCATATTTCTAGGAAGAGATATAGCCTCACTGTATTCCCTAGTTTGTCATAACACAAACATGGAATGATATTAAATAGTTTGTTTACAGGTAAATTCGGAGTTTCGCATTTTAATTCAGATTCATTTGTATAACGAAATTTCATTTTTTTTTATTAAATTATACTTTTCAGGCTTTCATTCTTTAATGCCATTAGAACCTATCTCCTTTATTAGGAAAAGCTGGTGAAATGTAAGAAACATTATATTAGTAAATGAGATTGACTGTCCGCATCAGACTAATTGGAAAAGTTAACTTGAATGGTTTACATGTTTATTACTAAGCGCACAGGACAGAAGTAATGTCATCAAAAGAACAATCAATAACAACAATAATACTGATTCGTAATATAAAATAGTAAAATGAGCAACATGCATTAATAATGTTTGCTCATCTGCTGCCTTGTCAAAACAACTCTGGAAAGGACAACATTTCACATATATAAATAAAAGACTCATAAATGTTTTTAGATGATTGCACAAATTGATTGTTAGAACATTCAATGAGCTGCATTTATGCTATTACAGATATCGAGTAAAATAAAGCAGATAGCTGTTGTGTTTGCGATCAATGCGATATAAGTCAAATGTCATGAAGCAAGAGAAAAACTGCCAAATTAAAATTATCTGTGTGGATTTACGGCAAGTAATCATACATGGATGTTTGTGGTTTTTTCAGACATCAGTTGAGATCTGAGGAAATTAAGAGAATTGTGGACGTGTACAACCAGCGGCAAGATGTACGATCTGAACAGCTGGCCACCACAAAGGTTGGCGCTTGCTGCCAATACTGATGCAGCATGCAAGTGGCATGAACTAGTGTGCAGCTCAAAGCTGCCATCATGTAATACACGCACCCGTCAAAGGTTACATCTGCAAAAGAGAAAGGTTTTTTTTCTATTAAACATTACGCTGTCAAAAACTAGCTTTGCCATCTGCATAAATGTAGAAAACCTGTTTAGTGCACCGTACGATGCCATTTTTGAAAAATATCAAGAGTTGAATTACAAAAGATCCGCACATCATACACTGCTATTAAATTAGTGTACAGCCCATTACCCAGAATTTTAATGGCCAGCTGGATTAAAGATTGCAAGTATTTCCTACAGAATTCACACGAGAGAAGGCGTATTAAGGCTAATACTTGCAGCTAATGATAATTAATCATTAAGTCAATAAAGTAATTCGCATCACATTAATGGTATGCAACCATCATTCGTACTCTTAGTAAAAGTAGTGAGTGGGAAGCAGTGTGTGTGCATAGGCCCCTGGTGCAAGGAATGGAGTGGTGCCTGCGAACCAATATCCCCCGTCTCTTTTGACAACACGGCCCCTGGCCCGCTCTGGTCTGTGGGCCCTGGTGCATTTGTGTCGCCTCTGCACTCGACAGCTACGCCACTGGTGGGAAGCTCTGTTTTATTCCATGGGTGTCTACTCCACAGTGTAATAAACACTGAATTCCTTATAAGATGCACACCTTTACTTTCGTATGCTACATGGCAATGCAATACTGAGACTTGCTCTTAACAGCTGCTCTTTCGGGATAGCTGCATCGAGCCTTTCCTCCGCTCTCCTTTGCAGCATTTCACCTCCCAAATTAGAGGCATCGTCAGGCTGACGATGAAGAATGCTGGACACGGCTTTCCCGAAAGAGCAGCTCTTAAGAGCAGTTCTCGTACATGGAGCTGTGAAAATCTACATCAATACAATCCAAGCACTATAGTCTGCAACAACACATTTTGGACGCACCAGTAGGCCAAGAAAATGCCACAACTAAATTACAACTGTGAAGGAGCGGTTGATGTAGGTAGAAAAGTGACGCCCTGTGATTGCTTGCTCATTCCACCTCTGGTGGAAGGGCCTCCACGAAAACGTATTTAGACTATTCTTCCACACCGGGCAGACTGGGTTGGAAGAGAGGTGGGAGCACCTGCAATTTTCTCCACCACACTTGACCTGCCGATCAATTAACTGCGGTGGTACCCATTGATACTTCTGGGCGAACAGAGGCGGGGGGTTATTTAATGAACTTGCCAATCGTTTCAATTGCCTCGCCGGGAGATTGAACCAGTGGCCTCTGGATTGCAATGCAGTGCGCTAATAACCGTTAAGCCACAGCAGTATCCCGGTTAACATCACGTGGACAACATTTAATTTCAGGTGGGGAAAAAAACGAAATCCTCCTTATGTAGCCACGAATGCTGCATCCAGAATGCCCAGTGTGAGCGGCAGCTGGGAGGGAGAGACTTTTTTCAGATGCGAAATGCAGCTGCTGTGCAGCCAGCACGGTAGTACGGCCACTATTAAGGGTCACCCCTTTTCAAGAGCAGATCAGTTCAGGGACAATCCGAGCTGAAACCACATCTGCACAGTTTATTGCTGGCCAGTAGCCATGCGCGAGGGGGCAACCAAAGAGGGCACTTGTGAGATTGAGATGGATTGCAGATGCACGGGGTTTGGGCTGCGATACGGAGAGTTTCGGGACAGCAGTTGATTAATGATGATTTACGATTAACAGATGATGACGATGATTATATTGGGCTATTGAGAAATCTTCACACCCGTGATACACGATGCAGCCATTATATATCGCATTTAATACATTTTAAATAAATAAGCTAACTTATACCGTATTACATCTGCATTCACACATTCTCAGTGTCTTTAACCAATATACTTTTTTTTTTCAAATACCTTATTGATGTGTGGTTTTACCCCTTATTCTTTTAAACACATCCCAGAGTCTATTTTAATGTGTAGTGAATGAATTAAAATTACCATAGAATGTCTAGATGAACATAGAATGCCATGTAGTGATAGAGGATTTGTTTTGTAAAACTATACGTATACTGATACAGACCTCATGTAGATCAACTGCGGGATGAAGACCTCAACACGCCAAGCGGGTCTTGTTTTTACTTTCTGTTATACTTCACCACACTGGTCAGTGCAGGTTGATGAAGGTGGGGAGCATTGATGTGGGATGATAAAAGCACACACTAGTACACCATTGCATAGTTCTGGAGCGACCACAATCTAGCCCCCTTGCCTATAAGGCCGGTAATGCATTATAGTCGACCATCAAATGATTATCCCGGAGAATTACTGCTTAGATTCCAAGATTAATAACGTAGCTCAGCTGTAACTAGGAATATTTATTCATTACTCAAGAACCTGAAAACATTATTCTACATGACTAAATAAAAAATTCAGTGGCAACCTCATAAGTCGATAAATTAATTGTACAATCTTGGCTTTTATATACCTGATCTTGCTGTAACTGAGAAACATAAGGATGTAGGGTCTGTATTGGCAAGGCACAGCGGTGGAAATGTGAAATGTTCCAAGAACCACTTCTTTGAAGAGTGGAAATCATGGTTGTATTAAAACATCGTGCTGGATTATTGGCACATGGATGTTGCGGAAAGAGGGCAAAGCCAGCATCTGCCTGTCTTACTCTGAATTTATTAACCAGCGATCAAGGGTGTCGACTAGATCCTCCCATCGGGATGCAAAAGCACTTGAAGCAATTACGGTGAAGAACATGGGAAATGCCCAAATAGTGAAATGTTAGGTGAAACAAATAGCACGGCATACACGTGATCGAGTTTCATATTTTTTCATAAGCACCTTCTTTAAGCCCTTGTTGTTTATGCAAAAATTGCGATCTAAATCTATCTCAAGTCAATGTTCCACCATGCACAACTCAGCCAGTGATGAAATTGTCACTTTCTTAAAGCAAACACAAATTTCTGTAGAGGACAAGCATAAAGTGGTACTCAATTTATCAACCCTGCAGAAATTATGGGCGTCAACAGAGCCTAAAAAAAATTCTGATAAAATGTCTAGATGTATTGATGTAGGTCTTCATGGCTGGATGTATGAGAATTGCTCTCAAGAACTGCTCTTTCGGGCGAATGAAGCCACCAACGTGGTGTGCGAAACGTTACACAGGAGAGAGGAGCAACGCTCGTTACGGCTATCCTGAACGCGCAGCTCTTGAGAGCAATTCTCATAAAATATCTACAAACAACAAAAAGCAAGCAAATAAGCACAATAAAGAAAAAGAACGCAAAACAGATAAATATAATTGCTAATACGTTTAAAGAGTGCGACTTGTTTTACGTGGAACGTTTCACACGATGAATAATAGTTTTGGCACCATGAGACCCTATCTCGCTTATCGACATTGATTTAACCTTTAGAGCATAGCCCCTAACAGTAATAGCCACAAATCACGGTAATTGTCATTTAATTACATGCATGGATCATACGAGAATACGCCATTTTTTAAATGAATTATTTATTAATGACTTAAGCAGGCCACTATGTTTGAGTAAGCTGTTTTCGTGAGATAGGGTCATTATTAATGCCGCTGAACAACTTAACGACCAGTGCATACATTTGTTTATGTTTTAGTTAACATTACAGATCAAAAAAAGGAACTGGTATTTTCAGCACTTAATAAATAAGAGTGTGCAGCTTTAACCGCGGAGCGCACAACTAATGTGTTCTATTTTAAGCAGTGAAACACGCGCAAGTCTCCGAAGACTAAAATCCTGTCCCCTCACGCATGTCACGGGTTAGAATACGATGATTTATCACATCAGAGCATATGAAACTGCCTAAGTTCATACGGTCAATATTTATACGCTTCTCATTATAGATTATAAATGTGTACCAGAGAGGAATAATATTAAAACATTTAATTTGGACACATTTCGGAATGTTTGACTCGAGGTCCACTAAATCGGCGCGCACACACTGAACTTTGTAGCCCGGTTTCGAGCCGTGCTTCGCTCTGTGAGCATATGCATCACTGTGTTTGTGTGTGTGTGTGTTCTTAATTAATTAATATTGCCCACACCAGTGCTCATCATTTGTGAGAGAGGCCTTCAGGTCACCTTGATGAAAGAGGATTCTGCAATTAGTGTCAGGGTCATGTCCGATAGGAAAAAAGGAGATAACGCAACCTGGAATGAAGCCGTGTTTAATTCGAACGTGGTCCTTTTTTCTGTTGATGTCTTGATATGGTCATAATGATTCCATAAAGCCAGTTTCACAATGTGCGCCCAGTAACATTTAACTGATGTGTTATGGGTTGACGGAATGTCTTGTGTAACTTCACGTTTCTCTGTGGGGCTGCAGGTCTGCTTGGCGCAGGCTGGTACCTGTCCGGGTCGCGGTGGATTTGCACCGCCGTGCTCATCTCTCACCGAGATATTTCCCACTGGGGATTAAAGTTGCAAATAATATTCCACTGAATTCTAAAGCAGTACGAACACGCCACACACGCACCACGAGACACAATCCTCGCTTAACCGAAGGACAGATTTCCATGTGAGAGTAAAAGTCCATAACTGTGATGCACATCCGATGGACGACCGCTCTAAGCTGGCCAGAAAGTTCCGTCTCGGATGAATAATAATAATAGCATTGAATACAATTTCTAACCCGCACATATATTTACATGTCGAAGGTATCCATTCGAAGAGAAAACTACGCAAAGGCGCAAGGTAACCTGCAGAGGGGGTAGTCAAGCCACGGGGCTAGCCGGCGCCAACCCACAAGACACTGAGAGGTTCGCGCTGTTGTTATCGGCCAATTAATTAAGGAGTGTTTTTAGTTGTGGGAGGAAACTAGAGAACCCGGAGGAATCCCACGCAGAACAGGGGGAGAGAACACCCAGCCTCCACACAGAAAGGCCCCCAAGGCAGGACTTTTTTTTCTGTGAAGCACAGGTGTTACCATTGCGCCACCCTATATTCATCAAAGACAACATTGCATATCTGACCGTTCTATATCCACCATGACCAATTAACTGACCAAACCCAATGCAGTATTTGTGTATGGTGTGACTTATCATTTTCCACAGATGTTCGCAAATCGAACCTTTCTACAAACGCACCTATTTCTGCAGTCTCCAGTGGGTGGGATATGTGACGTTATACCTTAAGCGTGTTGACGAACTGTTCTGCCAGATTTAAGTAGGCCTCCATTACCTCACAACTTTTACATTCATGTCAAACAACGGAAGGTATTCTTGGCTGTTGGTATTGGCTCTGTACATTTTAAACATATTTAAAATGCTTCAAACACGTGCACAGATGTTGGCCATGCTTCGTGTCACAAGTACGAAACGGCACACTTTAAAACGTAATATCTCTATAAATCTGTTTGCGTTACATTTCTGGCTCAAATGAGGCATAAACCACAGTGATTCTTGACACTGTTTCATAGGGGGTGGGAAGTCACTTTTGTAAGTGTAGAAAATGCGTAATCATAGCAGAGTGTTTATAATTAAAAGGTGTCAAGGATCAAAAAGAAAATAAGACAGCAATATAACTCGGTGATAAGCCAGCATTATCTCAGTTCAACTACACACGCCTCAGCCACAATGTGTTTGATCGTAGTCTGTCGTTTTACTAAAGTTAGTCATTTTTTTCCCAATCCACACTTTAACATCTTTCAGGGGACTTTTGATGTCAATAAACTACAGGTGCAACACTGCAGTTTTAATTATAGTGTTGATATTACCGTCGTTGTTGTTCTTTCTCCACAATTATTCTACGTTTTAGTTGCACTAGTTAAATTGTATCGTCTTCAAATTCATACAGGGATGTTCAGAACTCTCACAGAAGTAAGTGGATGACCCTGTGTTAGAGAACGGCCTCTTAAAGGTGGAATCCCAGAAGGCCATGTGAAGTCCCATTCACCACCTCTACTCCACACGAACCACACGGCACCTCACTCGCACTGCCATACGGCAAAACAAACACTCTCAGCCCTTAAAGTTGAAAATATGCTGCAGTAATAAAAAAAAACCAAATTTACTACGATGGGGGCGGCACAGTGGCGCGGTGAGTAGCACTGCTGGCTCACAGCCGCCTGGTTCGAATCCCAGCTGAGGAGCCTTTCTCTGTGGCGTTTGCATGTTCTCGCCACGCACTCTGGTTCTTCCCACAGTACAAAGACATGCTACTGCAAAGGTTAATTGGCCTGCTGACTAAATTGCCCCCAGTGCCCTGTGATTTACTGGCGTCCCATTACGGGTATATCCCTGCCTTGTACCCTGTGTCTGCCAGGATAGGCTCCGGCTCACCGCAACCCTGTACATGATTAAGTGGTTTCTCACAATAATAATAGTAATAATAATAGCATTTTATATAGCGCCTTTCACCCGAGGGTCACAACGCGCTGCACAAGGGCCGCGAAGAGAACGGCATGTCAACAATGAAAGAAAAAACAACCAATAAAAACCAAAGGAACAAAAATTAAATGATTAAGAATGAATTATTATTATTATTTACGAATGAATGAAAATGATTTACGACGATGATCTATATTGGTGATGGTCTAAGACGATCGACTTACTGCAGTTATGATATTGGGTTAATCACGAGTGTTAATTTCGATATCACGTTTCTCGTGCTGTGCAAGGGATTTGAACTGATCAGTGTGAACCTCGATGCTGGTGTAGCTCCTCTAAGCCACTCCGCAATGTGAACAAAGTCTATGCAATGGGTTGTTGGATTCGAAAGCAAAACAAATGAATGCTTGCAGGAAGCAACGGCTTTTGGGTATTCCAGTAAATCCATACTTAGAAAAACATATTATTTCTATTTTCACATTATGTCATTCACCCATCTTATCACGGTTGTGTCCTTTAATCCAGGTTGAAACGGATCCCTTTAAAACACTTATATTTCTGCTACAACTTGAGATGAGTACGAGAGAGTATATTTCATTATGTTTATACGTGAGAATTTAACAGATCCTATAATTATAATTCTCAGATTTCTGTGGTCAGACACTCTTCTTAGTATTATTGTATGGTTCTGATAATACAAAGGTATATCAGTCATGCATCCACTACTTTGCATTTTTTTTTTCCATTTTTCCATCATTAGCTGAATGCCTTTGTACAGCATTAGACAAACACATAATTTAATTATATAATATGATGTCAATAGCAGCAATTACAATTTTTGGCTTCTACAACAAATTAAAAATCACACACCAGACTGACAACATTGATCATTTACAAAGTAATGCAATGCAGAAAAGTACAGTATTTAAAAAAAAGCATTACAGCGGTGATCGTTCCAATTGTAAAAACAGCATACAGGGAGGGAAATTGGCAATTAGGCAAAGTATACACTGTCACTTTGCACCTGCAATTGGTATAAATCTACAGCTTTTATTAGAGGGAAGATTATGGTAGACATCTGGAGTCATATTCCTATTTCATTTCCTCCAAGGTTAATACGAGGATTACTACACTGTGTACTTTGTCGGGTACAGTTGTGTTCTTTCAGTTGAGGTAATGTGAATTAACCTTGCAGCTGTCCCCAGAGTTTAATGGGTTGGGAATATTTCACATTTCACCTTGAATCGCAGGGTGCCAGCTTGAACTGCAGCACTGACTTGTTACTCGTGAATTAACTTAGGGTTGCAGGAATTCCACTGCAAAGAATGTACCGAATAAGATTACATGTCTCCCACAGTATGCTAATACAATTTCTAAGCAAACCAAAACGTTAAATATTTGTTTTTTTCTACTAAACCTGATTGAAAACGCAACCTAAAGAGACATTTGCGAACACTATTTGATGGCGTTTTTAGTTTGCGCGGGTCCCGAAACAACACGGTACGTTACAGATTCTTGTAGCCAGAACATCCTGACACAAGGACCTTCCAGCATCAGTCGTACATCGAAACGCAATTCTATCTAGAGCTCCCCACAGAGAAGAGCAGGGTTGCATTTGTCAGGGAACAGCCATAAAATAAAAATATAACAAATTCTTGTTTCTTCTTTGCGATTCTTCGAAGCACGATGGTCAGCCTCTGGACATCGTTGTCTTTCAGCTCGGCCTCGAAGTGTTTGGTAGAATTCGCAGGTAATACCAAGTATTACCTGACAGAGATCGCGACGTGAACGCTTCTACCTTGACCTCCTTGAATCCATCCACCAGGTGGCAATCTCAAACTCTTCACGTGAGTGGTGTATCTGCTTCACGTCGTCTCTTTTGCCAAGCTTTTGCTGTGCGAGAGAGCATCAACAAAACTAAAGAATGTATAAAGAGCCGACAGGGTTTCAGTGTAAATCTGAGATATTTAAACTTTGTATCAAACGATAATAATTAGAGAAAAGAGTTGGGCTATCCACTCCAGAACTCAAAGGTGCTGGCTCAGTTTATTTCAGTACTGTACTTTGAAATGGACATTGGTCCCTGGAGTTGCCCAGCTTCCTGTATAACGGAATATTTAGACATATCACGTTGTTGACATGCGGTGTGTATACAAACTCATTACTAAACATATGGTCCTGGTTATGGCTTACAGTCCAGTTAAAGTGCCTTCCTGCTTAAACAAAGCTGGGACAGAGCTGCTCATCAACGTTGGTAGCTCCGAAACAGTGGTGAAAACGTGACATTCCTATGGTAGGGGCAATTTTTATTGGCTAAATCACTGTATATTTACCACAATGTTTTATAATAGGGTTATGAAATTGCATTGTGTAGTAATTTCATTACATAGTACAATAATTTACTCGTATGCAAAAACCTTAAAGATACAGGCTGCTTTAAAAAATAATGATGTTGAATTGTATTTTTTTATGTCAATTTTTTTTTTAAAGGAGACAGGATTCAATTATATCACACTTGTTCCACAAGGCATGTGCCTTGTTGTATATGAGACAACGTGCAATGCAAAACAAACACTCTTCAATTGGAAAGAGGTAATTGTGAGATATAGAGCGCTGAACATACACGAGAACTTTAGTCTCAGAATAACCGATATGTACGATACAGCACACACCCTGTGCATCCATTTTCCATAAACACATTTAGTCCTATATGAGTGGCTGACAGGGCACACATGATTTGAAGCCATACTCGATTAAGCAATAACTCACCATGTGAGCAGGTGGCCAGTCTACTGCAGGATATTTAACCCAACCTTCACCCTATTCTAATAGTGGCAACCACCAAGCACGCGGACAGTTGGCTCTGAAAGACAATTTCACCACATGCTTCATTAAAGCTGATTGTATCAGCTAAAAGCTTGGCTATTTTTATCACCCATTGGAGTAAGCCCATTGGTGTAAAAAAAAAACCCACGTAAATATTCAAAAGGAAATGTTGGATCTTTTAAACAACAAAGATAATGGGTTATACAATCATGATCATTATAACAACAATAATGGTGTTATTATTATTATTATTGGGACCAGTTGTTAATGCCAAGGTCGCTGGGTGGTTCAGGGGTCAGAGTACTGAGCAGGTAATTTCGAGAGTTCAAATCTGGGCAGCTGCCCACAATTATAACTTCTTTTTCAAGTGTTGATGGTCTTAGCCTGCTTAGCATTTCCTGCACAAGGACACCATAATACTTTGCACTTGATTTGGCTCAAATCCACCTCTGAAAATGAAAACAACAACGATAGTTAATATAGGTGAGATGGATGGATGCTGACAACATCATAGCAGGGCTCACAGAAAGGTGTGCCCTCTATTGTATAAATAATTAACTTCTTGAGAAAAATTTCTACTAAGAGCCATTCTCTGACAAACATGGGGCACTGCTCTATGAGATTTTCAAACAGACTCTTGACACCACGAACACAACTGACATCAACTGGGGGATGAGGTGGGGGAATACCAACAAGGATTTAAGCAATTGCTAGTGTCAATATTTCTAAAGACGCAAATTCTCGGATGGTGTTCAAAACGTATATTGTATAATTACAAAAGCGGTTGTGTTTTAAGTAAAAAAAATCAATTCATTCTTAAATCAGGTATAACTTTGAAATATTAAATGTAATATGCTAAAAGAAATGCACTCTAGTTTCACAGATTGTAATAATCATTAACAAAGCATCACGATTTTATGCTGAAGTATGTTAGAGCCATCACCCACAGGGCCCTGAAAGACACTCAGAGGCCATACTCCATTAGTCATTTGACAAGTATATTTTTTGCCATTTAAATTGAAATTGAACTTCACCCCTCAGAGATCGCCCGGAAATGGAAATAATTGACCGCGACTCTCAAAAGGTGTATCGTCCTGCCCGACTCCCCACGATAATGAATTCTTTAGAATACAAACAGAAGATAAATGCGCTTTTAGGATAAATATTTCAACCAATGCTATTAAGTTATATAAATTTTGGATCAGCGTGGCATGGCGTGCCTTGTGCTGGATTTTACGCTGTCAGCACCGCCTAGCATGCACCTGCTAGGAGTGGCACGCGGGCATTTGGCAGCTGCGAGGTGAGTGTCCCCACTGTCCCATTGCCTCTTGCGGGGGCATTTAGGGCAACTTAATTAATGAGTTGGTGGTTATTTCCTCCCGAAAAGTAATTATGTTAATGCTTGTAAAAATTGTTCTTTAAAATTCGACCGATATGAAATAACGTGAAATTTTAACAAAAAGTGTTGCTTGCTATGTGTATACCCATACTTGCGTATGTCCTGTGTATTGTTGTCTCTTCTCAATATTACAAATTCTAAGTTCACAAAGCAACACGTTCGTAGCATTAACAATAATGCACTTGGATCATCGTTGTCTCTCTATTTCCAGATTTAATCTGCACATTGTTTTTTACCAACATATTTTTCAAAAAATCCATTTGTTTCTGCCACGCGCAAGGTACACAGATGCCACTCCCTAAAATATTCAGGAGAACTATAAAAGTGTTTTGCAATTTAAATAAGAATATTAAAACAATGTCATGTTTTTAAAAGAAACGAGGTCACAAATATATTCTTTCTTTCATTTGTAAAATGTAACAGAGTATTGTAATTTCTAGTTTATAACAAGCAACAATGCTGTACAACGTGACTCCAGAACTATATAGGGAGGTAACCTGAAATAAATCTGATACGACTATCGTCAATAAGCTGTTGTTATTTAGTCGTGGTTTAACAACAATAACATTATTTTAAAAACCACCATCATAATAATCATCCATGATCAATCCACTGCTAGATGAAGGTCTCCCATCTCCCAAATAATCTTACGAAGTAATAATCCGCCGACTAGCCCCCGCATATGAACTGATTTTATCAATCCATCTCCCCAGTGCATGCGCTCTCGGATAAGTTCCATTCCAAACGTATATGACCACGTTGCAAATCCACATTTTAAGAAAATTCTACATTATTGCCTCGTGAAATTCTTCATGTGAGTTGGCTGGGCAGTTTGTGATATGGTGAGTTCAGTACCCATGTAATTCGAAAAACGTAAGAATACACTCCTTAACTAATCATCGCGTCAAATTTCGTGCATTAATCACAATTTCTTGGTGCTTGACTAGGAACCTTTATAAAACCATGAACCAGAATCAGTTAAATTTCCCATTCCCCCTGCAGCCAGGTGTGGGCTATGGCATTCCCTACCTACAGCTAAAAATGACACTCCTTCTTTGAAAGGTTCAAGGCTACAGCTGTTGCTCATTCTGGGATTCATTGGCATATGAAGCAACCAACTTTGAAGCAAGTGCAAGACTCTGAGAGGAGGTAGGTATTAAATTGACCACCTGCTGTGGAGTAATATATTTACAGGATGGCATTAGGGATAAATAGACCCTGGTATCCCTACGGTGCGTGCGCTTCATGTGTGCCGGAAGGGCTCTTCTCCGGATTTATCAATGTGGGTGCGCTTGTCTTTGCGCCAGCGGAGGCTGTGGTGGGCCCTTCACCACCAGATGTCCCTTGCCTCCCCCCCAAACCCCTCAGATCACGCTCCTTAGCAGTGCATCACTGTTACGGTGGCCCAGACAACAGCTGCCCTCGTCGCCTCCCACTATCTCACAGCAAGAAGGACCTGGGTTCGATTCCCGGCTCGGGTTGATTTCTGTATGTAGATTGTTCTCCCCGGGTCCATGTGGGTTTTCGCTGGGTGCTCCGGTTTCCTCCCTGACTAAATTGCCCCCCGGTGGGTGGAGATGTTTCTAAGTTGCTTACCCCTCCCCGCTGGACAACTGTTCAAATGAGCTACATCGCTCAACGGTTCCTTCCAGCTTAAATAAAAAAACCGACTGACGGGAACTGGAGCCAGGCCTGATGTGCACATTTAATATAATTATTCACTTTGACGTTTTCAAGCGTAGCGTTTGCCGTGCTATCCAACTTACAAGGCAACGGTAGAGTTGGCACACTTTATTTTCTCTTCCAGTTGATCGGTTCACTGGAGGCCCCCACACGCTGCTGGGCAGTCCCTGGCGGTTCTTCTACGATGATGAGGTCCCTTCTTTGTGCATTACTCTTTCATTATCCCCCTACGCTGTCACTGTTGTAACACAGACATCTGCTCCCTAAAGAAAGTCTCGTCTTCCCGTCGCATGTTGTGTCAGTGAGAAGGAAAATGTAAAGGTGCAGCCCTGACATAGTTCGCTCATGCCAATTACTAGTGGCACAGCCTCCTGGAGAGGGAGCTCTGGAGAGCCCCCCTCTATGGGATAATTAGTCTACTCTTCGGCGCTGGCAAGAACGCTTGGAAAAGGCGAGAGTACCCACACTTTACCCCACCACATCTAAACTTCTGGGTGGAGATAGGTGGGGGGTGGGGGTTTGAAAAGTGGATCATCGCTTGTTTTAACTTCCGCACTCGGAGAATGAACAAGCGACCTCTGGATTTGAAATCCAAGTGTGCTCACCATTACACGAAAGCCACATTTTGACCGTAACAACAAATAATTTAAATGCATTGTTTAGGGTTAAGTAAAAGGACTGTGTCCACTGTAAAATTAAACCCGCATCTCCGCGTGGCATGCCACCAACAACACCACCACGCACTTCCCACAATGGCCAGGGGAGTCTTTACCTTAAAGCAAACTCTCAATTGAGAAACCGATATTTCTGCACTGCTGAAATATCCACAGTTGGGCTTTTCAATTATACATTTTACCATATGAACATGAGGAATGTTTTTGTGATGTATGGCATGTAGAGGCAATTTGCTAGGAAATCTCACGATAAAGTTGTGGAATGTAAAATATCCATATTCAAACTTCACTGCAGCATTAACAAATGGGATTTCTAATGAGCTACCAGGCAGATGTGGTAACTGAAAACTTGGGCTGGGGAACAATTAAACAGTGATTGACTAAGAGAATTAGATGCAATTAGTTCAGGTTGTTCACATGTGCCACCAGCGCTATTAATGTATGGAAAAGCCATGAGAGCTCACGGCAGACACACCGGCAATATGCAGCCTTACAGCAGTTACCTTGCCATAGGAGGGATGTTTTCATGATGCCAAAAAGAGCAATAAATTTGACATTCTGACAAAAAGAGGTCATGAAATGTAGAGGATGTATGTTCATTGGCTGCATAGCAGTACTTGAAATGATACCATGCATCAAATGCTGCATGGTAACATTGCATTATTCAACATTTGCTCACATTTGCAAAAATCACATCAAGTGCCCCATTAGGGTAGATGGGATTTTTATTTTTTATTTTGTGTTTGTTGTTAGTGGAATTATTATAGTCGTACAACTCAAGTTTTAATGCTAAAATTAAAACATTAATTGCACATAAAGATATTTGCAATCGGACGTGTGAATAGTAAGATTATTTTTTCATGTAAAAATACGGCGATCGCTTAACCCGCTGGAAAAAAAAAGTTTTACAAATATTTATAATCCATCTTTTTCTATTGCTAAAACTGGGAGTGAAAAAGCCTTGATTAAGGAAATTGCAAAGTGCACGGTGTATTGTAAATTTATTACTATTGATTACTGCCGTGTGGTTATAATCATTAATGGTACTCTACATAAAACACAGCAGTGGCAATGTCTCCGCTGGGAATGTTTTTATAAGAGCAAAATGATGTAGACTTTTTATATACTATGTTTTATGCAATAATGCTGATCTTGTTTCCCGAATGTAACGGTTAAAAATACAGGCACAAGGCCAAGCCTTTGTCAGAATTAAAGCTGCCATCCTAAGGCATGCTTGACAATATTTAGATGAAAACAGACTGCAAGCTGTACTTTTAAATTTCAGATGTATCAGTTAAGCAAATGTTCATTTTTAGATGACAATGTAACATGCTTATATTAATCTGAAACTATGACAATCAATGCACATCTAGTTATGAATGGAAGTGTTTTTGTTTTTACCAGGTCTGGTTTTTTTTAAGTAATGTGATTTGGTTTTAATTCTTGCATTAATCAGCAAATTGCTGAAGACTCTATCCAGCAGTGGATTGACTATGGCTGATGAGCATCATTTAAAGAACGTTCAATTTTGATAATATGTTAATTTATCGACGATGTCCAGAAGCTAGCCATCGTGCTTCGAAGAATCGCAAAGAAAAAGAAGACCCACCAGAGCAATGTGGAATTGTCACCACTTACTTTTGGCGAGTGATCGTCATCATTATCATCACCCACTTAATCCTGTAGGAGGTCGCAGGGGCCTGGAGCCTATCTCGACAGACACAGGGGGCGGGCCAGGGCTATACCCAGGTTAGGACGCCAGTTCATCGAGGGCTTGAGATCAAAAATGGCAATAAGCATGGCTACATTTTACATTTGAGCAGGAAGACTTGTTCCCTGTCCACAGTGCTGTGTTGGTGTAGTAGTGGCACAGTGGTGAACTCACTGCACTATGAACCAGGTCACCTGGATTGGTTTTCTATCCGTGGTGACATCAGTGGCGATATCATAACCAGTCACGAGTCGCTCTTGTCACCAACCAACACTAAACAAGTACTGTATGCTCAAACAAACCCCATAAACAACCCAGCCGGGAGAGGCGTTGATCTAGCAGTGGATTGACAAAGAGCTATGCTATCTCAGTCCCATGTGTGGGTAGCATGAAGCTTAGTTGTAAGAGCAAGCGCCTCTGAATCATCGGAGCATGATTCAAGTCCCTACCAAAACAAACTCAGCTCGTCCTCCCTTTGGGGTAGTAACTGAAGGTGCTGCTTCACCAATCTTACTAGTGGCTGTACCAATAACAAAGTGACATTTCCATGAGAATATGGAATTTCTGCCACTAGCTCAGGATCACCAATGAAGAGGAACAATGGCAACATTTGAAAATCATACGTAAAATACACAAATAAATATGCAATTTCATTCACATGTGCGACTAACAATTTTGGTTGCTCTTCAGATCTGTTCTGTCGGGATAGCCGTGTCCAGCGTTCACCGTCTCTCCCACGCGACGTTTCGCCTCCCACATTGGAAACGTCTCGAGGGAGACATGGAGATCGCTCGACACGGCTATTCCGAAATAACAGCTCTGAAGAGCAACCATCATGAAACGAGCAGTGAGAACCTACATGAAGAGTAACATTTTGTCAATTTGTGTAATAATTCAAACGTAAATCTCGATATGTGTAGCGATAATAATATCACTAACGCATATCGTACATACGATGCCGGGGAAAATGCCCTCCGATGTGCACGAACACTCCTGCCCACATATTACGGTTGACACCCACACTCTTCGTGTGCAATGAACACACATAAAACTCACATATATAAACATTAAACAGGCACCAACTACACTTACAGGAGCACATGAATCTGTTTATCTCAAACGTCCTTGGTGTGCATAGTATGTGCTTGTCAATTCCTACACAAATAAATACAATGACAAAGATATCCCATATAGCCTCGACAGACTGTTGGGGCAAGTGCTGTTAGTGAGCGCCTATGAAGGCCATGACGGCACACCCGGCCACCTTTGTCTCCCCAGTGCTGAGGTTTAATCACCGCAAAAAGTACTAACGCGTAAACCTGAGTCGATCTAGGGGATGCCCAGAATCGGTTCAGATATTCATCACCGATGCTGGCCGTGAGCGGGAATCGAACGCTTGTGTTGCCGGTTTCGGAGCGCAGTGTGCTAACCGCTGCACTACTGCTCCCCTCGAACACAACAAAGACACACGCAAAACGAGCATGCCCATGGGCCACAATATTAATGGTACAAATGATTAGAGCGATGGCAAACGGTGACAATTGATGCGGCTAATTATGATTAACGACTGCAAAATGGTTTACGACGATATTTTTTTTTGATCCACGACCAATGATTCACAGCGCGTTTTTCTGATAAATTTTAATGATCAAAGACATTGATTAATTATGATTACCAATCACGTTGGAATGAGAGTTCAAATATACATATTATAGATCGATAAACAATAAAACGTATTCATCATTCATTATTGTCAATGGTTTATGTTTTTTTAAACATTCCTTCATTGTTGAGTACACATGGCGCAATTGGTGAATGAATGAATGAACAAATATCTGCGCGAGTTGAGAGGAATGGCAATAATTTTCATTGTACAATTTTTTACAATTTCATAAGCATATCCTTATACGTTATTTGTACAGATAATAACGTTGTATTTGGAAGCTGTATACATTTGAATTGTATTGAAAAACAAGTGTAAGTTTATATCTTACTCAATGTTGCAAACCGAACACCAACTGGGCTGTGTGGAGGATGGATGATGTTGCTCTCAGCTTGAGTTTTTTTATTTACAGTTACCATCCCCTTCTATTGCTTTAGTCTTCTTGTAAAATGATGTGCGCTGGCTTGTTAAAGTTTGAATTAACATATCTTGCCTCTCGTAGCTTAACAAGACCTTGTCCATAACTCCTTATCAATTGTAAATGCTCATTATACGTAATGCTACAATGGCAATGTAGTTTTAATTGCTTCTGTGGCGATGTTATCTTAAATTGTGATTTAAAAAAAACTATTGCTGTGACAAACAATCAAACTTTACAAGCAAAAACAAAAATCCCCTGAATAGTCTTAACAAACTGCTGTTATCAAGCACCTATCAAAGTCTATCACGGTACACAAGAGCGTGGGTGGCCGGCACCACGCCCGGCCGCCTTTGTCTCCCGAGTGCTAATGTTTACACACCGCACCAGGTACTCACTAATCTGTTAAGACATTCGCTAATGTTATCCGGAATTGAGCAGGAGTCAAACTCGGGGAGCCAGTTTTCGTAGCGCAGTACACAACCGCTCTCCCCAACAAACAAAGATCCCCATATAGCCTTAACAGACTGTAGGGTCAGGTGTCGTTAGCGAGCACCTGTGAAGGTCGACACTGGACACGAGGAGGAGGGTGATCAGCACCACGCCCGGCCCCCTTTGTCTCCCGAGTGACAATGTTTACACACCGCACTAGGTACTCATTTGAGGCTGAGTCGACCTAGGGGAGACCCAGGACTGGTTAAAAAAAAATTCGTCACTGGTGTTGGCCGTGAACGAGATTCGAACTCGGGTCGCCAGCTTCGTAGCCCAGTGCGCTAACCACTGAGCTACCGCTCTCCACCCA
>JAZEWU010000001.1:5242330-5259592 GCA_036362915.1 Geotria australis
CTCATTTGAGGCTGAGTCGACCTAGGGGAGGCCTAGGACCGGTTTCCGAAATTCGTCACTGGTGTTGGCCGTGAGCGGGATTCGAACTCGGGTCGCCATATTCGTAGCCCAGTGCGCTAACCACTGGGCTACCGCTCCCCACACACACACTCACACACAGATAGAGACACCGTGTGAGACGCGCGTGCACAATGGAAAAGATCTTACAAATCGCTGCAGGTGTAACAAGGTCCGGCTCTACGGCGCTCACTCACACGTGGCGTGAGAAAGTTTGCGCAGCGCCGGAGAAATGTGGGTAACTGGGGGTGGGCTCTCTCTTGCCTCCTCCGCTTTGCCAAGCTGGGCTTGTCTGCTCGGGAGCTGCCTGGGTGAGCGGGGAAGCAATGGTGCTCAATAGCCCGAGGCGAGAGAACACAACGAGGGAGCGCTTCAGGGGGGTGGGAGTGGGCAGGGAGACCCTGAGCCCGCTTCCGTCTGTTACACGCGGCCCTGAGAGACGGAGCAAGCTCGCCGCCGAGGAAGGCTAATGTGATGAAAGGCTGCGGTGAATGAGATCCAGGCTCGGGGTCGACATCTGGCCACTGTCGGGATTTTTTCTCCTCTTCTTTGTCAGTGTCATGTCCTGTACGCATCACGGAGGTCAATAAACATGTGGCTCTTAACAGAGGCGCGTTTTATATGGAACGGTGTGTTTGTACCAACAGCAACAAAAAAATCACGCGAAATATATCGCGGAACAAACTTTTTCGACGGTGCTTTATGTTGTATCATGCCCATGTACGGATATGATGGGTGCAATAATAATTACTTAATGGACGAGGGTGCGATGTAGGTTTTTACGGCTCGATGTATCCGAATTTGAACTCTGTCCTTCGCGACGTTTGGCCTCCCACGTTGGAGGCGTTTTGCCGGCCCTGCAACGTGGGAAGCGAAACGTCGCGAAGAAGAGAGAAGGAACATTCGACACGGCTATATCGGAGAGCAGGTCTCAGACGAGAGTCTATTAATGTATTTATGTATACACTTCTGAGTGAAGGCCTCTCTGTCACCGCCATCCGTTACAGTCGTGCCCTCCTGTTTACGATTTGACCTCATTGGTCCATCTCTGGTGGTGGTCGTCCTCTCGGGTGTTCACTTCTTTGGTGTCCGTTCCCCCACCAGTCTCGACCATTATGCTTTACAGTGAAATGTCCTGGACTGGCCCACATCGGTTTATAGACAGTGAATACAATCAGTAAGATAACAAGTGGGGCGGCACGGTGGCGTAGTGGGTAGCGCTGCCGCCTCACAGCAAGAAGGTCCCGGGTTCGAATCTCGGCTCGGGGGCCTTTCTGTGTGGAGTTTGCATGTCATCGCAAAGAAGAAGATGTCATGTTCTCCCCGTGTCCGCGTGGGTTTTCGCCGGGCACTCCGGTTTCCTCCCACCGTCCAAAGACATGCTGCCAGGTTCTTCTTCTTCTTTGCGATTCTTCGAAGCGCGATGTTAAATTACAGTTTCCCATTTTCTTACACAGCCCGTTGCATTTTCATTGAACTCCGCAAGGTCTTTTGAGCTGCAGAGGTTGGGTAGTAGAGCACAGACAAGGCAGTGTTCCATAGTATGGTCTGCTTCTCCACATTCACAGGTGGTTGGGCCGGTCTTGTAGCCCCATCTGACCAAAGCATCTTTTGATCGTCCCGTTCTAGTTCTCAGGCGGTTGAGTGTCTTCCACTGAATCCATGGTGCATCTGAGCCAGGAGGGAAGTCTTCAGCAGGTGGGATTCCCACGCCAGTTGCAGGAGGGTCACTCTCAAGCTTTTCCGTCCAGAGCTGGAGTCTGGTTTCCCCTCGAGATGTTGTTAGGGGCTGCACATGGCTGAGGAAGCTTCTTCTTGACTTCAGTCGTTGGGCCGGGGGTTGACGTCCATGAAGGAGGTGGCGTTCATCGCTAGTAGCCTTTGTCATCTCGACTCGACTGGCCACTTCCCGTTGGATATCAGCAGGGGCAATGCCAGCGAGGAGGTACAGGTTGTTTGTGTGTGTGGGTTTCAAGCAGCCAGTGATCAGGCGGCAGGTGTTGTTCAATGCCGGGTCAAGTTTCTTGGCATGGGTTGACCTCTCCCAGACAGGACATGCATACTCCGCAGAGGAATAGCACAAGGCCAGAGCAGTAGATCTTAATGTGTGTGCTGTGGCTCCCCATTTGGAGTTGACCAGTTTTCGTAGGATGTTGTTTCGGGAACCGACTTTCAATTTGATGTTTTTGACGTGCTCCTTAAAGGAGAGTGCGGTCCAGGGTTACTCCCAGGTAGACAGGGTGCTTACGGTGCTCAAGTGGTGTTCCAGACCATTTGATGTTAAGAGGTCGGTTGGCTTCACGATTCCTGAGATGGAAAGAGCAGACTTGAGTCTTCGCTGGGTTGGCATGTAGGTGGTTGCGCTCATAGTAGAGGTGTAGCTCATCTAGGGCTGAGGTGAGATTTGCTTCCACTGCTTCAAACGTACTCTCTTGGGATGTTACACAGAGGTCGTCGGCATAGCTGCCAGGTTAATTGGCCTACTGAGTAAATTGCCACAGGTGCCCTGCGATGAACTGGCGTCCCATCCTGGGTACAGCCATGCCTTGCGCCCTGTGTCTGCCGGGATAGGCTCTGGCTTACCGCGACCCTGTACAGGATTAAGCGGTTTCTGACAATGAATGACTTACGGTCAAACCATCAGCATGTCTCTCGATTCTGTGATATACCAATCCACGTAGCTCCTTCACACGAGCTGATTTCACAACTCTATCTCTGTTGTGGACATTCTCTAGGGCAGTAGGTCTTACCCTGGAATGCACGCACCCCCTGGAGGTGCGAAATGCCCTTGCTGGGGCTGCGAGACATGTCAGATGTTTGTATTTATTGTATTATGTATTGTATTATAAATGTATTTAGAAAGGCGCTATATAAATTTAAATTATTATTATTTACGGTATTAATAAGGGGTGTCAATCATAAAGCCGTCTTAACTTTGACTATCCCAGTTGTAGTTACCCACTGAAACGAAAGTACTGTGATATCAGTGAAGACCTTCGTTACCAATACATCTCATCATCATAGAGCAAAAATATCGATTTATGGTTATCCGCTTTAAAAGATACATTCACACGAGTTTCATATAAAAATATCAACCTTTTCTTTCTTAACCTACCCTGACTATTTCATATTGTCCGTGATTTTGCCTCTACTTTTTGTATATTTATTTGGACAAAAATAGTATAGTCTTCTTTTTTGCGATTCTTCGAAGCACGATGGTCAGCCTCTGGACATCGTTGTCTTTCAGCTCGGCTTCGAAGTGTTTGGTAGAATTCGCAGGCAATACCAAGTATTACCTGACAGGGATCGCGACGTGAACGCTTCTACCCCCAATAGTATATTGATGTAGGGTTTCATGGTTCAGTGCATGATAATTGATCTTAAAAGCTGCTCTTGCGGGAGAGCCGTGTCTAGCGTCCCTCCTCTCTGCTTTGCGACGTTTGGCCTCCCACGTTGGAGGCATCACCGGGCACTCAGAATCATTGTCGGGCAACTGAACGCCTCCTACGTGGAAGACATAACATTGCGAAGGAGAGAGGAGTCACGCTCGGCACAGCTATCCCGAATAACCAGCTCTTAAGAGCAATTCTGGAAAAAAAAATTTGTCCATGATGAAACTGGGAATTAACCCCTCCTGATCAGACAAAATTTAAAACATCATGTGCTAATATAAGCCCTGACCTGAACTCTGCCTGCAAAACGGCACTGCCACCATTTGAGCCATCTGTACCTAATGGATCCCTCGGGGCATGCCCACAGGATATTTGGGTTCAGCCCTGGGGCTTTGGGGCCAGACCCAGGCAGCGATGGCAGCTACGTGGCTTGCGACCGGGGATCGTGGAGCCCGCTGAATGCTGTTGGCGGCAGGTGGTCAGAGGCCTCATGAGGCCCACTTGGCCCCCGAAAAAAAATTACGATGATGAAATTGTGGATAAACAAACCAAATGTGTGTTATTAAATTCACGCCAAAATGGTCTTTGTGTGGTCGCGGACTGCACTTTGTAATATTAGAGCTATTTATGGGCTTCCTGCTCTAAACTTAGCCGGGCCCTTACATGATTAATAACTGCGAGGCAGAACATGGACACGAGAGTCATTATCCCCAAGACGTCACAGGCTACACGTAACATAAAAATAAAACACGGACAACTCAACACCACGAATGGGGAAAAAAAACGTAATAAGAACAGAACCCTTCTAACAGATGGAGCTTGCAAGTTACTGAAATGAATTAATTTATTAAAGAATGTAATGCGTAAGTGCACCACTTCTTTGCGCCGTAAAGGTGAGTTACGGAATTCTTCCACGTAATAATTCCATGATCCCAACGCTGACCGTGTTTATGCGAGCACAATTAATGTCTTACGACGCTACCCCTTCGTTTAAAAAGTTTTGGGGGGAAAGAAGGCATTCTCGTGGAAGTGCAGCACGCATAGTTATGCTCATATCTCTCGTCCCGCACCAACATAACGACAATCATACCTCTTGATGGTCTCAATTATCGCAAGGCATACAGGCAGATTGGACAAGTAGGGATGGGTGGGAGTGGATGTGAAGAAAAATATGTATCCTGCAGGGAGTGGTCACCAGAGAGCCCATCAAGAGGGTATGAACAAATAAATTATAATACACACACACACACGGTGTGTATTGGTGTCTGCATGCAACATACAACACTCACGTTCACATCCGCGCAGTCAAAATGGGATGTCACAGACCCCTCGCGATGAATTGTGTCAACTGTGAAATGTTCAGTGCACATCAGTGCGCGCTACATTTAAACCTATGCAAAATTAATTCTTAGCTGTTTTCCTGTTTACAATACTGTGTTGCCAAATGTTTGTAATGGTGATATTGTGGTCATAATTCTTAACAAGGGAATAATTTGCAGATAGTTACTGAGGTTGAAGGGGTTTTAATATTTGAAATGCCGTTCAGGGCATATTAACTGGCGCTACACTTGGGAATGTGTGCATTTCCGTTCTCTCCACTCCACCTCAAATACCACATGTGTTAAGTGGTGGAGGCACATAGAGACCCTTTGATTTTATTAAATAACTCAAGAGATAAGCAATACGTGTATATTAACGAATGGCCATTTATCAAAACAATACTGGACAAAGGCCTCCCAACACTGTGTCGATCATGAAGGTGATTTTACCTATACGTCAGCAGCCTGGTCAGTATGCGTTGGTGGAAGAGAACACCTAGACCAGTTCAAACATCACTCACTGATGTCAACACATACCGGGAATCAAACCCTTATCACCGGGGTTAACGGCACAGTGTGAGTACCACTACACACCACTCCACTCACAATCAATGTATACTCATTGTTAATTTTAAGTGCATTTAGGTACGTTTTTACTCAACTAAAATGAGCGTAAATGCAATAGGTATGTTTAACCCAAATGTGGGCAGTAAATGTGTATATTTAAATGTATGCGTCAGTCATTACGCACAATCACTCATGACATGCACAAACATTTTACGGGATTATTTATTGGTTTGCAAAGTGTTTAGACTTTATTTATTTAACTATTTGATCTGATAGACCAATTTTCTTGTCATTTTTTATTTTTGAATGTCTAATTTCTGTTAGTCTATACAAGTGGAGGAGGTAGTGTCTTAATTTAAGCTCTCACCAAAGCAGCTTATACCAAACAATGTCTATCGTATATAGAGCGTATGTAGATAATGCACAGTGTCAATTATCATACACACTGTATACACGGCCAGGAGATTTTATACACAAAAAGAGGGTTTTTTGGGCAAATTACGCGATGCGGTAGGATAATGGGTTATATCAAGTGTCTCATAGCATTTATCATTGACATTGTAGTGCTTATTGCGTTATGTACTGTATATATCTGCTTGTAGCAGGTTGGTGTCAGATACAATAGTAAAGCTGTGGAAAGATTAAAATGGCATTTTTGTTCCATTGACCTGTTTTTAATAGCCAGGCTGGCAGAGCGAAGCAGCCCTGGGTAATACGGCATCCTATTTTTCACTAAAGAAATGAACCTTTCAAATAGTGCCAGGGTTGCCTTTTATGGGCCATAATCCATCTGTCAGGTTCAGCCCTGGCGAAGCCATTGAACATTGGCGTGGGCTTGTAACGCACGGCATCGCGCTGAAAAAGGCTGCTTTTTTTCACCCTCTTATAAATTGTAATGAATGCGTTTGATAATGCCCTGACATTAGCAGCATGATTGCTCTGTAACTTTGGCAATCTCACTCACCCTGTGCTCTGCATCCAGTAGAGCATACTGGTACTGCAGCACCACCTAACGGTTCGTGCGTTCGCACCCATGCGGCTTGAAACACGTACTCACCGCACGTTACTTTCACATCGTTACCACCAGCAGCGGCAGCAGCGGCCATGATCAAACCACTGCTAGCTGAAACAAAACGTCCTCCCTATCCGCAATCCGCACCGACCAGCGTGGTGAAGGATGAGCAACCATACAGCCCTTCCGCTGGTCAACGCACCTAAACTTTCCATAAACCAAACACCATAAGGGGCGATAACGAGAGGTAGGTAGGGACCGTTGGTGAAGTCACTTTTTTGTATTTAAAACGTCTCATTCCACCAAGCCCACACTTTACCTGAAAGATGGTGGTGTAATTTAGACAAACACTGCATTTAGACGAGATTGCTGTTGCATTTTCCCGTGGATTACGGTAGCTGTGCATTTATTGGGTGTTATCGGTACCGTCGTCAAAGGCAAACACCCCAAGAGACCACAGAGGGTTCCTTTCTCTCGCTCTGTATAAGGCCGGTATGCCGGTGTAAGTGTTCTCCCGCCAAGTATCTCTTTTCAACATTTTTTTATTGTAAAGACAATTGAAATAGCTTTTAAAGGGGCATATTTCACAGCCATATTATTACTATGATTATCTCTAAATTATGTCAATGTATTTTTTTTTACATGCAGTCTACCGCTGGTCGAAATGGAAAAATGTAGAAGTCCCGGGATTAAACCTATTGTCATCCTGCGTCATCCCATGTTAACTGCCGTTCCCCCCCCTGTGGAACACATCATCGAACAGGAATAGGAACCGTTATGAACACGTGTGATGTTCTGAGAGACGTGCCGGTACAGCATACTGTTGTACACCAGCCTAATTCGACCACTGCTGTATATGGTATATATTCCATCCATCCATCCATTGTCAGAAACCTCTTAATCCTGTACAGGGTTGCGTTGTACCAGAGCCTATCCCGGCAGACACAGGGCGCAAGGCAGGGCTATACCCAGGATGGGACCCCAATCCATCACATCGCACCGGGGGAAATGCAGTCCACAGGCGTGTCTTTGAACTGTGGGAGGAAACCGGATTGCCAGCCGAATATTATTCAGATATATATACGTACAGAAATTATTCACTAAAATCAGTGTGAACAGATTAATTGGAAAACAATTAGAGATAAATCAACCATGGAACCAAGCAGGGCTTGGAAAAGGTTTCTCTACCACAGACCACATGCATGCTATTACAGAGTGGCTTCCTGTGCTGGCGAATATTGCTCCACCACCATCCGACATAATGCCGCGATGCCCTGGGACTGCCACAAGACTCCGGACAACATCGCTGTGCCACTCCAAGGAAATGTTTCTGGGTAGGCGCCTCTATTTTAGCAACCGAAAATTAAATAAACACATTTGCGCTCGCTGGACAGAATTAATGGCGTCTATGGACGTGGCAATACACGCTTCTTTGAGGATCCAACAATATAAGTCATAATTGCTGTTATTCTTTGTTAATAACACTTCTGTTATGTTCCGGTTTATGCGCAATTGTTTAATTCGTCAACGTATATAACATACTCTGTGAGTTTCTGCCGTTACCAACCCCAGCTTAGGCTGGACATCTACGAAAAAAGAGCTTCGAAACCGAGCTGAAAGACAACGATGTCCAGAAGCTAACCATCGTGCTTCGAAGAATCGCAAAGAAAAAGAAGCTTAAATCAAATATAGATAGAGAGATGCTTATTATAACAGCAGAAGAATACCCAGTGAGCTTGCAAGCTCTCGACGGGATTCCTGCGACATAATAAACACGCAAAATGTCTGTGTCTATGACGACCAATGGTCAAGTTTAATATTGGAGTGGCAGCCAAGGAATGGATCGCGTTGAAGAGTACGCAAACCGAGAAGATGGAGTAATGGCATCAGCTTACGTGCAATTGCTCGGTGAATTATTATATCACAGGATCGTGAGAGATTCTGGCACCTTTGAAATGCTTTAATTCATCAGCGGATTTACCATAGATGCTGATGGTGTCAATACGATCTATATCGAGTCTGTCTCTCTGTCTTCCTGTCTCTGTGTCACTATGTCTCCCCCTCCCTGCCTGTCTCCCTCCGTGTTTGTCTTTAAGGAAGTGACGGCCATCTTAGGGGACGCTGGCAGATTTTTGCCGCTCTTAAGATTGTCAGTTTCACGACCTTTCAGAATATTCGAAGCAGCCTTAATCATTTAATTGTTTTGTTCCTTTGGTTTTTATTTTTTATCATTGTTGACATGCCGTTCTCTTCGCGGCCCTTGTGCAGCGCTTTGTGACCCTCGGGTGAAAGGCGCTATATAAAACGCAATTATTATATTCACTCATCATCGGTGAGATGGTAATTTCCTATTTGTCAGTTTGGTCAAGGAGAGGAGTCTTAGCTTGACACAGGGCTGATTACCGTGGGGAGGATTCATTGAATCCATCTACTCATTACCAACAGCCTAAAGAATACATCTTGGCAGATTACAGGCAAAAAACAAATCAATATTCAATACTCATCCACATCACAGAGCTAATTATGTACCTTTGATACACAGGGCTGCACATTACAAAGCAATACAGGTATATGCATAGCCTTATTCGTCCATGACAAACTGTAAATATCAAATGCTAAACTGCTCATTGTCTAGGCCATATGTGTACCTAAATATCAATAATGTTTAGGATTATACAGTTTATGAGTTGTATTTTTTAAAGTACATCCAACGTAGGTGGTAAATAAATCTGCACACTCCCCGATGTATTATCTATCTTTTTATCGCGTCAATTATAACAGCAATACATTTACAAACAGTATAGTAGGATTTCCTTTATGATTTTTCATTAAAAATGGGGCCTCAAAAAATGTTCGCGATGATATTTTTTCCATCATCACGTTCGGAAAAAAAAACTACTGGCCCTCACGTAAATATACACTTTTATTAAATTGAGCCTGCTACTCTATGCTGCGTGCAGGTTTTCTGCAATCCTTGCAGCTAAAATCTACAAAATTGCAATAAGTGGCCATAAGTATGACTCTGCACGAAGTTGGAGCCCTTCATATTTGGCATCCAGTAAATGCATTTCCCGTATTCAGAAGGCTTCCTTACCATTACAGCGATTGTTCGGCTAATACGCTGCACTTTGCCTCGACAAAGAGATGAACAGAACTGTAGGTGAAGCTCTTCGGATGGAAACTCAAATGAAGCTTTTCACACTGTGAACAATCTTATAAAGTGCTCATTGAGAGATTACGGAAACGGTGAGACACTGCTAGGCTGCATTAGGCTAATTAGCTTCCCACCGGACCGCAGCACTCCCAGCTAATTGATTTCCGAACAGCGGGGGAGTCTCAGCGAGGGGTTCGGAGAGATGACGGGCACATCCACGTGAGGCGCCTTTTCAGTACCGGCAGATGTGTCAAATTACAGGGTGCTGTGCCGAGACAAAGGCGGCCAATCTGATTAACTGGTTAGCCTCCCCATTATCTCGCTAAACACTCCGGCCATGATTTCACGCAGTGAGAGCTAGAGCTGCTATTAGTAAGCAAGAGGCAGTCGGAGCAGTTAGCTGTGAAAATATATAATGTGTGTGTGGAGCTCTACAGGACACGCGCGCTCTGGGCACACGCTGTGCTTCTGTGCATTTCCTGGACAAATCTCCCCTGCAACCTGAAATCAGCTCCTGTATAATACCCACATTTATTTAAATCAGGCTGCCTAATTTGGCCCGTAATATACTTGCATTTCTTTAATGAACGCATTGTTGCAGCACCTTTTTTTTTTATCTCTCACGTTTATTGTCTTCGCACAGGTGATATTATATACTTTTACGTGGGGAAATGAGATCCTCGTTGTTGTTTTGAATTTGTTCCAATGAACTTTCTGCGGCCACATCACTTCGACTTGTGCGGTTGTTTTGGTGTTGTGCTCGTTTTGTGTAATTCGATACGAATGTGATTATATTTCTTATAGTGCTGATGTAGGTTTTCACGGCTCGATTGATGATCGTTGCTCTTCAGAGCTGTTCTTTCGGGATCGCCGTGTCACTGAGCGCTCTCCCTGTCTCGCGCGCGACGTTTCGCCTGATGATGTTTCAAATGTGGGAGGCAAAACGTCGCGAGGGAGAGAGGGAGATCGCTCGACACGGTTATCCCGAAAGAACAGCTCTGAAGAGCAACCATTATATTTCTTATTCTAAATGAACAATTTTACGAGGGTAACAAACAACCTAGTAGATCGATGACCTCGGCTTATATGTAGATGCTATAGGTTAGATTTTTATATGGTGAGATACACGTGACTTAGGAAAGCTTTAATTCGGAAGTGGATTGATCATGGCTCATGATGATCATAATTATTGTATTTCTGTGTGAAACACTGCTCAGGCCACTGCTGTCGATTTTGTTGGCAAAGATATCTAATAATTCTATGTGAGTCCAAACACTGTATCCATACGCATTGCAAAGTGTGGTTTTTGTATAAAAAATAACTGGTGCCTGTGCAAAGTATTTTTTTATCGGTTTTTAAGATATTGTTTGTGACCAAAGGTCTGCTTGAACGTAATTCCTTACAAAATACTTAAACTGAAACGGTATTTTATGAAGATGAAGTGATGACATCAGATCGTGTACAGTTGCGAGGTGGGTTGGTGGGTTACTGCATTGCAGGATCGTGAGATCACAGGCGTTTGAGGAGGCCTTCATCCATGGCTGCTGACGATGACCAAGATGACGATTACCTGTTTGGCAGTGGTCGTCTTTTCCATCGGCTTTCGCTTTTTGGAGAAAATCTCATGCAGCTTATTATTAGAGGCACTGAAAATTCCAAATCTTACTACAGGCTGGGCTTCGTTAAGTCACTCGGTCAGATTTCATTTAAGCTGGAAGGAACCGTTGAGCTGCGTAGCTCTTTTTAACCGTTGCCCAGCGGGGAGGGTTATGCAAGTTACAACATCTCAGGGGGAAAATTGTAGTCAGGACAATTAACCTAGGCAGCATGTCTTTCAAATGTGTGAGGAAACCGGAATATTCAACGAAAACCCACATGGACACAGGAAGAACATGTTAATTCCACACAGAAAAGCTACCCGAGCCGGGAATCAAACTCAGATGATTTTTTGCTGTGAGGGTCGCCGGCTCCATTAAACACCTCCCCGTTGCACAACTCTCAGCCAGACAATACAAGAAACAGTAACGCATATGACAGCCACCGTCCCGCGTTGGCCATCATATACGTTTCCTTTTCAGAGTATTGTTATTGGCGAACACGAACGTGTAGCTGTTTGTTGTTTTTCCATTCGTGCAGGTTGATGTGCAGACCTTAGTGTTCTCCAGCACTAGGAATGGTGCGGGTATGCAATGCAATGTTACTTAGTAAAATAAAGTGATGCTTTTACATTTTACACTACGTATATGTGTGCAGTATGATGGTCGCACAAATGACCCCCACGATCACGTTGACGCGGAGAGGCCTTCATACAGCAGTGAATTGACAAAGGGCTGTACACGTAAGTGATGTGCAGTATAAGCCAGTTGGCTATAATGTACCTGTTATATGACCTTAAAAGAGGGAAATAAAAAACACACGCATGAGCAGAGATTCTGCCATGTACCGTATGTCTATGTGATCAATAAACTTGACTTGACTTGTAACGCTTTACAACATGCGTTTATCCTCAGAAGTGTATTAATCCCCGCCTAACAGCAAGAAAGGAACTGGGTTCGAATCCCGGGCCGGGAGCGTTTCTGTGTGGACTTTGCATGTTCTCCCCGTGTCCGCGTGAGTTTTCGCCGGGCACTTCGGTTTCCTCCCACAGTCGAAAGACATGCTACTGCATAGGTTAATGGGCCTGAGACTAAATTGCCCCCCGGGTGCCCTGTGATGGGCTGGCGTCCAATCCTGGGTATAGCCCTGCCTTACGCCCTGTGTCTGCCGGGATAGGCTCTGGCTCACCACAACCCTATACAGGATTAAGCGGTTTCTAACAATGATGATGAATTTAAAAAAAACCAAAAAAAATTGTTGCTGATTTTCCGTTTTCCGTCGTTGTTGACATGTCGTTCTCTCAGCGGCCTTGTGCAGCGCTTTGTGACCCTCGGGTGAAAGGCGCTCTATAAATGCTATTATTATTAATAATTATATCTTCTAGCCGCATAAGATGACATCACACGTAATGACTATTGGAATGCGAGACACGTGACGTCATCGTTTTGACCGAAAAGGCTCATCCATTTCGCACTGATTTTACCATCTCAAATATTTGGCCAACAATGTCATTGATGTGCTCGGTTTTCTCTAGGGTAAGAACTTAGGGGCAACAAAACTTTACTCTAAAGTGTAATTTAATTATACAGCAACATCTTGGAAGGCATTACAAACAGGCCAAGCTGAAGTTTTAACCTTAGTTGGAAAGCATTACAAATAAACAGTAAAATTCTACTAGTAAATTCTACTTATATTATAAAATGTGTTATTACTTACAGTGTATATATATGGTCTTGTTTACAGAATAGAGCTACCGAGATGGTCTGTTCATGAATAGAGTCAATGAGTAAGTTACAGGTGTATAAATGTCAGGGGGCCTCGCTGATGACTCATTCTTTCTGTCAGACGCACATCCACTGCCTTAGTGCTGCTAATTAACCCTTTGAAGCTTCCTCATCACATTGGCCCAGTGCTCACTCATGTGCTGACTCAGGGAATGAAAACGTGGCATATGTCTCGTGATGCGGTGACTGCTGTATCCGATTTCTGGCCTGAGCAAACATCAGTGGCGAGTGAGGATCTGAACCATTCCTGTGTGATCACCTACTCCTCCTTTCCTAAGCCACGCTTGACTTGTAGGAAGAAAATGTGTACGGTCTTATGGACATGGGCTAACCCCAAGAAAATAATGTTGTGTTCGTTAAACAAACTATTGGGCACCTTTTTTGCCAGTGTACAAATAATGTCAAATATACATGGGTTCACCTTTTCTGGCAATGAGAGAAGTGTTAAGAGCTTAAAACACCAAACGGAGACCTTTTTGTAAAGGTTCAAGTTTGCAGGCTGCCACACATGCTTGTGGCAAAAACATGCAAATAAATGCTATGATAATATATGCATTGTCCTTCAAACTGATTGGCCCAACGCTAGAGACAGCTTTCTTTATAGCCTAGTCTCAGTGTTTAGCCAAGTGTTGCCAAAAGGCAAGCAGTTTTGGAAAATGCAAATATCAATGCATTTAGTAGCTCGGGTCTAGCTGTTTAGACTATGGGCACCTTCATCTAGCGGCTCTTATGAGAAACAAACCTGGCGTAGGTGGTCAAAGGCCACTGTAAAGGCCAGTAGGTATAATCAGAACCACAAAGTAACATAAATTGGTGTACACCACAGGCGACCGAGACATTTGGCCAACTTGTAAGCGTATGCCAAGTACCCTTCAGAAGTTTATCTAATGAAGGCCCTTCTGCAAGCGGGTGGCCTGAGCAAACCATTGCAGGGTTGCACCTTTACCAGTTACGTCGTGCGAGCAATCCACCCCTACGCAGAGGAGAAACTGTCACGGCGCCACAGTTAAAGTGTGTTCACTTGGAGGGGCAGATTTACGAAGGGAATGGCACACAATGGCTAAAAGAGTGATGTGGGCTGCTGCATTATCATAGCAGTCCTACTGACAAATGGGGCCATCATGTCAGTACTGAAGCGATAATCAGAGAGTTAAGGACATTTATCAACACCTCCGGCACCATAGCAGCTTCTCTGGATTCACAACGAGGCATGGGATGCCTTCTGCATTTCGTCGCTTATGACACGGCTTCAAGAACATTGTCTTTGGCGATGCTAAAACCCTCGGATGCCACCTAGGGGACATTCACAACAGTCAATAATCAGCAAACGTGCCGTGTATATCTGCATCGCGGTCAAACAAGGCAGTTCCCCCTCTGCTTGTTCGCACGAGGAATGGAGCAGCGTGCATATCTCTCATGACATTCCACGTTCCTATGGTAGGGGGCAGTTTATCCGTAGGATGACCACTGCTGATTTCCACCAAAGTGATCGTAATTTTGTCCACGTCAAAGACAACAAATCACCGGAAATATGAACGTTCCCGATCTCGTCAGGTCTCGGAAGCTCGTCAGAATGAGCTTGGGGAAACGCTTGGGGTTTGTAGCCCACAGTGCATACACGATCGTGAAGGCTGCTACACGAATACGTTGTAGACAGCAGAGGGCAGTGCGGCCAGATCCATTGGCGTGCCATACAGCACAGGGGTTCTCAACCTTTCACACCTCAAGGCCCCACCTGGCCCACTTGGGTATGGTTTCCACGGACCACTAGGTGTTGCGCTTGCGGCACACTGATGGGTCGCGACCCACCCGTAGTTTATCCCCACAACTTTTGTCCGCACCTTCACCTCTTTATGCTGGTGAAGTATGATCAAACGAACCCGATGACGAACGGCGTGGGGAGGGCCTTCATCCAACAGTGGATTGACGTCGGGCTATTTATTATTATTAAACGGTCAAACTATAGTGTGATACTGTGTAGGAATATGCATGAAACATTTAAATACAAATATGTATTCGCTGTACATACCAAACACGCGGTAAGGTCATGGGAAAAGGTGACGCATGATCTCATAGTTTAGGTTCAAACCGGTTATCCCTGTGCTGCCGTGGGCTGAGATTGCGATCCGGAAAACTGTAGTTGGTGCAGTAACATCCGTACGAAGTACAAGACTCAACTGATTTGCGAATCGAGCTGCTGTCGCAATATGCCTACTAAGCACTGATCAACATTTATTACAAGCACTTGCGACGCTAATTGTTCGAGCAAGATTCAGTCGAGGAAGCTGTTCTTTTAAACCACGGTGGGATAGTACTGGATTTTGTGTTACGTTTACGTGTGTTGACTCGGGTGGCTTTCTGTGTGGATTTTGCACGTTCTCCGGGTTTTTGACGGGCACTCTGGTTTCTTCCCATAATCCAAAGACACGGCTCGAGGCAAGGCTACACCCATGATGGGACGCCGGTCTATCACAGGGCACCGGGGAGCAATTTAGTCAGCAGGCCAATTAACTTATACAGCAGCGTGTCTTTGGACTGTGGGAGGAAACCGGAGTGCCCGGCGAAAACTCACATGGACACGGGAAGATCAAGCAAACTCCACAAGCTATACGTTAACACGCCACATTGTTACAATCGGACACTGCAGTACCAAGGCTGTCCGTGCGATGGTGCCAGTGCTTAAACCTTGAGCTGCATTTTCAACGATAAATCCGCCACAAACCAAGCACCGCCTGAGTGTGTTGTTTGAAGGAAACCAGTTCTCATGTTTATACCAATGTTCACAATAATGATGATAGCTTCGATCAGCATTCCAACGCACTGTAAAGTCTGCATGAATTCTCATTTTCGTCAAATTATACTTAATTTCCCCCTGGTGAAAACCCAGAGATAACAAAAAGTTAATTTCGCAAGTGTGACCTGGCTGAACAACTAACAAGCACAATGCAGACCTGGCATAGAGAGGTAACAACATAAATCCAGATTAAACAAACCATCAATATATAGATAGATAGATTTGTATTATTACAGCAGAAAATACCCAGTGACATTGCAAGCTCTTTGCGGTATTCCTGAAACACAACAAACACGCGAATTGACAAAAATACATAAAATCTAAAATACCGCAAGTTAACACAACGAACCACAAAATCATAAAGTAAACATTTTACACACAGCATTGCACAAGACATAAGTGACCAAAAAAAACCACACAACGTAGCTAATACAGTTAAGCATTGTGATGGGATACATTATAATGAGCTTATTGTACATTTAAAGGGCAAGATTTGCAACATTTCAAACACATATCAGGTTGTGCAATCGCATCAATGGGGTGTTCAGTAGAGTATATGTTACGTAAGTTACCTGTACTGTAAGAGCCGGTAATCGCACCGTATTTGTTTACGTGACTGATTACGTGGGGTTCAAGAGGACAACAAATACCACAATCATTGAACGACATCAATTACTGATTGTCAAATAGGTGGGGCAATGGTGTAGCGGTTTGTGCATTTAGCTGTGGAACAACAAACGCTGAGTTTTATTCCAGGCCATGGTTTATAGTCGTCATTCTCAACAGGTGGGTCACGACCATCAGTCAGCTGCAAGCGCCACCTAGTAGTCCGTGGAGACCAGACCCAAGTAGGCCAAGTGAGTCTTGAGGTCACAGTGTTGAGAACCCCTGGCTTATACACCACTGGTACAGCAATTGTACGTAAACCGGTTCTGGAGCCACCCATGATATTTACCACCCCCCAATGACCAAGGTACATCATTTATAATACTTAAACCCACCGTTCGATTTACTAAAAGTGTTTAAGCAACAGACAAACCTTACCACAGTGCTTAGAGATGCCATCTCCAGAAATAACTCGCTTTTGGACACCGTGTGCAATTGGTTTAGTGGCCAGTTTAAGGCAACCATATAAAACAAAATAATAAGGCTCATAATTCTGTAATTTGCAATATTCAAGACAGAACACTTTAAGATACTGCGCGTGCAATACGCTGCTATCAATGCTTTGAAAAGGGCCGTTTTTGAGGCTCACTAATTCGGCACACTGGCGCCTGTCTGGTAGCACCGCTCCTTCCATTAATCATTTATTTTTTGTTGCTTTGGTTTTTATTGGTTGTTTTTTTCTTTCGTTGTTGACATTCCGTTCACTTTGCGGCCCTTGTGCAGCGCTTTGTGACCCTCGGGTGAAAGACGCTATATAAAATGCTATTATTTATTGCTATTATTAATAATAAGCCATGACACAACGATGTGCAAACCGGTTAGCCCTAATCTAGCACTAAGACAACTGACTCTCAAAAATATAATGTTTTAATACAAATCACCCGTAAAAATCCCGACTAACACACTACTAAGTTTAAGCCC
>JAZEWU010000001.1:5267045-5282126 GCA_036362915.1 Geotria australis
ACACGGGACAGAGTTCATTGATCCATCGCAAGCGCCTGACGTACTTTTGAAAAGCTCCCTCCTTTGGCTGTTATTTTGCCTCTGGGTTCATTCGTCAGCTATCTTCGTTTACAGTGAAGCCTCCTGCACAGCTCCACTTCGTTAGTAGTCACCTTGATGTGTCTGACATCCATCTGTTCCGTGATTCATGTGTTCCACTTTGTGCCAGTCACGTCTCTCCATGCCTCTTTGGGCACTTTTAATTCTTGCTCCATTTTCTTTGTCCATGTTCGCGTTTTAAATCCGTACGTCAGAGCAGGTAATACACGTATTTGATATACTTCGTTTGCCTGTCTTTTATTCCCGAGAACATTTTTGATACAAAGGCACTCTCTTAATTTACACAATGCTTCACAAGTGCCTCTTAGAAGAGGCAGTTAAAGGCAACGTAAGGGCTGCATTGATTTTAAAGAGATTTCATCACAGAGACGTGTTTAGCGATCTTTACCCCTTCATTATTTTACTCACAGCAATATTTATTTTAACATTTAAACGTTGCTTGATTTTGACTACCTATTACAAGATTTTACGGTGATTTCTAGACTCGTGAAGTGGTGATACAGTGGTTATCGCACCCAGCAGCATGAGTTTTAATTCACAGCCACGGCTACCATCAGTGACAGGTGATATCTGAAGCTGTCCTGGGCACTCGATTCACCATCCATACTGACCAGCGTGGTGAAGTATGGTCAAACAACCCCAATGGCCAGGAGACCATGGGGAGACCTTTATGCAGTTGTGAACTGACAGAGGGTTGTACATGCATCGACTAGCTATGGAAACCTCCGGTGCTTCGTTATTAACACAAATGAATTCTGGTAGAAACATCTTGAAATAATTACTCATGTCTATTAAATTACTAATACCAATGTCACTCTGGTAGAATGTCTCACAAAATGTTCTATCTGATTATGAGACATTGCCGAAAGCTATAACTAACTACGACAGCATTTTAACATCGTAGCGATAAACAGACCTGGAAATCTCCATAAAGAGCTCTGAAATAAATGCGCATTAGAGCATTAATGGGGATACAGAATGTTCTTGCGGACAGAATGACCTTAAGCCCACAAGGCACAAGCGATGGCTAACGTCTTCAATAAGAGTATCACATTGACTCCTCGGTGTTGAACCCTCGGAAATAATAATCAAAGCAATGCGGTCAGTTTGCTACAAATAAAATTCGAGCAAAAAAATGGCTTGTCAACATTGAAATATTACAATTGGGAAAAAAACGAATACTTCATCATGATTTCTCTAATAATAATAATAATAGCATTTATATAGCGCCTTTCACCCGAGGGTTGATTAATAACATGCATCCTCGTGTGTATTTCGATAACAGTACAGAAGCCAATGGATATATGTCAGAGAAAAATAGGTTTGCATGTCGACGGCTAGCATTCGTGGAGAGTGTAATCCTTTGAGAATTTGATCAGTTTCTCAATAGGGTGGCTTCCGAAGCGCAACACACTCGTATATATATAAAAAAAAGAATCTAAATTTCATATTGAATCCTGTTGATGAAAAATACATATCCTGCCACCCCTTTCCAGAAGGATGGACAGACAGGAAGCTAACGCGTTTCTGCACAAAGCCAGCGACCCCGGCAAAGACAGAGGCGGAGCATGAGGCGTCTTCCCCTTAAGGCAACTGGAAAGACACCAGGGTGATGTTTCGTCAATAATATTTGCAATGAGACGAAAGACTCAGACTGGTGTATGAACCAAAAAAATTGTTTCACTTAGTTTAGACCAGCTGTGCAAACGGTGAGTGAATATGAGCAAGCACTTACATTCGTTAGACTACCCTACCCACAGGTCAACACGTTATTTTGCTGGTATTATTATTATTTGTAAATGACACCCGTGGTATGGGTAGGTTGGTCGGTGCGCCCTTTCGTCGCTGTTCTCTGCTCACGACCAGAGCACCCAAAAAAAACTGCCCTTCAGAGAACTTTTTTCATAATTGCTTTATAATGGCTTCATTATTTATTGTTTGTTACTGCCCCTTATTATGTATTCCCTCCTCCATCATGTCACATCTAATATTTCATACAGATTATTGCCGTATCAGCGCTGCTAAGCTCGTCATGTTTATTTAAAATACTGAAATAAGTCCATATATCACACGTTCAAATGCCCGTTTCCAAATACAAAGCCGCCCGTTCACCGCTAAGCGATGGTGACATAATCGCCACGCTAGTTGCCATTTGAGACAACCGCCAAATAAAGACAAAGCTCCCCCGCATAACTTTTAACAAACTGCTGGGGCAAGTGCTGGTAACGGGAACCTATGAAGGCCGGCAAGGTACACGAGGGGGTGGATGGGCATCACGACGCCCACCCTGATGTTTTGCACACCGCACTATGTATGCATTGAATGATGAGTTGACCTAGGGGAGGCCCAGCACCGGTTTAGATATTCATCAGCAATGTTGGCTATAAGCGGAAACTGAACTCGAGTCGCCGAGTTAACATAGCAATGCGCTTACTACGGCACTACCGCTACCCACTTTGCGCTGTTTGTGAATACACTTGAATTTGATCAAGCGACAGCGTGTTCTACATTGCAAGAGGGTGTCAGATTGGATGGGTCAAAACGACTTAGCAACGATTTTGGAAATTCGTTCAGCGGAGTCCTTGAACATCTTCAAATCTCGTCTCAAGATTTACTTGTTCCGTAAAGCCTTCAAGCCGTCGTGCTAGGACCACTTATGCGGCTCAACGCTGTCTGGTTACCGTTCTCTGTCGTTGGGTTGTCGTTCTCTCCGCGGACTTGTGCAGCGCCTTGTGACCCTCGGGTAGAAGGCGCTCTGTAGTTGCTATTATTATTATTTTTCTGCTGTCTTTATGACCTATGTCCTATAATTTATCGCTATTGCTTGACTCTCAGTTTATCTGTTTTGATGTTATTGACATTCCGTTCTCTCCACAGCCTTGTGCAGCGCTTTGTGATCCTCGGGTGAAAGGCGCTTTTGAAATGCTATTATTATTAGAAATGGCTGTTCTTGCACCTTGCGATCTCCTGTCACGAAGGGCAATGGGTTTAATTTTCCACTCTCTTTTCCGGATTGTTCCAACTTAAAGTCAGCACTTCTAAGAGTTGAATGCATCATATAGATAGATAGATGTTTATATTACAGCAGAACAATACCCTGTGAGCTTTCAAGATCTGAATGCAGAATTCCTGTCGTTGACCAATGCCTCTACCTCTTAAAACCATTATAAGACAATTTCCCGGATGATGATTGAACACGTGGAAATTGTATAGTGTCAAAAAGGATCATGACAATGCCATAACATCCGGCTTTAATCATTTACCATGACTGTACGGTCGAGTGCCGTTATCGATCACCTATGAAGGTCGACACGGCACACGAGGAGGTGGGTGGCCAGCACCGCGCCTGGCCGCCTTTGTCTCCCAAGTGGCAATGTTTACACACTGCACTTGGTACTCATTTGAAACTGAGTCGACTATTTTATCTACACACACACATGATATATAACATTATTCGGAGTCTTGTCTCACTACAACGGTGAATAGAGATCCGCACTAATTATAGTACATGAATGTCTTACATTAATCCCTCACTGTTGTGGGTACATTCGACTGGAATGTCAGTATATCTGCGCAACGATGAAACCTGATTTTTTTATAAAGACTCTATTGCTGTGAAGGTCCACTCATCCTTTCTAGGGCAACTGTCCTACAACTCTTCACAAACGATAATGCCTTGACAGCTGAAGGTCATTTGGGTATTGTGTTTAGCATTAACATCTTCGACATTTCGGATCCAAAAAAAACATTCACAGAGCGGATGTGAAATCCGTGCCTAAGGTTTGAATTTAAACAAGGAACACGTAGCCATTTATACAAAGTAACACTCCGAGCCGATGACTAATATAGCTGCCCGATGTGTTTTCGGGATGTTCCGCGTGTTGCTCAAGATGCCCGAGGTTCCACCGCGTGCTGTTCGGCACGATGCCCGACGTTTCGCACCATTTGCTGGGAGCTTCACTTCCTGAAAACCCTCTCAGAGGGAGAGGACGCGAAATGTCAGGCAATCCAAACGCGGGGTGCAACGCAAACACACATTGGAGAGCTATATACAGCACGCCCATGAAAGGCTCGGCAGCAGTGTGTGAAATATTTACTCTCAAAGGAAGGCCACCTGGGCGGCACGGTGGCGCGGTGAGTAGCGCTGCCGCCTCACAGCAAGAAGATCCCGGGTTCGCATCTCGGCTCGGGTGCCTTTCTGTGTGGAGTTTGCATGTTCTCCCCGTGTCCGCGTGGGTTTTCGCCGGGCACTCCGGTTTCCTCCCACAGTCTAAAGACATGCTGCTGCATAGGTTAATTGGCCTACGGACTAAATTGCCCCCGATGCCCTGTGATGGACGGGCGTCCCATCCGGGATATTGCTCTGCCTTGCGCCCTGTGTCTGCCGGGATAGGCTCCGGCACACCGCAACCCTGTACAGGATTAAGCGGTTACTGATAATGGATGGACGGAAGGAAGGCCACCTTTTCGTCCAGGTACCTTTGACTTGAGTAATTCACCGATCCTTAAAACACGTCCGTTATTCTGATGACTGTGTTTCCTTGGCTGCGTGATACCACGCGTACCGTGGACACTGGAAACAAGATGTACCATCTCAAGGGGTTAACCAAGAAACCACTTGATTAATAATGTATTGCTCGCCCCAGGGTACACGCGTGGCTCGGACTGCAATCATATTCGATATGGCTTTAGTGAGCGAGAAAAAAAACTCCATCGGGTTGGCTCATCGGGCGATCAACGCTTGTACCGGAATTCGACTTCATGGTGATCATGTCACATCCTGATCATGGTGATCATGTCACATCCTGATCACCAGGATGTGACATGATCACCATGAAGACGCCATGATCAGGATGTGACATTTTTTTCTTTCGTTGTTGAAATGCCGTCCTCTTCGCGGCCCTTGTGCAGCGATTTGTGACCCTCGGGTGAAAGGCGCTATATAAATTGAAATTATTATTATCCTTAAGTGGGCGGCACGGTGGCGTAGTTGGTAGCGCTTCCGCCTCACAGCAAGAAGGTCCCGGGTTTGAATCTCGGCTCGGGGTACCTTTCTGTGTGGAGTTTGCATGTTCTCCCCGTGTCCGCGTGGGTTTTCGCCGGGCACTCCGGTTTCCTCCCACAGTCAAAAGACATTCTGCTGCATGGGTTAATTGGCCTGCGGACTAAATTTTCCCCGGTGCCCTGTGATGGACTGGCGTCTCATCCTGGGTATAGCACTGCCTTGCGCCCTGTGTCTGCCGGGGTAGGCTCCGGCTCACCGCAACCATGTATAGGATTAAGCGGTTTCTGACGACGAACGAATGAAGTACGAGCCCCCAGGTATTTTTCCCAAGTGGGATATATGCTCGTTTTCTCAACAATTCACAATGCCTCCTCCAAGCTGTAGTACATGAGTCCTATAGATTACGCGTAGATTACAGGCCTGGTTCAATCCACTGCTGGATGAGGAACTCCCTTCGCCGTGCGGCTCGCGATGATTATTTGACCACGCTGGTGAATATGGGCCGGTGAAGGTGGGGGAATGTGTATACATCGTGGCATATTACCGTATCAAAAAATATTGTATTTCAATGCCCTTTTGTTGACAATGTAGCCCCGCAGAGAGCTGCACCACCACCTGGGGCACGCGTGCTGGTCACCCATCCAAGCACGAGCTCAGTCAGGGCTGCTTAGCTGTCTGACGAGATCGGTCATATTTCGGATGATTTGGTCAAAGGCAGGCTTTGGATGGCGCGGTGAGTAGCGCTGCCGCCTCAGAGCAAGAAGTACCCAGGGTTCCAATCCCGGCTCGGGTGCCTTTCGGTGTGGAGTTTGCATGTTCTCCCCGTGTCCGCGTGGGTTTTCGCCGGGCACTCCGGTTTCCTCCCACGGTCCAAAGACATGCACAGGTTAATTAAATAGCCCTGCTTTGCGCCCTGTCTACCGGGATAGGCTCTGGCTCACCGCAACCCTGTACAGGATTAAGCGGTTTCTGACAATGATGATGATGATGATGATATTCATAGCAGTTCCTTCTCTCTCCGTCACGACGTTTCGCCTCCCACGCGAAGGCGAGAGAAGGGACCCTCAGCGACATGGCTCTCCCGAAGAACAGCGACTGAGAGCTATTCTCATACACCGAGCCGTGAACACCTACAATCAGTACAACATATATTCAATAAAAAATGTGTTTTGACCGACAGCTGCTAAATGATTATGATCAACCTCGCAGGAGTTAGTACTGAATATTACATGCATTGCAGGTCATTGATTGACCTGACCTCAATTTGACTTTGTATAAACGGAAACATTCGTGATAAGATGATCAATGAACCCAGAAACCCGTGTATCGCATTCGCAAGTGGCAGCAATTTCGTGTCTACCACCCCCTCACTCAATCACCACCTCATTAATCTCTGTATGCAGTATAGGCATACCTCTTTTAACGAAGCCTCGGCCAACGAATTTTCTTTTAACAGACAAGAAAAAACACATGTATTAATAACTATTCTGTAATGGTAAGTATGGCACTTGCGATGCACTCCCAAGGCTCCTGTGAACCATGGGTCTATAAACTGCGTAGGGTATTATTTTTACTATTCTACTGCACTATTATTAGTAGTACAACATTATTGTACTACTAACAGTTTGCATAGCTGCACAGTTTATCAAATAACAGAATCTTAAATACACCTTCGGTGATGATAACTTACCTGCTTGCAGTGTTATCTTGGAACGTGTGAAAATGTTTACGAATTGATGTAGGTTTTCATGGCTCTTTAAGAGTCGCTCTTTTGGGATAGCCGTGTCGAGGGTCGTGAGAGATGGCAACAGCTTTGAGAAGGTCTTTATCCAGCAGTGCATTTGTCGTGGCTGATCACGATGTGAACATCATTTTCAGTTATTTTTGAACACCGTTTAGAATTTCTGTACGTAAAAATGTTGCGTACCATAAAAACCCATGTAAACGTCTGTTAAATTGGCAATTGCATCAATGAATATTTGAAGAAAAACGCGTTCCATTACAGCTCCTGATGGCTATATTTCCACCCACGCATGTGCTCTGGCAGCCGCCTATTAACCTATTGATGATTATGAAGTAGGTCTTGAGCCTCCCAGCTAAATACAGTGTAGCAACAATGCAGAATTGATTATACATCACGACGAGTTGTAAATTAAATTGTACAGCGGTATTTTCAGAGCTAATTGAATGCTTAGACTCACCAGGAACACCAATGTTTAATCCTTCATGTTGGACACATTACAGCACGAGACAAAAAAAACGCACGTTATCGCGTTATTTATTTATTAGATTATTTACAGTGTATCTAAAATTACCACCGTTTACAGAAAAGACCACACAGATTGGTCTCCCTCACCAAGCTAAACTAACATGAGACGAGGAGTGAGGCGCCAGCCACCATCCCCTCTGAGGCCACTAAAATAAGTACCCCTGTGTGTTAGTGTCACACGTGGTTATGCCCTGGAAAGCCTGGTCCACACCGTGAGAATAGAGGATTCCCATCACTGGTTCAGGGTCAGAAATGGTGATGGCATCGCTCATTCGAGTGGGAAGACATTCAAGCTTTAAGCTAAGAACGCATTTGTACACGCACAAATATTCACCACTAACTGTTTATGGCCTACACCAGTGACGATTTTCTAAACCGGTCCTGGGCCTCCTCTAGGTCGACTCAGCCTCAAATTAGTACCTAGTGCGGTGTGTAAACATTGCGACTAGGGAGACAAAGGCGGCCGGGCGTGGTGCTGGCCACCCACCCCCTCGTGTGCCATATCGGCCTTCATAGGTGCTCGCTAACGACACTTGACCCTACACTATGTTAAAGCTATACGGGGATCTTTGTCTTTGTCTCTCTCGAGTCAATCTATAACGCTGCCACAGGCTTCCCCCTCGTGTAAATAAACAACATGTTAAACGTATAAGACATTCATTATTGTTTTAAAAGTAATAACTTTTCGTAAAATAACTGTTAAAGTAACGTAAGTGCATAAGCACGTGTTAAAATTACTGCGTTTATTATTACTTCTTGGTCACTGCCTCTCCCGCCTTCTGTTAAAAGACCAGTTTTCATTTGGCACACTGGATGGGTAAGTTTAATGGGATGGTAAGTGGTGAGTGCACTCACATTTAAAATGTTAACGATTATAGCTTATAGGTTTACACCAGGGGTGTGCAAACTTTTTTTCCTGAGGGCCACATACAGAAAAATATACGCAGGACTGGGCCACTCACTAGACATGAGGTATACTGCCTCACTTCTAATGCACTAATATTGGTAAAATCAATCAAATGCAGGTAAATTACGCCAGTGTAGGACGTGAAGGTCTGATGTTTCGTAGTTTGGACACCCCTGGTTTACACAAACACAGGCTTGGGCCATTAGAAGCCATTGGAATGTCACAGGGTGGCAAAATATGTCATTTTATAATCTAGCCACTGCACCAACGTCGTGGTTGAAACAAACATATTAGCGTTATTTGAATAATAATCACGTCCTTATGTTGACGCTTGCGTCTATCGTGTAGCATATAATACAGCTGTCCGGTATATTTGTTTCGGACATTTGCTGTCATCTCTATATGATTATGATGATTCATGGAAGGGCCTGTGATGGTTTACTGCTTTTTTGCGTCCACTCCTTCTCTCAGTGTTAACGCGCATCTGAGATATACAAATGAAACCTAACAGCGGAAACGCCTACTCTTAGTTAAACAATTAACCGTGCAAACGATGCACTGAATGTGACACAATGAAACGTATGTTTTGTTGTGCAAAATATAGAGACATTGCCGATGGGCTTGATGACAGTGTAACCAACCAAGGGATGACAATTTTAGCTGCAATTACGTAAACCGTTGGATTTCACCCTCTCTTTATATATCCTGTACATTAATGTAAATAAATTGCTGCCATTATCAATGGAAATTATCGACGAATGCCTCCCCATGTCATGCCGCTCGCGGTGGTAATTTTATCACCATGCTTTCCCACGCTGAACCAGTGCTTGTTGTTAAGAGTGGGACTTGTGCCTATGATGAATTCTGATCTATGACATGCTAATGCCGCTCCTGTGGTCACCGGGTTCACAGAGTGCTAACTAACCACTGTACCACTGCTCGGTCCTATCGCGTGAAATGTGAAAGTTCCACAGTGTGAGCGGTGAGCCACCATCACTGATAACGCCGGCTGGAATGTAACTGGCTGGCTGGCCACCCGGCGATAAAACGAGCATGTGGAGCGAGCTGATGTAGTGTATTTCACCTCCGTCTGCCGTTCCTCTCCCTGGAGGGCTTCTCCACAGCCAAGGTCCTGTCCTATTGATTGGTTTCAAGTGACATTGCATTTGCTGGAAAATGGGCCAGGATCTGAGAGAATAAAACAGCGCTGCTGCCGACGAGCCAGCGGGCTAAGGCTAAATGTTTTTTTATTTGCGCTTTACGGGATAAAATATGTATGAAACTCAAACAGGTGCGGCATCTGTGCGCAGAATTGTGGCAAACACCGACGCCAAATTACGGCAGAATTACGCGATGTCGTGTATCTTATACGGTGCGATTGCGTTGCACTCGTGTGAATCTTGACGTTGGGGTGCAGATTAAACGGGCGATTGAGGTATTGCCTGGGAGTTGCTTTCACAAAAGACCAACTGAAAACGTTTCATTACCCCTGTGTTCGCTCTTAAGAGGAGACCTATACAAACTCAGGTGGGGGGGCATGAGACAATATTACACGTTGAACAAATGTTCAATGGTATTAGAGTGTGTTTCATACGTCCTGCTCACACCTATATTTATCAGCAAAGGCTGTGACACCCGTCGGCTTACATGTACACATGTTTGCGTACACATGTGTACACATGTTTTATTTGACTACGAGAATATATAAAGAGTGGATGAACCTTCAGGAGAGGGCAGAGTCTGCCAAACAATATACTAGCTCAGGATTCCTGTGGTTTATATTCAGAACAGCTGGTGCCTCAGTGGAAAAGGCTAAACCATCAACACAGCGTAGAAATACGTTACAGGGTAACAACAATCTCTAATGATCCGTTGCTTAGAATCTGTCCAGATCCCCCTACTTCCTGTGGTGGATTGTTGATGTATCATGTTTATCTCTGGCACGTATTATCTTCATCTTTGGCAATGTTAAAGCCCAAACTCTATTATTGTTGAATGTTCTAAAGCCAGGGAGATATATTTCACATCTCTGAGGAAGCAACATTTCGAAATAGACATCTGCACTTTAAATAAAGAGATACACAAATTGTAAAGTGGTTGCTACACAAAAAGAGAGAACACGCTATTTGAAACCACAATGAGCATTGTCTAACCTTACAAAATCATGATGAATACGATACGGCATCACAGGACATTGAGTGACGGATTCAACATGGGGGAGGTCCCTCATCCAGCAGTGGATACACAAAGAAGGATCTGCGTGTACACACAACAATTCAACAAATTACTATTTTGCAGCATAACAATTTCGCCGAAGGCTGGCCCTGAGCGCCTTGCATCTTAACACGTGAAATGACAATGAGCGTTCTTGGCCGTAAGCAATTTCCTGGATGTATTTCCACAGTGGCCTTTGTGACCTCTGGTTATCCAGAGCACTCAAGGGTACGAGGTATTTCTCAAATATCAGATGTGACTATACATTTGCATCGATAAATGTTTCAGAACGTTCCATGCAATATTGCTTGCGTTTGTATTTTGTTGCATTAAAAATGGACAGCCACACACACGCTAAGGGTGTCTTCATATAGCAGTGGATTCACAAAGTGAAGTAAATGTACTGTATAATGATGAAAATATTTAAAATGTATTGATTAAAAAATATGCAACTGAAATGTATTAGATTTTATGACAAAGAAGTGTTTTAATTCGGCACTAAAATGTTTATTTCAATAAAACATTATTTCCGTCGTATGGAATGTATGCACTATTTGTTTAAAGTGGTTTCTAAGAGCATTAGAGATCGTTATGAGATACAAGGAATATATTTTTTACTCAAATCTTTAAAGTACATTTATATGCGATAATTTCCCCATCATATGTATGAGGCCTTAACGAGCACTCAACTTATAAATATGAACACTTAAAAAAAAAACATTTCAAATAATCGCGACTAATATTGCTGTGCAGTGGTGGCTCCGCGTGTCTGTAATCCCACAGCATGGCGGCAGCGGGGTTGGTGCATCACACACATGTCTCGAAACTATAGACTCCACTTGCTGTTTCTGTACGGGATAGAGTATGGGATAGAGATAGAGTGGGTTTTCTCTGTGTGCTTCGGTTTTCTCCCACATGTAAACATTCATTAATTGGCCAATAAGACCTTTATACAGGACCGCTGTGCTCAGGCAATTGTTGGCGCCGGCTCATCATATGGCTGCCTTCCGACTTCTCTACAGTTGCTCCTCACACCTCTGAGTGGTTCTCTCTCTACATGATTGAGCGAATACTGCTTATGTTACAGGTTGATGTTTCATATGAAGCCTCATGCGCCTATTATAACCACGTACATTGCATTGGTCCATTTACAATGCTAAATGGATGTGTGCATCTGGGACAACTTTAACTTAAAATTATTGACCACTTTTTAATATAAAATATAATCAATTGTCGCCTCATCTTTCAACATCATTAAATGTTAAGAAATATTTTATTTAAACGTAGCATATAATTACTTTTTGCAATGTGGTGTCAATTATTCACTTGTAAAAATAAAGCAAACCGGTGCACTGCAACCTGATTTAAAGGAATATACCGATAAGGATATTAAGCAGCAGCAGCAGCAGGTGACAACAGCTGATAGGTGAATGAGGTATTTGGAAAAGCAGTCACGGTGCAAACATCCCAGATAAATCTATACTTGGATCAGATTAAGAAAACGCAACTGCAGAATGCATAAACAGGCTTAAAGGGGATGAGCAACGACACGAGGCTGTCACATTTACAATGATGGCAATGACGTGTAATGAACTGGAGAGCCACACAAATACCCAATCACTTAAATATAATTAATATCAATGCACTCTTAAATCTGCACGACGAATGTGGGATGGGAGTATGCCGGGCTATTGGCCGGCACAACTCATGCTTAAATACGATGCGCATTGACACGGCTGTCCTCAGGTGCACTTGCTCTCACGGCAGAAGCATTATGTTCCCGGGATGGAATGTTTGGATAATTCTCTCACACGACTATGATGGTGTCTAGTGCAGCCCACCAAGTGTCTTTGCAAGCTGTTGTGAATGCACAGCCAGAAAAGTACGTTTGCTCACTGCTGAAACCACGTCGGTGGAATTTCAGCACGGGTTGTTAAAAACCAAAACCTCGGTTCGCTAAGCTTCTCTCAGCAGCAGATAGCCCTGACAATATATTCCATTCATTACATTTTTTTAAAGATCCCTCCCAATAATGGTTTCTCATCAGAAGCCCATGTATTATTCATTTGTTTTAAATGTCAAAATAAATATTTAAAGTTGATTCTCAAAAATGTATGACACGAAATTATACGTTTCATTTTTTCAATAATGTTATTTACAAATGTTAAATAACCTATCGGAGTACATTTGAAAACCAAATTTGGAGTGCCAACGACGCAGAATTTTCGTAGGATAAATACATAATGCAGATGCTGTCGAGCAGAGATTTTCAACTTAATAACAAACACCATTTTTAATGCTCGCATATTTCGCAAATCGTAGGCATTGTGTCATCAAGAACTCAGGATGCGCGGAGCCAAAGATCCAAGTTACTCGTATGCCACCATAAAGAGACGAGGGCCTGAACAGGTGAGGGCCTGAACAGATGAGACTTGAGCTGTTGCTGCTGCGCAGGTGGATGGGCAGTGGATGTGCTGTGGGAGAGCGTTCCAGACGACTGGTGCAGTCACAGAGAATCGCCTCTCAGCCAGGACGGTGCTGGATCTGGGTATATCGAGCAGATTATTAAACGTGCTCTGAAGGACCTGGCGGTTTTCCGCTGTTAGTGGAGTGAGCAGGGTGAAGAGGTATGGCAGGAGACCTTGAAATAGAGCTCAGTGGTACAGGATGGCGAATCTGTACTCTACCCTTGATTTGATAGAGGGGCCATCGCAGAGTTTCTAGCGAAACCATGGAAGCCATATGGCTGTGCCGAATGCCAAGGACAGCAAGACACCGGTTATTTGGAGGCGCTGTAGTTTGTTGACGTGTTTTTCCTCATGCCTCCCCATGGGATAGTATCCACATTTAGACGTTTGATGTAGATATTTATTATTACAGCAGAAAATATACCCTGTGAGCTTGCATGCTCTCAAATCGGGATTCCTGCGAGGCAACAAACGCGTGAAATAGCCAACATCCATCCATCCATTTTCAGAAACCGCTTAATCCTGTACAGGGTCGCGGTGAGCCAGAGCCTATCCCGGCAGACGCAGGGCAATAGCCAACATAAGCAATATATAAAATCAGAAGGTAATGCAACGAATTAAACACATCTCTTAAAATCGCTTTAAACTAAAGCAATAATCGTAATGTAAACAGCATTTCACAGAGTTGCACAAGACAAAACGGTCTTCCTAATGTAAAGTAGGTCGTGGAACGGCATATCTTTGTATGGACTGGTAATGAAGTAAGAGATAAAGGTGCAGCACTGAAATCGCCCACTGCAGGTGCATACAGCAAGGTTCCTCCAAGAGGGCATCACTGCATGAATCACAGCAAACAAGCAGTCTCCTTCTCTGATAAACCCTGTCATGACACTTCTTCGTGACACTTCTCAAAACCTGGCATGTAGCCGCGAAGTTGCGTACTGTGCCGCTGAACGGTACAGTGACCGTGTCCCGTAATAACATGGACGAATCACGCAACAAAACAAGTGTGACCCGAAACTGAAACTTTCCAAAAACTGAATTACAATAACCATAACAGCAAGCCTTGCAAAACTCTGGCAACTAATTGCATATCACGTTGTCTTCCGCTTTTGGAAAATGATCGTTGCGATGCTGAATTAAACGAGTGGCAACGCTTTGGGTTAGTTTGATTAATAGTGTCAAAGTCTTCAGAGGGCCATCGTGAGGAAGACAAGCAGAATTTGACGTGGGTGTCTAAAATAATTGTGAAAAGGATTTTTAGATAATAACAGAATCAAATTTTTGTATAGATTATCTGTCGACTCAGCCGTGTCAGAGCTGCATGAACAGAGATGGGGATAGTTCTCAAACATCTCTGGGGCGATCACCGTCGATAACACGTGCCATTTAAAACGCACTTCAAGCTGACGCCTGATGACGGTGTCTGCCCGCATGTAAGTCGCAACCTCACCAACATCTCCAAACAGAACCTTGCAAACGCTATCTTAGGATGTTGCCCGTACCCTGACGAGATGAGCTGTTGTTGGTTGCTACGAGGTTTGCCCTGCAGGTGTAGTATTGCGATATTCGATCCTTGACCCGGCTCGCCAGTGAATGCTTGAGGGCTCTTGTGTATTTTGCCCGCAACACGACGCTCTGTCCCGACTTCGTTCACGAAGCCGCTCACAACGGGCAGAGGAGGATGGCCCTCCCGACACCCAGAGCGCTCTACGCATTGCCTTTGCTTACCCTCTGCCCTGGTTTACCCTTTAGGTCGATTTGCTGCTGTAAATGGCTCTAGGAGACGACCACCCTGGGCATGAAACGTGGAGCCAGCTGGAGGAAGACGTCATCCTGATGAAGCTCTCGGAAAGGGAGCTCATGGAGGAAGGCCAGCAACTCCCCTGTTCTCTTGTCACACGTTATAGCAATGGGCGACACCGCCTTCCAGGTAAGGAATTTAATTGTGAAAGAGGCTAACGACTCAAAATGAGTTTTGGGTGAGGCACTGGAGCACTAAGTGTAGGTTCCAAGGCGGAAACCTCGATTGAACCGTATGGCTAGTGGGTCTTCTTCTTTGCGATTCTTCGAAGCGCGATGTTAAATTACAGTTTCCCATTTTCTTACACAGCCCCTT
>JAZEWU010000001.1:5283002-5312308 GCA_036362915.1 Geotria australis
GGATCTTTGCCCGGTTTGAGAAGAGCAATAATCTTGGTTTTCCTCCAGATCTTTGGGATGTTTTTTGTCAGCATGCACTTGTTCATCAACTCAAGGCTAGTGGGTTATTACTGGTGATGCCCCCTGCAGTGGGCCGTTACCATGGCCAGAGGCCAAATAAGTTGAGATTTCCAGTCATCGTCGACAGGCACAATGCCGGTTAAACTAGGGGTTCTCAACCTTTTGTACATCAAGACCCACTTGGTCCACTTGTGTCTGGTCTCCACTGACCACGAGGTGGCGCTCGCAGCCCACTGATGGGTCGCGACCCACCGGTTGAGAATGGCAGGCTTAAACTCCTCCGTCAGGAAGTATAAGTAAGGGCTTCGTGGCAGGAATCGAGTGTAATTTCACCTGCAGCCATCAACATCCTCGTAAGCCCGCTTCACCTCCCAGCTCGCTGATCCCCGTGGCACAAGCTGTGTGGATGCAGCCAGGATTATCCGGATCCTATTCGGCTGTGTGTGATTCAAGTCGCCATTGTAGCCACAGAGTGACACTTCTTGAGCTCCTTATCAGTTGACCTGTCCACAGGGTCACCAGGGCCGGGTGTTGTGGCTAAGATTATTGCCACTACGGCTGTAGAAGTGGAGGCGAAACCCTCCACGTACTCGTTAGTCGGGTGACACGACTCAAGGTGGACTAATTCGAGGGGGGTCGAGTCTGGAACTCGCCTCACGAGGGTCCCGGCATCATATTCCTGCCAAAAAGAAGTTTAGCTTCTCATTTGTCATGTTCCCATGGAAGCTGCAAGGAACCACAAGCACCGATGCTTGAACCGCCACAGCCTGTCGTAGTTCTACATTGCTCTTAAATAACTTCTCACCTTAAAACCCAGCCAATGGATGTTACACTTTCAATCAGTTGGCAGTCACAGTCTTAACTATTAAATATCTATAAAGTTGTTACACTTTGTTACAAAAGAACAGCTTCCTGCTTTCATAAAAATGGCTTTTGCCATCGGCGAATAAATGCACCATCGTTACTTACATTAAGTGCAAACAGAGAGCAAGGATTGTTTACATACACTGGGTTATTTGTGCAAATGTGCTTCTGCTCAGCATGTATTGACCTTTACACATATAGGTCAACAGAATCGTTCAGGCTCTAATGTAGCTGCCGCGAGATATCACCAGCAAGTAAGGAAAGGGGAGAGATCACTGTATCCAAAGATACCCAAACATTTGGACAACGCCACGGCTGGCCTCAAGCCCAGCGACGTTTTCAAACACATGGAATATCAATCGTGTACACAGATCCAGTCCGCGTGTCACTCTGCACCACATACGTTATGTCTCCCCCGCACAAGTCTGGTTTGTTCAATGTGCAAGCCAGACTGAAGAAACAAGTTTCAATGCATCCGAAGCACGTTGACGCCAAATACACGTGCGTTACAGGAGAGATTGTCTCCTGAGTTGCCACGGAATTCTCAATTCCATGTTCGCACGTCATTGGTGAGCATCACGACTTTTAAACGTTTGATGTTTGATAGTCAAGGTTACAGCACTGTTGTACGCTGCCTTTGTAATTATTGCTGCATTGAAAATACTAAAAAATCTTCGTTACAGTGTACACGTTAGTTACATCGAAAAATAACTATAAATTATATTACGAGCATATATGAATCGGATAATGCGAATTACATGCACTACTGAGTAACCTTTTGAGGCTTCATCTGTCAAATCGTTTTTATAACCTATATTTTAGATTAAATAACCAGTAAAGCACTGAAACTTACATTTTAATCGTGTGCAACGGCCGATTTCTGTCCGTTCAATAGCTTCATTTTTTATTTTTCAAAGATTTTAGATATCCTTTGGATGTTTTATTGTTTACATCGAAACTGTTTAGCTGTTTTCTCAACAGTAAAATAATCACAAACATACATGCGTTAAGGTACGTACAATTTCTGAATCCCTTAAGATTTTCTATCCGTGTAAAAGTAACAAGAACGCGAAACACACATTTGGCATGGTTGTGTTTATTCTAACCAATTACTTTATACGTGGATTTGTTTAAATTCATCACAAATGCTTCAAATTATATTAGACTAGAAAACTCTTAAGCTCCGCATCAATATAATTCAGACATCAAATCTTCTACTACAAAAACCCAGATCATTAGCTTAAAAAACAAACAAAAAAGAACTGCACGTACATACATACATACTTTATTGGCTCCAACAAATATAGATCACACTCCGCTGCCTCCTTTCATACGCTGCTGCGTTTGACGCGAAGACCAAAGGTCAATGGCCTTTTATTTACACAGTGGCAAACCAAAACGTTATACAACCGCAAGGGGTCAGCACAAGGTCAAACCTTGTATTAACATTTGGCATCATACTAAACCTACATTGGCACCAGAGCCAATTGGGATTAGCGCTGTGCACCCTAAGACAAGTCCATGAAAATGCCACTGTACTTTATCATCATTTACACAATCATTATGCAAAGGCCAAGTTTTGCCTTTCGGCAGTTTGGCCCCAAGGAATGTTTCCCAGCTAGCACATTGGGGAGCTTAGCCACACAAAAGCGTATATTTGCGAAGTTGAATGTTTTTTTTCTGAACCAGAATGTACACAATTTAATGTACGTTGGCTATTAACCAGGCTAGCACAGAAGTCAATATTCCGTCCCTCAATATGGTTTGTGGGGTTTCAAGAGCACGCATTACACACATGTGAGCACGGTACTGTATATAATACTATATATTTTGTGGGAGTGTTATAGGAAAGAACTGCTGCAAATTAAACGTTGATTTGTATTAATAACCTACCTAATTATTTCTGAGCCATTTTATATGAACGGCTACGTGTGTACGGTATACACACACATATTGTATCCACTTAAACGTACAGTATGATCGAATTAGCAATATACACAAAGCAGTGATCCTACAAAAATACAAAGTAGTCTATTAAAAAGTTATACTAAAATTTGTGAAGCTTGAGGCACATTGAGTACAACATCATTCATGGCAGGAAAAGGTAGACACAAAGCTGTTTTTTTTTTCAACATAACCTTGTTTGTATATTAGCCAAGTGCTGGTAAGTTAATTAGAATATAAATACCATCGATACACCCACTTTGCGCTACATATTAAGCCACAAAGTTTACAGGGCTGGCTAACATTATGGCTGCCAATATGACGCACATTTTAGCTATGTATGGCCTTTAGCGAGTTTCTAAAAACCACAACAATTAATGAGCCACGATAAAGCAGATTTTTTTTTTACCAAAAAACATGGTCCACAAAACCTCACAGTGTAAATATCATGAGCAATATACGACAAAGCTTTGAGATACATTTACAAAGACACTGTAATTGCCAGACGAAAACAACTGACAGCCACACTTAAACTCCTTCAGCGTAACATTTTCGATTTAACAAACACAAACAAGTAATACCATTTTGCGATCGCAAAGCATTATCATGAGCACAGCCCGTGCGCAACGTTTCGTTAAAGTGCTAACTTTAATGTGTTCTGGAACAGTCTTCATTGTGCTGCAAGGCAGTAATTGTGTGTGCTATTCACAATTACAAGTAATTTCAAAAGCTAACCCACTATTCGTTGTCTATACTAGCGGTCACTCTCTTCTAGTCAGGACTGTTCAACGAATCTTGCACGGCGAAGGAGTCGCTGCATATTTTGGATTGCACCGACAACTTACAACAGATTCATTCCGAGGAGGCATCACAGCAGTACACTCCGCAACTCCTGACGCAATCATCTGGCTCAAACACCTCTACGTAAAATTATGGTTGTTGCTCTACATCAACATCAGCCATATGAGGAACAAGTTCAATAATAATTTGTCCTCAAAACTGTCATGTTGCTAAGGTCATAATTGATTATATAACACGACACAATGACACAGTCGAAGGGTTTTTGATGAAAACAAAAAAATTGCTTAAAATAAATGGGTTTGCAAAGGCAGGTAAGTATTTAAAACCACACAAACACAACTGGCAGCTTGTTGAAGATCAGGAATTAAAAAAACCACATTAAAATCTTGAAATGGCTGAAAAGTGCCCCTCCCCCCGAGTGAGATTATAATGTACAGCAGCACGTGCAATTAGTGGACATCTGTTAAAGGCGATTAAGGGCTTATATAATCGAAACCGATTGTGCGCAGTTGTCGCTTCAGTCATTTTTCGCGCAAAACATTGCAAGATTATTTTTTTGGGGTCAACGCTGAGAGATGCCAATACCCAGAGTACGGAGCCATCATGATTTTCACTTGAGCATCATATCAAACGTGACATTTGACACTAACCACACCGACAGAACGTGGGTTGGTAAACACGTGAACACCGCATGGTAAAATGATCAATGAATTGTTAGCTGCATCCAGTCAAACCGGCACAAGTAGTAATTTTCTTTCCTGAAAACAATCTTTACCGAAATTGTCAGAATTTGACACACAGTAAAAGAAAACACGCGAATGTCAGGTGTTAGGCTTGAGAAAAAAAACAGTATGAAAGCGTAAACGACAATGGCATGTGCTACTCTTGGGAAAACATAAATTAGCAGAGTGATTTGAAGGTATGAAAACCATTGGGGCAAACACCATACACCAAGACCATTAAACATAGCTATAAAACCTGTAAGATGTGGACAGACCGATACAAATCTTGTCAAAATGCAGCAAACATACATTCTGAAGGTCTTAAGGATTACAGAAGTCAGAGCACGCAGAAAACAAGAGCAAATCGGGATCATCATACGTGACATTATACAGGGTGTCCCATATAAATGGAACCATAGTGGTGCTTGTTGTGAAGTAACAGCTGACATTTTACACAGAGTACAAATGTGTAAGACTAATAATGACCAGCATATTGAATCATTTGAATAAAGTACATTTTAAACCCGTTTCTTTCTTTATTTCCTATGGTTCAATTTATATTGGAAACCCTGTAGACATCCTCTCCAGGTATAATGTGTAGGCTCATTTCGTAGGGCCATGGACACAGCCTGAAAGCGCAACGCTAAAGAGGCAGCAGCAGAGGCAGACAGAGGTGACCTAAATCTGTCAAGTGTGCGAATGAGAAACCCAGCTTAGTAACATTTTAGGATGAAGTGAGGCCTGCAGGTTAACAGCAGTAACAAGCCGGCGGCCATCAAGCAGTGGTTTCATACCCATTGGGTGGCTGGGAAAATACCTACTTCGTGTTTTAGTAGGTGCAGGTGCCCAGAGGGAAGTTTTCAACATTGCTAATAGGTTCATAAGAGGAAATTTAGATCAGTTAGTTGAGTCCCTGTTTTATGACCCCTTCGTAAACCTCTAAGATTAAATTTCATCTATATTGTAGCGGTGTCATATTTTTACCATTTACTTTGTCATTAACCACATGTCAAATCTTTCGAGCTGCTGTTGGTTGAAGACTTCTTGAATGAACCATCAGCATTTACTCCATATAACTCGGTAATTTTCAAACGTTAAACAATTTTGATATCTCATCATTTTCCATTCAATGACAAAATCACACTATGGGCAAATGTGAAACCGAAAAAGAGATATTTACTTATAATAGAGCTGCTCCAGTGGAATGTGTTACATAACCCTGCTGTAAGTGACGTGTGCTTGCTCAATATCTTTCTGGATCAAAATAATCTCGCCTAGATCACATAACCACAGTGTAATAGTCTCTGTTACCGTGTGTCTTTGGTTTTGGTTGGCCTCTAGTGTGCCTGGCATGATGCGATCTACAGAAATGTTTCCCGATGAAATGTATATTTTATATGCAACTAGATTTTAAACTACAGATGCACTTACACCAAAACAAAATATGCGCCGTGAATAACTCTTGATAATTGCTTTTTTGAGAATTGTATTTGATATTTTATTCATGATTTAACCGGATACTGCACACATTAAATGCTCCTGAGCCACTGTGACTTCCGAAAAGCCATTTCATATTTTTTCTTTCAACGTGACGGCAAAACATGAAATACTCTGCCCTACTTAAAAATCTGTGACTTTAAAATATTTTCCTCCTCTCCCATCAACGTACTTAAGCGGGCCAGAAGCACTCCAAGAGGGCAGAGGTTACGTGGACAAGACAGTTTACACTTCTGGGATCGTAAACTGTGAAGGTTTCTAATGCACACGGGTCCATGTTGGACCAGATGCAGGATCGAAACCAAACGCGAACATATTAATATGAACTGTAACACCACAGTAATAAAAGTTCATCATCAGTCTGCAATCAACATGACAGTCGAGTTAATAATCAATTTATGTATTTTGCAAGGCATTAAAGTAACATTTAAAAAAATGCACTTTCCAGTTTTTTCAGTACCATTGCCCATTTTACAATTCGTATGTTTGTTGTGTCGCAGGAGTCCCGTAAAGAGCTTGCAAGCTCACTGGGTATTTTTCTGCCGTAATAATAAACATCTATCTATCTATTTTACAAGGTAAACAGGAAAACATTATGTCTACAAGACATTAAGAATTGTTGATTTATCTGAATCACCTCAGGAAGGCTTTCATTTGATCTGACCGAATTTCACAGTGACCATTTCTGCAGAGCACAAATTTCCCAGCGTCAAGTTAACTCTTGTTATAATATTATGGTAATTAAACTGTCAGGCTTAATTTTTGCATGGTTCTATCGAACACACTGTATAATAGAATTCACACATCTAATGTCATATTTATGACCTGCGTTCATTATCTGCTTTGGCAGATGCATCTCTGGTAAAATGTCTAAAATATGTCTTCCACAATAATGTGCTGACATATAGCCTTCCTGCTATTCAAATTGCATTATGAACTCAGCCTTAGGTAATGTATGGAAATAAACTATAACAACAGCTTGAGGTAGGGACTGGGTTTTGATCCATTACCATTGCATGACATAATTCACAACCAATCAAACTCACATCAAAAACCATAGGACGCTACAAGGTCATGGGACAATCCACCCATTGCTTTAACATTCTGCTTTGACAGTAAGCGTTAATGATTGTGCAAGCAAAGAACTAGACTTTCAGCGCAACACGCCAACATCTCTAATGTAGTATCTATGGGTACATATGCATTTACATCATCCCCAATGCAGCTTTGGCCATTATGCCAGATGCCACCATTCGTTTGTACAATTCATGTACTCATTACAGTTAAGACAGGTCAAAGAAGTACAATCTTTCTGTTATCATCTAAAATATATCATACCCAAGGTATACATTGAAGAGATTAAATCTGGTCACTTCCTATGCTGTCAGGCCCTGTGAATTGCTATTGTGTGATCTTTATGGAATGGCCCAGCCCAGTGGGGGGTCAGAGGCTGGGAGCCGATGGTGTGCGATGTGGGAGAATGCACAAGGAAATTGAGTCTCCTGGCTGGATCCAGTCCGAGGCCCAGGGTAGGCCCTTGTTGTGTCTGCACACAGTCCGCACGAATGAAATATCCAAACTTGAGTCGTGTTGGGAAGTGATGAGATTGGTTAAATACAGCCTTTCTCTGCTTTCTGTTAAAAGCTGCAAGGCAGCAGGAAAAGCTTACATTAAACTAAAAGAATAGGAGATTTACTGATAGATTTCCTTCTTTAAGCCAAGTATCTTAAAAGAAAATGACAAGTTAAAAAAATGCGTCTGACATTTTCTTGGCCGTTAAAAAAAACCGAAATTTATCCACTGACGCAATTGAAATCCATCGACTGCTTAAGCTCAGCTGCTTTAGCAAAGGTGAAAGCGCGAAGCACAAGTTTGGATCGTATCGCAATGTTCACAGCTAGCTCTGCTGCTCCACCATTGACCTAATCCACTCAGTGGTTACAAAACACAAAACAGACATGGAACGCTGCCGAGACCATGGGGGTTGGCGCGGCTCCCGCAGGCGGGCCCAGCCATCACTGCTTGCTCGACATCCTGCCCTCGCGGTCTTGGAGAGAGCCGGTGCCCTGGCGAGACAGGGCCGCCTCCGAGCACGAACCCGAACCTGAGCCGGAGCCCGAGCCGGAGCCCGAGCCAGAACCCGTGCCGTGCCGGGAGCGCCGCGAGCCGGTGTCCACATTCACTCCCGTCCCCGCCGGTTGGTCCAGGCCGCACGACAGCGCTCCAAGGTGGATCTGCCGCAGGTTCTCCAGCGCCTCCGCCTTGGCCTTGCGCAGGAGGTCAGCCTGGCCCTGGGTTTCGGCGAAGGAGAGTCGAAGAACAGGAGGAGTTACGGTGCAACGCTTTTCGCGGAATGCGTGTGCCCAGTCGAAAGGCAATTACGTGGCAATTATGGGCTTCAACGGGTAATGAAATACCGTGGTCACCAATTAGTATACGAACACCTAATAGGCAAATACATCTGGCGGGTTAAATATGCGCGTGTGCTGTGCACATGCACTGTACACGTTCGGTATTTTTAAAGTGAGTTTTATACCATGACCTACATACACATTAATAAGTGGCATAAATATATCAGTTAAATGATATGTCCAAGGTCTGTGGGGTGCCCTTTGTGATAGTTGTCTTGTGATACTGCTGTAACCTTGTACAATTTTCCTCTCATAGACATCCAAATAAATGATGGAAAATTCGAAGAGTTCTTCATTACTAAAGTAGAAATGCGATGCTGACATGCATTTCCATTACAAAATAAACTTATGAGTGGTGTGGCAGCAATAGCAGACATGCACTTGCCTCACCACCCAATGAGCAAAACAAGCACACGTTTGTCGCAACACAAGTGTACTTGGAAGAACATTTGCTCGACACGATCACAGACACCCTGACATTACACAAGCTAAGCGATCACGGCGCCGATAATACTGCACATCCACACATTAAAATGCGACTTTATCAAACAATGCACTGGGAGAGGAATCGTGGAGAGCACATCCTGAACTCTGCGAAGGTTGCGACTCGAGCTTCCTCCCCCTCCATTTTTAAACAATCGCAGCCTTACTGACGCATCAAGCGGTAATGGACAACCCACTCGTGGCATCACTTGGTTTGTTTTTTTGACATCACAGAGGAGCGATTTCCACAAGAGACTAGCGATAGCCACCTTCGGGACCCGACTGGCTGCTATCGCGGTGTTTCGTGAGGGACTCGGACTCCTCCACGAGTCTGCTAACTGACAGAAACCTCAAGCAGTTCTTCTTAACAACCCCCCCTCGATGGGATCTGTGCTGCCTGGAGATTTCACCAAGGTCTCCAGACGTCCTATGCAGGGCCCCTTTCTCAACTTTTGGCCACTGTTACAGTTTCAGATTTATTATCTGGAAGCTCGCCCTACTTGTGGCTCTCACCTCTGCCAAGGGGTTTGGAAGTATTGAGGGATTGGGGGATGTGGGGATTGGAGGATGAGGGGGATTGGAGGAGATGGGGTTGGGGGATGGGGTGGGGGGTCAAGCTAAACTCCAATGCATGCTTTTGCACGGGGTACAAAATGGAATCCATTTGGCGACGCCAACCACCTTCGAATGCCTTTCAAAACTGAAAACAACAGTTGTAAACCTCAAGGCCGTCGCTTTCTTAAATACCACGCGAAGGAGAGAAAGCGCCGTGCAAACCCCCGTCGAGCTGTTTGTTTCAGTATGGATGGAGAGGAAGCTGGAGTTCACAACCTTTGCGGGCTAGCTCGCGGCGTGCACGCGCGCACACTTCCTCTCCCGCCGTATTGTCTTATAAAATAACCTCCATGAGATTCTGCTGTCATGTGGCGGCGTCTGTGTGGTGGCGCGGCGTGATTGCGTTTAGGAATGACGAGAACCGCAGCGAATGCGACGTGCTCAGCCGCCAAAAGTACGTGACAAAAAATTAAACCAACGTTATACTTTGTGTACTCGCAATTCCATCATGAATGCAGAAAGCTGGTAGTTGTAAAATAGTGGCAGGTTATGCTATATTTAATTTTTAAAAATACACACACACACATGCACGCTACCTGTAGTAGAAATAGTTAAGTCTGCCACAGTGCGGTGCTCGAAACTCCAAGGGTAGTGCCTCACTTCACGTGATGAATGTGGGTATTGTTTTTCAAATATGTACACTTATCCGGATGGAAAATTAATGGAGAAAACAGACGTTTACTTTTTCGTTTCAGAAAGTAAAATGGCAAGAAAACATAAATCTTGAAATATTTATGAATGTAAAATAGTCAACTTACGTTGCCATAGAGAGGCAGTGGCAACACAACAACAGCCCGGAGATGCCCGGCCCATCACTCCTGCTAGTCACACCATAAGCAGCAGTAGCCACGATCAATCCACTGCTGGATGAAGGCCTTGTAAATCTGGCATCAGGATTCCTCTAGCTCCTGAACACAAGCTAATTTCATCGCTCCATCCCCATGACGATGCAATTGTTTTTTTGCCATAGTTTCCACTCGCTTCATTGTTATACGTTATTTTTATAATTTTTATTTCGTCACGCAGTGGACGTTTCAGCTCCCACATTGGAGGCATCTTCAGACTCCAGCGTGGGAGGTGAAACGTCGCCAGGAAGATAGGAGGAACGCTCGCATGTTGTTGATAACTGTCCACTAAGTAAGTTTACCAGAGGTCCAAGAGAACTACACGTGGCCACTGAGGAGGCATTAGCATGGCCCGGCGATCACGCACACGCTGAATGACCATCACTAAAAGTAGGATGTCCCCGTGGTCACTACAACCGGTGAAATTTTCTGGCCACATGCCTGGCTCTTGACTTGACGTGACAAATGTTCAAAATCCCTTCCCTAGGAAACACCCGTGCGGGATTTATCTGGTCGGCGATTCATTTGCTCCTAGTTTATGGCTACCACCCACTCGTCTCTTCATCTAAACCATAGCTGACAGACTGTCTCGCTCTCTCTCTGCTTAGCAGCCTGGTGGCATTAATGATAATAAATTGGTTGCTATGCGTTCGAGAGGAAAGGAAGGAAACAAAATCTTGGAACCGGGCCGGCCCTGCGGTCCGACAACAATTTACTATCGCGAAAACCTATACCTTAACCTGCACATTACCAAAAGGCACAACAAAAAGCTGGTCAAGGTGAGACGTGTTTGACAGGCTCACCCTGGGCTTGATGCCTTCCCTGCCTGCTGTCACGAACGTTAATAACAATAATACAATTAATAATGGGTTCAAATTCCACGCCTGGATACAAAGGCGCAAGCGGCGCCAACCCGCCAGACACTGCTTCCTATATATTCCGGTGGTATAGGCATATTAATTTACGAGTGTTTTTCACTTGTGGGAGGAAACTAGAGAACCCGGAGGAAACCCACGTAGAACAAGTGGAAAACACACAAACTCCACTGAGAAAGGCGCCCAAGGCAGCAGTCGAACTGCCTCGGGCAGGACTTTCTTTCTGTAAGGCGCAGATGTTACCGCTGCACAGACACCCTGCCACCCGACTGTTAGATAGATAGATATTGAGATAGATGTTTATTATTACAGCAGAAAAATACCCAGTGAGCTTGCAAGCTCGTTTCAGGATTCCTGCGACATAACGCCTAGGCTGCTGCTGTTCACTACCCTGTGTCTCCCCTGTGAGTGTTTTACCTTCAGCACGGTGATGTTCCACGCAAAGCTCTCCAATGCCTTACTCAGCTTGCGGCCCTTGAGGCCGTCCTTGGCACCCGCGTTAGGAAGGTCTTCGTGCAGCTTCAGACCTGCTCAAGCACAGAGGCACATACGCCGATACAACTGCGCACACAGACAAGTTCACACAAACTCAACGCGGCACACATGGGGACACAGGGTTCACACGCCAAGAGGTGTCACAGAGCAGGTTTGCCCAGGTGTCAAATGCTCCCAAAGAATTCTGCGGTAGCCTCGACCCTGAGAAACGTATTAAAAAGTAATGTCATTATAGTTACTATAGAAATTACTTCGTTAATTAAATCCAAGAGCTGTTTGATGAATTAAATAACAAACTCGACGCATTTGTCAATAACACTGCCTTAGTATAAATATATGTTTTGGGCAATGAGACGTCTTAGAACATAGACAGACAGGTCAGAGAGAGAGAGAGAGAGACAGACTGGATAACAATGTTTGGAGACTGCCCTCAACACAATGGCACCTAATGAGAGTTTTCAGATCACTATTTTGTCAACAGACATATGACTAGTTACTTAACAGTGGCTATTGAATATCGTCTATGTTAGATACGTATTCATTTTACCTCAAGCAAGTTTTTAAAGTGTCGAGTTTTTGTTATAGTGCTTGCGCACCACTGTCACAGCAACGCCACCAAAGAATTTGCTCTAGTAAAAATACGCTAGTGAAAATATTAAGATCTATACAAAGGGTGTGAACAGGTAGTGGAGAACTACTTGCACATGGCGACTGTCGACTACTGGGTGCAAAGTGTGCGGACGAATTAAGTCCATCCATCTATTGTCAGAAACCGCTTGATCCTGTACAGGGTCGCGTTGAGCCAGAGCATATCCCAGCAGACACATGGTGCAAGGCAGGGGTATATCCAGAATGGGACGCCAGTCCATCACAGGGCACCGGGGTCAATTCAGTCAAGCCAATTAACTGAGACAGCATGTATTTGGACTGTGGGAGGAAACCGGAGTGCGCGGTGAAAACCCACGCGAACAGGCCCCCGAGCCGGAATTCGAACCCGGGTCCTCGTTGCTGTGAGGCGGCAGCGCGACTCCCCGCGGCAGCCTGCCGCCCGAAAAATTAAGTCTCAACCACAAATGCAGCACGAGTCACAGTGAAACGATGCCAACAGTCTCAGTGACCAAGACACCAAGACATAGGTCCACAGAAGAAGAATATTTACCCTCATAGCGTTTTCAAATGTGCAGTTTATATACTTGTCGAAACAACGGCATGCTTCAATGGGGCAGAGTGGTGACAATGGTTCTCACACCGTGCTATCAACCCTGTCGGCCAAGGTTTTATCCCCAGCCGCGACTCACATCCGGAGCGAGTAATATTTGAACCGGTTCTGGACCCCCACTACTTCAACCCCACACTAACCAGCGCAGTGAAGTATGGTCAAACAACTCCCACAAACAAGAAGGCATGGAGAGGCAGGCCCTGCTTAACAAAGGGCTGTTAATGCTGGATTTCATATATTGTTCGGAGAAGCTTAGCTGTCCTGCAGTGAACGCTTGGTCTGGAGAAAATACTACTGCTCAAAATACAAAGCAAAGTACATAGAGTTAACTAACTATTCTCTTATTGACAACGAGCCTATGAGTGCCAAACAAACAACACGGCAATGAATTCACCAATGGCACACGATATAAGTCCAAGATGGTCATATCACATTCCACAGGGCTTAATTTCATCCAACTGAGCACTTTTCTGTTCGTAATGGTATAATAGTTTCAATATGTTTGTGTTTTGCCACTAAATAATTTCACCTGAGGGTTATACAGATGGCTCTTGCGAAACACACCGGGCAACGTTTTGTGCTTTATTATTACCAACCAATAATATTCACTCGCTGTTGCCATTTTACATGGCAACAGTTTGGGGATGCCTTCATCCGGCAGTGAATCTGTGACAGTTGGTGATGAAGATGAAAATAGTGCTATGTGCATTAATGGATAAGCATATGGGCGAAATCACAGTGATAGCACGGGCACCTGGAAACACGTTTAGAAAATTACTTTAAGAGCCCATTGTGCGAGAGCCAACGAAAGTAGATCGTGGAAGTGTGTTATTGACAGCGAACATGAGCGCACGACAGCTCAGCGGATGAATGGGGGGGGGGCATTTCACAACCGTGTTTGGCAGCGCTGTAGGCAAAGCAGTTGCTTGTGCGGCCAAGTATCCCTCTGTGAGAATTAATGAATGAATGTGTCGTTTCTGGTGTTTGTCAGACTTATTGTGGCCACTTTTCAAGCAACAAATCTACCAAGATGTTTCTCATCAATACAATAGATTGACCGTCGAGCTTACATCATTCCGTGACAATGGGGTGGGAGAAAAAAAAAACACTGTTTACAACACAGCGCTGTTCCAGCATGCAGTCTACAACGTGATTAAACAAGAATGTCTCACTAATTAGAGAGTACACTCACTTTGGCATATTTGTGGTATTCTGTCATTTTGGCAAGTTAAATAAAATGGCCTTCTTTTGAGTAAATATATTTTCCGACATCACTTTATTCTGCTTCAGCACAATCATATTTTTTTGCGCAAATGCAAAAGCCGCATGCAGCACTATATTTGGTAAACGTGAATGGTTCAAAACACTCACTTTAACGTCTACAGTCTCCAGAGTCTCATTTTTTACGTGAGCCATGTATAGCACACATTCCTGCCTTTATTCATCTTATTTAAGCCAGGCAAGAGCCCGCTGAGACACGGAGCATCTTTTACCCAGGCCGTCAGAGCCCCCGCAGCGAGTCTAACCCTTCTGAGCCACGGAAACAGAGATGCAGCCTCTCATCTTCACCGTGTCAACAATTATGTAAATTCATTACAAATTAGGGTTATAATTGTTAGCTCTGTAAACAACATTTTGGAATCCAACGTACAAGCAGGTGCCTCTGAATTTAAGCTCAAAATTTGAGTACTCACTCCGATAAACCATTACGGTTTCTTGTCTGTGCGACAATGGTTAAAATAGCGACGATTTTGTGTCAATTCCCATTAATCAAAATGCCCACAAATGGCACTGCAAAAAACTCTGAGGGCCGGGCACCTGCCGCCCTGGGTGGCACCACAAGAGTTATCCGATCGCATCAGCGTGAGGAGCCTTGTGGCGAGCGTTAAGGGTGGACAGTGCCTCGATCGGTCACCCACGCGGACGCACCTGCGTTCGCGTGCGTTAGGGACGCCGAGTGCTCTACACGGCTGAGAAATATGCATCGCAAAGCCCCGTGTCCAAAACACGTCCATTATACAATATTGCAAAGCGACCAACGCACAGTGGGACAACAACATTTGGCCTTCGCGGTAAAACGGCAACTTAAAAAAATGTGCAGACGTCATTGAGAAGTGACCGTCGCATCGCGTTACAGTTGTAGAGAAAGGTGCCTGGCCCACGGAAATACGACTGCTCGCAAATTGGAGACGGCGCATCGTTAAAATCCGTCTCAATGCGTGAAAATTTAAAACTGGCGACGTTAAAAAAAGTGGGTTCTCAAATAAACAGCCTTGCCAGGCCGAGTGATAAACTGTGCCCCTGAGGAGCCGCGAGCGGTGCTGCAGGCTTCACTGGACGTCCCCGTTCACGGCCAAGTGGGCGGATGAGTAGGAGCAGCGTAAACTATACGCTTACTCGGCTTACTCTGTCTATCTCCATTCGCAAAGCCAAAGATCCCTCCCATACCATTAGCAGACTGTTGGGGCAAGTGCTGTTGGTGAGCGCTTATGAAAGCCGGCACGGCACACGAGAGGATGGTTGGCCAGCACCACGACCGACTGACTGCCTTTTGCCTTTGTCTCCCCAGTGACCTCGGTTGCACCAGATACTCATCTGAGGCTGAATAGACCTAGGACTGGTTCAGATAACCGTCACTGGCATCGGCCGTGAACGGGAATCAAACTCGGGTTACCCGGTTCATAGCTCAGCGCGGCCACCGCTCCACACGTCTCCATGTGCGCACACATACACAAGCGTGTGGACGGCCAAAAGCGTTGTCCTAACAATGCGTGTCAAACAATAGTGGGTATCATTTTGAGCCGATATTGATCCTAGGGAATCACCTGTCCAGCACCTCACGTCTCTGCAGAGCAAGAAGCCAGGGGATCACATTTCCTACCCGCGATTCTCAGTAACCGGCTCTATTTAGGCACACACACAATCCATTTGTCGAAAACAATCGACGGTCACTTGCTCACCTGCTTTCTGGCAGTTGATAATTTTGTTGTAGAGGGACTCGAAACTTTCAATCAGGTTCTTGGTCTCGTTTACCATCTGCGGAGGAGAAAAACAACGCCGGGGAAATTGCCGGGTGACCATGTGCATCAAAACGCTCGCAAAAGAGCACAGATTGATATTCCCCAGGCAGAAACTAGAATTTGGTGTGTCCATCACACATTCACGATGTAATTCAACACATTGCCATAGCCATTTATTCTCTAAGAATTTCATGAGAAATCTCCACCGGCACAATTTCAAGTTAAAATGCAATGAGCTGCAATCTCATGCGATGCATTAAACATGCAAAATGCTCATCTTTATGTATAAATCATTCATTCGACTCTAAAATGTTGAGGTCTGTTCAGCCAAATCATGTTGGAATGATGCCGAAGGAAAAGTGATGCTTTACAACCCTGAAAAATATAAAAACGAGTGATGTAGTGATATTTGTGAACCTTCTTCTTTGCGATTCTTTGAAGCGCGATGGTTAAATTACGGTTTCCCATTTGTGAATAATTTGTGCTGGAGAGTAAAGAATCGTATTCATAATTATACTGTTGTTCTATTAGATGCTCATTTCAAGCCCTAAGAAATATGACTCAAATAAAGTAAAATAATTAAGTATGACAGCGTGCAACAAAGATTTTCCCGTACGCGTGTGTGCATTCACTTGCAGGCCAAAATAGTACAGACTTATTATTCATTATGGTCACTATAGTAAGACACTCAATGCCCTCCCACTGAGCCAATTCCAAAAATAGCGAAAGCAAAGCACACGGGCACCGACGCATCATGACAGCAATCCTAGCTCTGCTTGAAATTCAATTGAAAGCTCTCGGAATGGAGTAACTGTCATTTTCAGAATGTTATTTTTTATTTCTGTTACCGGGTCCCGTACAGAAAAGTAAAAATAAAACAAAAGGCGTACGTATAGAACATTTTGTGTTGTTATTATAGCATGTAAACGAACTGCATTGTTGAACGTTACATTTAACATAGAACATATTGTGCAGCTACCAACCACCATAATGTACACAGGCCTTTCATTAATTTATATCTAGTCTGAGCAGTAACCACGCGAGTCACTTCCATGGTTGTCCTATGGGCAGACAGATTCTTGCCACAGGATTGCAGAATTTCCCCCACAGGCTCAGGGACACCAAAAGAGATAAGCACATCCCATGTCAATCCGATCAGGAGACACTGACTTTTGATTTTGACTTCCTTCATACGTGGGTACAACCGACAAGGGTGACTGGTCCGTCGACTGAACAAGGGGCCATCAAGTCTTTGTAGGGCCCCAGTGCGTGACAGAACCATGGTCTGCATAAGTGGCCTGAAACTCAGATCCCCGGATGCCAACAGACCAGGTTTTAGTAGACTTCTGCATATACCTTTAACAAGCATTGGAGGCATCGCCAATATGCGTCATTCAGCCAGATAAGTTGTAGGGCTCAATCACAGTAAAATGAATGGCATTGACGGCAGGATTTAGATAACACTGTCAAAAACATGAGAATTGCTCTCAAGAGGTGCACTTTTGCATCGCCATTTCGAGCGTTCCTCCTCACTCCATCGTCTCCCGTGTTGGAGGCACCGTTAGGCTTCTGATGATCGGCTATCCCGAAAGAGCAAATGTTGAGAGCAATTCTCATACATCAAGCCATGAAAACCAACATCCATACACTGTCAACACATGTTTTATAAAATACCTAAATTCCTCAGGTTGCTAGGAGTGGTAAATACCACACACATCGCGTTCTAGATTTATTGTTTTAAGGTTGGGAAAATATCGTGTTTGCATTCTCAATAAATGTACAGTCGAAATGGCCAGTCTCACGGGAGTACCTAAGGCAGAGACTGGTGGCTATGAACAGAATCCTAGCGCTGGAACACACCATGCTGCTGGTCTGCATCAGCACTGAAGATCTACACTGTAGCACGGGCTGTGTAGGGGGCCTGGTCTCAAATCTGACAACTGCTGCTTCCAAAATCTAATTTCAGGTGTTGGTGAATTGCCCAGCTGTATGAACACATTACAACAAAGTTTTCAGTGCTGCCACTAACTGGGCCTATGATGGATTTTGGGCTTTAATGTAATAACGAAACCAACATTTCCTTTGTCCGTTTGCATTACCTGACAGTCCACATCTTTAAAAGCTCAAAATTATATTCCCTATTCTTGCAGCCTTATGCACTGAAAGCCCGAACAGTGGGATAACATTACAAGGCCGATAGAGCAAGATTACAAATCTCCGGTCCTAAAACACTGTGTTCCTCCAACCAAGCTTATGTACAAACAGCTGGGACAAGACACGGACAATCGATTCAGCAGGTCCCCCTGCCCTGTTGGCAGGCTCACCCAGGTCTGGCAGGTTCAACGACAAATGGTTTTAATAGCTCGTTCAGTGTGAAATGTGAATCATCTCAAGGCACGCCACCTGCCAACGCAGACGTGTCTGTTATGCCACCAGAGAGTTGTCACAATTTTCCCTGTAAAGATCTCGTTTACCACCTCTCCTCTAATTACATTATCACGCGAATTTTTTTTTGAGATTTGGTTAAGAACACGCATTTACATTTATGATACGAATGTATTGATTCAGCTGCGTGTCAGTCTGTCATGTCGAACATAAATTTGTTCACGTAATTTAACATTTATTTTTGCTGCAGCATATGTTATCAGGGTTAGGGGTGGTAGTGGTGGTGCAGTGGTTTTTAATGCACAAAATGACGCCAGCGACCAGAGCTGAATTCCCAGCCACGGCTAACATCAGTGGCCAGTAATGTGCACAATTTGCAAATGAGAATTCCACCTTTTTTGGCAGGTGATAGGGAATTTTCAGGTGAACAAAATTATTATAAAGATATGCACCCTTCACCAACCTGCAGTACCAGCATGGTGCAACATGGGGAGGTGGTCAACCAGCAGTGGATCGAGAAAGAGGCTGTGCACTACCATGGTGTCAATTTACGTTTAAACATAAATTTCACACGGTGAATGAACTGATAGCAAACAAACCTATTTTGTTTCGGCTGGCTCGGTTTACACATAGTTCTTTGGAAGCAAGCCTGAGCGTCACGTGCCACGACAGTCACGCTTCATGTTCATTACATGTATCACATTCCGTTTGCCATTCAGTCTGATCCCTCTAATTGACGGTGCCCTGAAGAAGTGCATCATGAGTGATTCGCAAAGCCGCGGGAGGAAAACATCACAGCACTGGCTGGCTCAGTGGGATAAGGCTCTGTGCCAGGGCACTGCGGCCAGAACTTCAGACGTGCTGAGTTTTATCCTCGCATAGGGACGATCAATCACAATGCACTCTTCCTTAATAATATAGTAATAGAAGCTATCATAGGATCCATCGTGTGAACCGTGGTCAAAGTTAACGGCAGCAATGACAGAGCACTCATCCGCACTGTCAGCCTTGAGCTAGTGGTGGAAATTGTGCATTCACATGGTGATCCTGAATACTGTAGTTGTTCTAATTAAAGTCAATTCCTTGATTTACTCACCAAATGATGAGTGTAGGGGGGAGAAGGAAGTTGCGCATTGCACTTTGAACTTAGAAAACCGAGTATGATTTTGCAGTGTAGTGCAGTACGGTTAAATAACCCCGTGACTGACACTGTGTATGCGACCCGAGTTCGAATCCCGCTCACGGCCAGCACCAGTGACGATTTTCTGAACCGGTCCTGGGCCTCCCCTAGGTCGACTCAGCCTCAAACGAGTACCTGGTGCGGTTTGTAAACATTGCCACTAGGGAGACAAAGGCGGCCGGGCGTGGTGCTGGTCACCCACCCCCTCGTGTGCCGTGTGGACCTTCATAGGCGCTCGCTAACGGCACTTGCCCCTACAGTCTATTAAGGCTATACGAGGGATCTTTGTCTTTGTCTTTGCAGGCCCTCATCGAGCTGTGGAGTGACATGGGCTAACAGTTATTATTATTATTGTGTTATAGTCGTCATCCATTAATTACACTAGTCAAGATACACAATAATACTGTAAACAAGAAGCTATTATTTTCAAATTATTTTTTTGGAACTTTACTAATAAATTACCATAAACATTCTGCCGCTGAGAAACACTTTTTAAAAGTTACAACATGTATTTTACTGCTGGGTATCGCGATATTTAAACGGAAAAACAATTTTATTTTAACATTAATAACACGTTAAAACTTGCCTGGACTGCATGCAATAATGAACTAACAACGCGTAAAACGTTGTCAAAATACAACATTAGGGATTATTGAATGCTTGTCCTGAATGGCCTCTGCAAAAGCAAAATACGGCTTCATATTTTGATAAATTTTTAATCTCCATCAAGGGGTGAGAATTCCAAAGAGGACAGAGCTGAAAGCAAAGATCTCTGTGTCCTTTATGGTGCCTGCATGGGGATTACAGGAACAGATGTCTTTGTCACCTCCTGCGATCGATTCTTCATGAAAGTGGCCTTTGTTTATGGACAAGGATGCGCTTCATGCATTTCCATTAACACCCCAGCAGCCCTCTGTCAATCCATGCCATGCAAGTCGAGGTGGTTGGCTTGAGCATATACATCACGAGGCTGGACAATGTGGGTTTGTTAAAGGGGGCTCCCATGAATGGTTCATATGCAAAAGATTCCCAAATGTTGCCTTTAAACCTGTTCGCGTAAGTGCTGTTGGCGAGCACCTATTAAGATCAGCACGGAATGCAAAAACAGCGGGGAGGGATGCCCAGCATCACACGTGGCCGCCTTTGTCTCTCCAGTGGCGTTGTTTACACATCGCTCCAGATTAATGTGAGGCTGAGTCGACCTTGGGGAGGCCCCAGGACTGGTTCAGATCATTTGTGTTGGCCATGAGCAGGAATCGAACACGGGTAGGTGGAGTTCGTAACCGCTACACGACCGTTCTCCAGACACAAAACAAAGACACACGCACACCTTGACACGTAAAATTTGTGCCGCTTTGTTGTGAAACATGAACGTGTGCCCTTTAGTTATGGAGGCGTATTAAACAGAGACCACAAGGTGAGTCACACCAAGCATATTTCGTCGAGACAAAGTATCGCTGTCAGTCCTGTGACAACTGAGGAAATTTTGTTCTCAGTTTGTTTTGGCCAAGTGTCCAAACAGTTCCTCCAGACAGGCTTCATCAATACTGTCATGGCCATACATGGCTGAATCGAGAAGCATTATGGGAAAGAAAGTGCCTCCCGTTTGTTTACGCATCCATTAAACCAGACTCCCACAGCAGCGTTTAGCAAAAGCCATGATGTTTACGATCATAACAGTAACTAGCGCACAGTTAATTATATACTCTCCCTTAGGTTCGTTTCTCATCATAAAATCCAAACTAAGAAATATATATAATATGAAAGGACATTTATCTATCACAGTCAAGTCCTTTTAAATACATTTTAGGTCTAATTTGAATTCGGAGGAGGAATACGTTTGAGATTTTCACAAATCACGTGTTACAAAAATATTACAAAGGTCGCACACATCACGCATCACGGTGCTTGCACAAACAATGATATAACAATAAATGTTAAAGCAAGTACAAAAAACAGCACTCAGTGTCTCTGTGCACTACACAGTGCAAGCACCTCCTTTGACAATCCTGAGCCAAAGGTGGAAATTCCACATTCCTTGGGTGAGAGCCACTGTTGACTTTATCAACCAAAGATAGGTCGAGATAATGGACTGAACGAACCGCTATGCCCTCTTTAGATATTAAGTCATGAATCAAAGACACAGAAAAAAAAAGAATCAACGGTGTTTCGGGAAACAACTATGTTAATTAGCGAGCAATATTTTGTCACAATGTTAGTACGGTGTTAAAAAAAATAAACACAACTCCTAAAACGAACTAATAACGATGCATGGCTCGTGCATGCAAATGTGTTCAAGACAGACTAGTGCATATTGATGCAAAGTGTGAGTGATGTGGCAGGGAGGATGGAGGAGGTGCTGTGAGCAGTGGACGCATTAACCACCCTACATTCTGGCATGCCTGTGACCTTGGGGTCTACGCGATCATATAAAGCCAGCAGCGTCCCTTCCCTGAGATAAGGCGTGGTGCCCTTGTACGTACCAACAATACAGGGCCTCACGAGAGCTCCGGCTTGTGCGGTACACCCACGCAGAAATACACATTTAGATTGCATCACTTTGATTTCCAGCACATAACAGGCAGCTGTTCCGACTGTCCCCCTTAGGTCAGCCATAAAACGCAATAACCACAATTTTACACCAGCTCCAATAAATCACGGCACGGTGAGTGTCGCTGCCGCCTCATAGCAACAAGCGCCTGGATTCGATGCCTGGCTCTGACACCTTTCTGTATGGAGTTTGCATGTTCTCCCCGTGTCCGCATGGGGTTTCTCCGGGTACTCCGGTTTCCCCCCACAGTCCAAGGATATTCTGCCTAGGTTAATTGTCCTGAATAAATTGCCGCCGGTGCCCTGAAATGTTATAACATACATACTCCTCCCCCCTGGACAATTGTTAAAAAGAGCTACATAGCTCAATGGTTCCTTCTAGCTCAAATAAAAGCTGACTGATTGATATAGACATTGCTATTTGTGCTGCAAACTGGTAACCACCAGTTTTTCCCCCCATTCGGTTACCGGGAATGTATAGAACATATTATTTTAACAGCACTCATCATAACATAACAGACTATGTCGCTTTGAAATATTGGTATTTGACATTTCCAGCCTCAATAGTACGTGTTATTTATGCTTTGATCGGATGTTATTGTTCTCCACACATTCACAAGAAGTCAGCGCTGAGAAGCCAAAATGAGTAAATCGAGGAGACTATGACATGTGCTTTTTGCAGCACTCAATGCACAAGTGCTACTTTTAAACAAATCGCTAAATCAATTCAGTTGTTCGTTAGCCTATATGCACACTTGGCAAGCTGGTACAAAGAAGACTAGAAATCAAAGGTAATATTTTTTTAATTGTACGATAGCTTATCGTGTGAAGCAAACAAAAATAAAGGTACAGCCCTGAAATTTCTTGGGTCACGCAATTGCTAATGGAACTGGAGGGAGCTCTAGAGACGCCATGTTTAACCAGTGGGTCGCGACCCTGAGCACCATATCTAAGTGGGGCAAGTGGGCTTTGAGGTGCAAAAAGGTTGAGAACCCCTGCTCTAGAGAACCCCTACAGTGGGTATTTGGCCTACGCTTCCACGCTGGCCAGACGTATGAAGGAGGTGGGAGTAACCGCACCTTGCCCCACCAAACACGACCTGCGATCGACTAACTGCGGTGCGCCCATTTATCCTGCTGAGTGGCCAGCGGCAGGGGGATTTAAGATGATTACCCAACATTTCTACTGCTGCGCCAGGAAATCGAACCGGTGACCTCTGGATTGAGAGTTCAGAGTGCTAACCATTAACACCACGGCAGCATGCCTTCTTTGTAACCTATTTCTACAAACATAATTGGGATTGACAACAATGAAAAACATGACGGCGGTTGCATCAAACCTCTGCCAGTGACGACGTCTGTTATTTTGTAATTCAAAGCAGTATAACATTGATAATGAAGATAATTTATAACGCGCTGCGCATATTTGTTCAATGTAGAAGGTATTCGAAGACAAAACGATTTAGAGGTGCGAGGAAACCATAGAGCGGCGGGGTGGAAGGATGCCACGCAGCCAGCTGGGGCCAATATTTGCCAGACACTGCGTGCTATATATTAAGATGGTATTGGCCAATTACTTCATGAGGTTTTGTCGTGTGGGAGGAAACCGGAGAACCCAGAGGGAACCCACTCAGAACAGGGGGAGAAGCACATAAACTCGATTCCCGAGGCAGGAATTGAACAGCCTCGGGCAGGCCCTTCTTTCCGTGAGGTGCAGATGTTAGCACTCTGCCAAGCTTCGGAAGAAGCTGGTTAAGATAGAATGAATGCTTATAATTTAATTTGATACAATTACAGCCTTCGGATAAAAGTCCTTTGAATTTCGGAAAATGGGACCTAATGCAAAAAAAAGGGCCGCAATTTAAGAATTATGAAATAAATTACAAATAATAATAATAATACGGTAATACAAATGCTCATTAGAATGCCAAATCTAATCATAATAACGTTACAGTTTCCTCCAAACAATTTTGTTTAGACCGGAGATTGATGCGCGCAGGCACTGGAAAGCGCATAATGCACCGACGAAAGCTCGCTGCTGCAAAATAAACCACACGACAATACGTAGCGGCGTTTCAGTGCGAAGACGGCGGATGAAATGAACAATGGTCATGCTCACATAATGTACGCAGGGTGACGGGGCCAAAAGAAACCTGTGAATTCAATATCTTCTCCTTTGATTAACCTCTCCTTCTCTCTCTATATATATAGTTTGTTAGTACTCGTTCCTCATGTTTTAGTTATTGGTTTCCCACCCATCAAAATAAAAAAACCGTTAAACCATGAATTATGCATTTTTATTCCATGTTTATTTTTAAATCCAAGCCTTTGTTGCCACATTGCTTATATTTCATTTCGATTTGAAAAATGGCAATCTGAAAGTTTAAATGGATTATTCATCGTTGACCATTTTCTGTCTACTACTGGATAGAGGGCTCCCAACTCATCGACAATCCCCAACGGACCTGCGACGCCACAACCCATGTCGCCCCTGTGCATGAGCTGATATCGTCCTTCCTTCACCGCAATCATCCGCCGTAAGCTGCCACTCCATCAACAGTCTCATCATCGACCTTAATCAGCTCTAATAATATTACAATTTATAACGCACAGAGTATTCACTCAATGTCGAAGGTATACATTGGAAGGAAGAATGACTTGGAAGTTTCGGAAAGCTGCAGAGAGGCAGGGGATAGGCCGCCACATGGTTGGCCTGTGTCAACATTTCCCAGACACTGGGTCCTATATATGATGGTGTTCTCGGCCAATTAATGAGTGCCTTGTTGTTATGGGAGTGAACAGAAGAACCTGGAGGAAATCCATGCAGAATAGGGGGAGAACAAACAAATTTCACACAGAAAGGCGCCCAAGGTGACAATCGAACCGTGTTGGGCAGGACCCTCTTTCCATGAGGTGCACATGTTACTCCTGCACAACCCTCTCGGCGTTAATTCCCAGCATCCATCTCTCCATGCTTTTATGCACACCGCGAACCTATTGTTCCTTGTTCTTTGTCCATGTGTCCGATCCATACGTCATAGCAGCTGATATATACTGACTCCACACTCCAATTTTGGCACATTGGTACGACGCTTTTCATCGTCAAAGTACATTTTCAAAAAACACTCCATCATCCTACTTTTGCTAACCTCAATGCCATTATTTTGTTTCCGGTCCATCTGATGTAATTTGCCTGAGATATTTATACCCTAATTCTGCTGCTATGGTGTCACGGCTATTCTCCATCTTTCCAAAAAGCTTTCCATCCGGAACATTCACCTCACCTGAAAAAATATTTTTTCTCGGTTAGATATATATTTGCAAGTGTTTTTTTCCTAATAGAATTCTGCAGTAAACTCATACACTCCGCTGTGTGACTATATCTTGCCCTGTAAGGGTTAGCATTTGCAATTTACCAGTCATCAACTTCCTCTTTGGTGCCTATTGTTGTTCGGAGATGTTCAATCAGCCCTTGTAATGGCTCACCATGTTGCGGGGCTAGAGCAGTTGTCTTCACTATTATTATGTTGTGTTCTATAATTTCTTCTCTCATCCCAATATTTTCACAAGACGTGCACTTTTATGTCTTCTAATTTCATCCATTTTCAAAACTCTCCTTTTTCTGTAACGAGAACTTTGTGGTTCCAGGTAACTTGTAATTGCTTTGTTTTGTTCCCTACTTCCTTTGCATTCTGGCTATTTAATAATAATAATAGAATTTATAATGTTATGAACCCATTTAAAGCAGTGACATATACTTTACGATTTGGCTTTCATATTTAATTTAGCATTATTTCATATTTGCATGGAATGTTTAGCTATTTCTCTCACAGTAGCAGAGGCTAGCACTGGCGAGAAAATGGTTGCGTGTACTACTGATGTAAATGTCTCAAAGCTAAAATAAAACAATTTTTAAAGATAAGGCAATTCATAGGCCCCGAGTTCCAGATACCAGAGAATAAATTAGGCCAAAAGAAAAAGTAATTTGCTCCTTTAATGTACGAATTTTAATGCTAATAAAATAATAGTTGTTATCGTTTAATCACACAGCAGCAAGTGTTACTCAAGCTGCTCTGGATTTATTAAAATAGTAATTTAAGTCAACGTTTAACGATAACACCGTTTCAGCAGCAGGTTATTGGTTACCACTAACGACCACACCGCGTTTGTATTGTGCGGTACTTTCACAATATTGGTGTGACCGCCGCATTATTAAAATGAAATCGGATAAGCTTCGTCGCCTTTACCCAGACCTTCTCGCGAGATACAGATCGCTCTTAGTGGATCGACACTTCTTGAAAATAAAGAACGATGCAGGAATCCCTGAAGCATTCTATCTTCTACGCGTGCAAATAGATAGCTGTGATTATGCGCTCCATAAAAATTCCCGAGATGTCTCTTGGTAATCTCAACATCGATAGGATCATTATTAATTACCTATCTTGGCAGTGTAGCCAGAACATTTCACCGTCGGAGACCTCTGGCCCGCTATCAGAAGTAAATGGGAAGTACATTAGTGATTAGAAAATAATACGCTAAAAGGTAACATAGCTAGAGAATTAAAACACTTCGTACAGTAAATAACACTTCAGCAAAACCGCACTGTATAGAGAGTAGAACGTTCACAGGTCATCTCACAGGTACCGATTACAAACTTACACAGGAAGCAGTCATAATGAAAACGGCATCCACTACGGAGTCCATACGGGACAACTTGCAGGATCTATTGTCCACGTAAACAAGAGCATAACATTACACGGGCACCTGCACACTGTTGTGCCCTACACTGACCCAGGGTTTATTTTATATGAAAGATCATTTTAATATCCAGTCCACTCTAACATCCAGCGAAGGTGTTAACGGCAAATCTCTGTTTCCACACTCGCCATAACAGGGCACGCGTTGAAGGGTACCGACGTTTCGCTGAGACTTCCAACCCTGATGAAGCTGAGTGGAAGTCTCAGCGAAACGTCGGTACCATCTTTGAAGGTAAGTGATGTGTGTACTCGCTCGTTTTCTCCAACATATCGACGGATGCACTACACTTCCACACTTTTTCACATGACCTAAACTCATAAACAGATCTTCACTAGGGATAAATAGTGTTTTATCGTTTGTTTCATAAAACAAAGGATGAAAGATGACACACTGTGCATATTCTGGCGTTTACCCAATGGCCTACTTTGCTTTGGACCTGACTGCACAAAGGTCAAGCCGTGCCTCAGGTCGGTCACGAAAGTGACCGACCTGGTTTCAAACTCCAGCCTTGGATAATACGAGCGGCACGTGGTGTCAGAATCTACCGGGGGTCCTCCAGTAGCTCAACTCAGCCTAAAAATGTGTACCTGTGTGTTACATGGTTTTTATTTAGTTATTTTTCATTGTTGACACGCCGTGCATGCTCTTCGCTACCCTTGTGCAGCGCTTTGTGACCCTCGGGTGAAAGGCGCTATATAAAACGCTATTATTATTATCAAAACTGGGGAGACAAAGGCGGCTGGGCTGGTGGCGACGACACCGTCCCCCATGTGCCACTGCGGTCTCAATAGGTGCTTGTTAGCAGCAATTGCCCACGAAGAAAATGCACTTGTACTTTAATTATTCTATAGGCCATGTATGCCAGCATCACGGGCCAAATTTATTAATGCCTCGCAAATGACGAAACTAGGTAAAGCCCCCTACTGTGAAAACCATGGCAGCCTATAATCGTCTGTAAAAAATACAGCACCTCCGCAATAACCATGTGCTTCTGGAACGGCACAAATACACAATGTGGCAATGATTTGAACTCATCAATGCGGGTTTTCATGGCTCGATGTATCAGCATTGCTCTCAAGAGCTGCTCTTTCTGGATAGTAGTGTCGAGCGTCCCTCCTCTTTCCTTCGCGACGTTTCGCCTCCCACGTTGCAGCCAGATGATGCCTCCAATGTGTGAGATGAAACGTCGCGAAGGAGAGAGGCAGAACGCTTGACACGGCTATCCCAAAGGGGCAGCTCGAGAGCAGCTCTCAACGGTCAGATTTTCCCGCGTACGAGTGAGACAACGAGCGCTGTAGCCGGTACCATGTTGAAGGCCTGCACGAGCTTCTTGAGGCTGTCGGGCAGAGGCCCCGGGCTCTCCAGCGCCGGGTATCCCTCGCGCAGCCGCAGCGCCACACATGCCGTCGCGTCCGAGCTCAGCAGGCGCGCACACATTCCCAGCATGCACTGCTTCAGGCAGGCCGCCGGTGGCAGCCCGCAGACCTCCTTAAAGGACATCACCGCATTCTGCCGGCAAAAGAGAATTACAAATGAGCAAGCGCGCGCGTGCGGGCTTGACTGCGCGAGTAAGCAAAGGTTTTATTGCAATTTTCTCGAGAAAACGTCGCAAGGATACCATAACTAAATTCTATTTTAGAACAGTGTGCAATTTGCGCCAGCTTTAGCGCGTTGTTAATTTTTTTTATAAACGCACAGTACACTCACATCACTGGCCCACAGCTTATTAGAAAAGCCATATTAAATGAATGTAAGTCACGCAGATTTCAACTGTACCCACAGCACCCAACGGTGCTTTGGTGTGCCGTGCAATTAGTGCGAAATATAAATATATTGGTCTCACCTGGTGATGTAAAAGCACACAGGAAAAAAAAGTCACGGTTTTCCCAGTCTAATTACCATCATTACCATTGCTATGCAACCCCTACAGATTTCACAAAATGTGACAGCACAACAAGCCACTGGAGCCTTGTAATTCACACGTTGCTAACTGGAAATGTGCTGTGAAGAGCAATGGCTTGGGGGTCATTTTTTTGTATATATATACACCAAACCGCAGTCCAAATTAATCATCGTCTCTAATCACATACATCACTCGACAAAGGGGTAAGAATACTTATTTAAATTAAACAACAGTTACACATCTTATCCCAACAGGTGAGTCCCATTAGTGTGACACGTTCCGGAGGTTTGTGGTGTTTGCTCCTCTGTCAACGTTTAATAAACCAGAAATTACTGTAACAGATGAAACGTGACGTCTTGTTGATGTTTTTGTTTTCAGAAATACAATAACCGTATAGAGATGTTCACACTCAGAGATTAATGTCTGCAAAGGTCATTTGATGCGCCTGACCCCTACCGCAGAGGATTTTTTGCACAATTCTAAAGAAAAAGAACACTATCAATCATGATGGGCTGAACAGAACATTTTTTGAAATATTACCCACAGGCTTTCAATTTACAGACATCAAATCCATTTGAAATTTTTTTTGTTTTTTTCACGAATCTTTGTGAAAAGCACAAACCATATGAATTTAGCTGTGCTCAGATATACCGCACTTTGACTTAACAATATATTTAAAT
>JAZEWU010000001.1:5312769-5324706 GCA_036362915.1 Geotria australis
TGGTCACGTATCTATAGGAACGGTGGAAAACCCGGTGTCTGCACATCGGTGAGATGCAGCGTTCCCACAGGCACAGGTGGTACAGTGCCGTCCGCGGTACACGCTGCCGACCTCTCCAGGGCTCTGGCACCGGGTGAATGCGTGTCGGCCGCAATTTGCCCCCAGTTGTGTGGAGCGAGGCGTGCTTAAGATTGCAAATGCTGCACGGCTGCGTGCAAATTAAAGGACGATGTCTTGTTGTGCGACTGAATAGGGGAGTAATGGCATTTCAATTTGGGGATGCCAATTGGCAGCAAATGGCGAAAAATCCACAGCAAGTCGTAATTACGCTAAAGGCCCCGCGTTTTTTTAAAGTGCCACTTCAATAATTTTTGCTGAACTAAGGAAATCTGCGACGCTAATCATCAGCAGCAACAACAGTGCTGTCAAGCTGTATCACAAGACAGTTCCTGTACCTGCACGTTCCCACACACAGCCCTACGGGGTCACCGTTGTACCCGCACGTTCGCACACACCGCCACGAGACAATCCCTGTACCTGCACGTTCTCACACACAGTGCCAGGATAATGCCCCCGTACCTGCATGTTCTCGCGCAAATCGGTGGCTTCGTGCAGCGGCTGCGCGGCCGTGCGGAACACCTCGTCCGGCACGCGCACGCCCAGCAGCCTCATGGCGGCGTACTCGCGCGTCCTCTTGCCCTTGCGGACAGAGAGGCCCCGCTTCTGCGCCTTGCCGCCGCCCCGGCGGTTCGTGATGGCCACGTGCAGGAAGAGGTTGGCGTGCTCGATGCACTCGCCCGTGAGCGCGTGCAGCGGCACGTGCCGGTAGCCGGGCTGCAGGCACTCGAACGGGATCGTGTACTGGCCGATGAACTCGTCGCCGATGTAGTCGTCGTCGAGCACCACGAAGCGCACGATGGCCAGCTCGGGCAGGTTCACCTGGAAGACGAAGCTCTCGTCGAAGATGGGGCTGCCGCTGTTCTGCCCGATGGTCTTGGTCCTCTGCTCGGCGCAGTCGGCCGGGATGCCGTGCACCTCGACGTAGACGTACGGGTCCACCACGTCGCCCTTGGAGCCCGAGCCGCGCGGCTTGGGCAGGTGCTGCCCGCTGATCACCTTGATGTGCAGCAGCTGCGGCGAGATGCCCGGCAGCCCATCGCGCACGTTGGCGCTGAAGTAGGAGACCTCATCGCGCATCACCGACGGGCGCAGGACGTAGCCGCAGCCGCCGTTTTGCCGGAACCAGCCCACGTTGAGGTCCATCATCAGCCCCGGCGTCTGGTAGTTCATGCCCACGACCTGGCAGCCGCAGTTCCAGAAGTCCTGCGGGTTCAGGTTGCTCGAGTCGATGCGCATGGGGCTGGGGTAGACGCGCGAAAGGAACCGTTTGTTGTGGTTGACAAAGTCCTCCGAGAACTCGTTGGACAGTCGGCTCGCCAGGGCCTCGGTGAACGAACACATTTCCCAGTACTTCTGGCACTGCTGCGACGAGTCAAAGTCCCGGAAACGCACGGACTTACACAGGGTGACCAGGTCGGACAGCTCGGGGCACAACTTTTGTTTCTTCACCTCGTCCGACTGCGAGAAAATGTCCTGGGACATCTCTGTCCTTTGCGCCATCTCCGTGGCTTCGTCTTCATCCGTGACCTCTCCCTCCGGCGCCGGCTCCTCGAAAGGTAACTTTTTCCCCTTGAGAATTATCTTGAGTTTCAAGGACTCTGGCGACGGCAGGTAGCTCTCGTTGATGTCCCCTGGCTTGACGTACAGCTTGTCGCCCAGCACCTTCTTTACGTGCTGCACCAGGACCTTCTGCTGCTCGATGCAATTGTGGTTCTCCAAGCAGATGACGAGCGGGTATTCGGAGGCCACAAAGGCGTACTTGTTGATGGCCTCCAGCGCGCTGTGAAAGGTGATGGGCGGCGTCATCGTGTGGCCGTTGTAGACGATGGGCTCGCCGTCCGGCCCGTCCCACACGTCCATCTCCACGCAGCGGCAGCCCATCCGCAGCGCCCGCACGTAGCCGCTCACGTCGCACGGCCCGCGGAACTGGTCCTCGATCAGGTACGTGTTGTGCGACGAGTTGATGTAGTAATGGGAGATCGGCTGGCTCATGTCCTGGCAAACCCTCCTGTGTGCCGGGTCGAAGAGGTCGCAATCCGCGGAGATGAGGTACCGTGTGAAGCCGTCGATCCCTAAATAGCCCCTCTCCTGCCCTTCGGTGGAGGGCTCGTACCGCCGGATAATGTCCGCGCACATCTCCTCGGTGATATCAGTCATGCCCTGCTCCGCTTCCAAAAACATGGTCAGGTCCCTGTTGTCCAGATACTCTTTGCTGCTGGAGAACTGCACGAGCAGAAAATAGATCTCCGCCCGGGTGCACAACTCGTGGTACATCTCGACAAATTCGGGGAACGAGATGCCGTCCACGGCCGAGACCCTGCTCTTCTCCAACTCTTTGATCTTCAGCCTGATGGTGATGCCCTTGAGGGCCGGGTTCAGTCCCTGCAAGAGCTGGCAGGCCACCTCGGGCGGCACGCAGCCCTTGCTGCCGCCGTCCGCTCGCGTGAAGAGCGGCAGCAGCCAGCAGTGGCGCAGCGAGTTGTGGCTGCTCTCGAGCATGTCGAGCGAGTGCGAGCCGAACGACAGCAGGTAGCGCAGGCCCGTGACCCAGGCGTTGGCGATGTCCGGCGCGGACGCCACGAGGTCCAGCGACTCGTAGCCCTCGCCGTAGATGATGGAGAAGGCGCAGTCGGCCGAGATGTGCTCCGCGAAGCCGTGGTTGCGGAACGTCTCCGTGTTCTTGCCGACGCGCACCTCCCTGATGGCGACGATCTCGAGGCGGGCGCGCTCCGAGTCCTTCTTGGACGGCTCCCAGCGGAGCCACTGCAGGTCGGACTCGAGCAGGAAGTAGCGCTGGTAAACGCGCGAGTTGGGGCGGATCTTGCGCAGCTCGCAGCCCTCGAGCATCAGGTTAATGCAGTCGCTGGCGCTGCTCACGCGCCGGTCCGTGGGCATGCTGCCGAAGGACACCGTCTTCTTGCGCTCGCGCTTCTGCCGCGTCGAGTCCTGCGGCCGCACACGGTGGGGAGAACGCGGTGAGCCGCGCGACATGCAATGTCCCGCCATGCACGTGCCGGGCGACGATCGGTACGGCTGCGAGTTGAATTTCGCATGCTAAACGTACACATTTTAATGCTCTAGATATATAACAAAGCAAGTGTTTTTATGCATGTAAGTCTGCACTGAGGGTACAGGGATCGAATCTTTCATTAGCGCGAATATTTATCTGTACCACACCAAGGCTTTTATGTTTTCTTTTCAGCTTTATTTTCCACGTTTTTGATTACACTTCGGAAACTTCAGAGAGCCAGAAGCAAAGTTCCCAAAAGGACATCAGGAAGAAATCCAGGTCAAAGCAGTCATGTCAGCAGAAAACGTCACCAACAAGAGACGTCGGAAGAACTTGTTAAACGATTAGAACGAGATCACCCGTAGGGCAGGTACTTTGCTAGTATTTAGAAGGTGCTATGTTTATAAAGACAGGTATGATTTCCCAGCCACAGTTCCAAACATAATAAAATCCATTTATAAAAAAAACGTTATGGTAAGATTATGTGATTCTTATTTGGTAACGAGAAAAACAACAGCAGCTATCAGCACAAGTTAGTGGTAAATCTATGCATTTTTAATTTCGCGGCCCTTGTGCAGCGCTTTGTGACCCTCGGGTGAAAGGCGCTATATAAAATGCTATTATTATTATTATGTATACCAAAATGCTGACCTATTCTGCTTGCTACATCACCACAAAGATAACGATAACAAAGATCCCCCGTATAGCCTTAACAGACTGTTGGGGCAAGCTACATCACCACAGCCCCCCCCACACACAATATCCTGAGATCTAGTGGAATGTGGCTGGAAACAATGAGAGCCATCAACAAAGAGCACCGCAGCTGGGCAAAGTCCTGCTTTGATGCGACGCATCATCAACTCTAAATCAGCTTTACCGTGGCTACAGTTCACGTGCCACGTCTCACATCGGTAACGCGAAGTCCTGAATGGCCTCGGGGAGAAATATGACATTACGAGACCTCATTATACATGATGCAGTACAATGAGCGCTATTTATAGAATGTTGAAGTTATTAAAATTACCGTGCAATGGACGGGTGTTACTTCGGTCACAAATGACTGCTACTTTCGACAAAAAAATATCTTATGAGCGTGACTAGGTGCAATTACTGCAGAATGAAATGGAAGGACTGGTCTTAAAATCAAAGATACGAGCTTATGATTCATCCGTTAAGGGTTATTGGCATGCTGAGCTGATCTTTTTAAAAAAGGACATTGAATTATTTGATACATAACGTCCAATTAAGGTGAGACTTTAAAGGTAATTTGCGCACACTGGTAACACATGAATCATCTCTCTCAAGGTGGTTTAATGCAGCAATCCCAAAGTAACAGGCTGAATATTCTTAAGAGCCTTTTAAAGTACGTAAACTTTTCACCCCAAGAGGCTATAACAGCAGCGTGGAGAATACGATCAGCAGTACACCGTGACGACACCGTGGGATGCCAATGCTGCCTTGATCACATCCGAGGACGGTGTGAAATGTGATTCTAGCAGCAGGCCCAACACTTGTGCAATGCTCTCTGTAATTGCAGCTAATGGCAAATTTCCTCCCCAAAAATGTCAAGACATTAATTTTCCATTAAAGAAACACCATGACCTGCCGTTAACCTCGTAACTGCTCCAACTTAACCTCTGCCCCTGGATAGACGACATTATCTCTTGCCGGCAGACACAGGAACCCTCCGGATATTGTCCGCCTGATGCGTAAACCATCAAGGATACGGTCACTGTTGCATTTCCATCAATACCACGGAGACATCGATGATGCAATATGATTTTTAAAAGTGCCAGTAGATTCCAGATGGACCATCTGACGTTATACCCGTGGTGTCAATAACGCTGTGTGGTTGGCACTCTGCAGTCAAATGACCAAGTTGCCAAGCAGCTGCAACCACACCATCTTGTGCTAACGTTTGAACCTTGTTCAACTCGGACGATATTGCTAGGAGCTTAATTATTTATTTCACTTTCAATATTAATCTCACTTGTGAAATAAAAAATAAGGCTATTACATCGTGTACTTTATTGCAATGTTATCTTCTGGGATGGATAGACATGTCTTCTAATCAAACAAACACATAAATAAGGCCAACAATATCTCCTTTCTAAATCTGACCCTCGACTCAAAAATAATCTTGTTTAATTTTCATTTCCCATCAACAATTGTAAAGAAAAAAAACCCTTCTGTTTTATGTGCAGGGCCAGATATATCACGAGAATACAGGGTATTCCCACAGAGACACTCTAGTTTACAGTATATGCAATTTAACCTGCAGCGTGTTGTTGGGAATAGTGTGTTTGTTTATTTTGTTGTTTATACTCTCTAGAAAGACGCTAATGGGAACCGTGCTGGTCATGGGCCCTTCTCAACAGCTTTTGTAGTGGGTTTGTGTGAGGCTGACTGCCACCCCCGGGGCCAAAGTGACCACAACTCCAGTCTCTGGACGTGCTCATCGACTGACCCTGTCGCCCCACTGTCAGCAAGTGACCCCTGATCAGACTCACTGGTGGGATCAGGGCTCTCCATCTACGCCGCTCCAAGAGTGGTTGTCGCCGGCTGGGCATGACGAGCCGACGACAATACAAAATATCTTATAGTAGTAAGTCACTTTACTTTTTTTGCAAGAGCCGATGGAAGATATTTGAAATCCTCTCCAAAATTCATCACCATTTCTCCGCAGAGATTGGACCCCCGGGAGTGTATCTTGCATGGACTAGATCAGCAACTCGGACGTAAAAATGTAACGTTAAAGACACACAGCCATACGATGGATGGATAGATTTGCTTGCACCCTGCTTGCCTATGTTGCACAGCTTTGTGAATCTGAAGCTACTGGGTGTACACACATCAGGTGGCTCAAGCTCGATCCTTAATTAATGAAGCCGTTGAATGGAAGTAAGAGTATTATCATGGACAGAGGTAATTCCTGTTTAGTTTGTCTATAGCACTTCACGATTGCAAATGAGACTCGCCCTGGTGCCTTGAGATCTCACCTGGTTAAACACAACAAACTTGAACTCACATTGATCGCGTTAGGAGCACGAAGGCAACACACTATAAACAGTTAAAGCTTCACAAGCAATTTGGTGAACTCACCAAACCAACTGAGTTAAACAGCACCGCGGTAATTGTTTGTAGTTTGTGATACGCTTCACGAGTAGAACTGAGGATGTTCCAAAGCAGCAAAGTGCATCATAATAAATCTAAAAGTTCGAGGAGCTGGAAATGTTTACAGAATTATCCAAAGCGTGCAAACAGTGCGATGTGAAGACGAGCCAGGGGTAAGACGTGTGTACACAAACCCCCTAAACCTGTCAAGGGAGAGCAGCGAGCGAGACGCACACACTCTCGCACGGTTAATATTGGCAGAGCGTCGGGACATCCAAGGCCAGGCCAGCGTTGGCTAAAAACGCAAGTTCTCTCACGAGTTCACCTTCGGACGCGACTGCAAACAACGCCTCTCATTCACATCCGGCAGTGTGAGAAGAATTAGTGCTGGCAGGTGTCGTCAGTGTGCCAGACGTGATTAAATGCGTACGCACAGTGCACTATGATGATCAGACGCGGCGGGTTGCGGCGCCCACAACGCCGAGCTCATCGCTCGAGTTCCGTGCGTCGCTCCGCACCTACGCTCGTGGGGATTCAAGAGCCGCAGCACGTCGACATCCGCACGTTACGCTGGTGTCAGGATGAAGACTATCAACTATTGTCATGTCAACCTGCAGGGTAACCGCCCTGCGGGCGATCTTGTTCCAGGCGTGTAACACGTTCTGCTGACGGCAGGATTAAGGCGGAAGAGGGTTGATGATACAAGTGCGAGTGGGAATTTAAAGATGAAATAGTGCTAAAGTGGAAAGTGAAGGTGATATAGGAAATAAACGCCTTGAGCGTTGTGCAGATACAATTTGTGGTCACAAAGTATTCGAAGCCAGTACCCTCGGTGCGACCATAGATATATACATACAAAATACTTGCTCCGTTATATATAGATGATGAAATACGTGCGAGGGTTCATTTGTATTTATTCGGAGGAGGGGAGAATTGATTGATTCTTTATTTCAAAAGGGCGCAATGAACCACTTGCGAATCAAATCACCCCTCAATTTATTTTCATTTTTCAGCAATTATGTATACACAGATAACATACGAAAATGCCGATTGCATAACAATTGGTTATTTAGGTATCAGAGCAAGAAAAAAAGGAATGATCATTGCTGTTTGCAGCCATTGGCATAAAGCAGCTTACAAGAAAGCCATCGCGGCGCATTTAAAAGTTCGGCACGCTCCTAGAATGTTTAATTTGTTACAGCTCCTCTCTATAATTGGCTGTCAGAATTTGTAGTGCCTGGTTGCAGCAGACCGTGATAATGTCACATGCTAGTAAACCCGGAGCAGCCAGACCCATGATTCAAGGCTTCATTTGCAAACTTCGCTTTTAGAGCTCGTGCTGCAAAACTGGGTCGGTTGGATGCATTCTTCTGGAAAACAAAAAAAAATCATTAATGTGACCTTGTCATCATTTGCATTAGCGCTTGCTATAACCATGCGGTTGATACAAATCCATCATCGCCAGAGCGTAATCAGCAGGAAAACTGGAATTGGAGATTGGAATTTGTGTGGCTGTATTTATTCAATCCCAGGTCTCCCATGAAACAGAAAATCCTGAATTAACTAGTCTCCAACCTGTCTAAATGTGGCCGTGGAATGGAGGGTCCTTTACACTGCATTCTACTCCTCCCAGTCTGCAGCCAGAATATTAAAGATGACTTTGACCGAGCATACCACATGTTGGCGAAGCAAGAAGCCATCGCTCCGGCATATCTTCGTCCATTCTCTCCGTGCTTTATAGTGTACACATTACCCGCTGCACGCAAAATGTCCTCGCAACAACGACAAATGTCGGCCCATGTCTGTTATCATCACCCAGGATTTGCAGCGATGAAATCAGCTCCTGCGCAAGTGTTAGATGACTTAAGTACATCGCAGGATTCCGAGAGATGGCGTAGGCTTGGGGAGGTCTTCATCCAGCAGTGGCTTGACCATGGCTGATGATGCTGATTACGTTAAATGCTAATACATTTAATTTTCAAGATTTTGGAAGTTTCCCCATTTGTCACACAGTTCTCACCTAACAGTTCTGAATTATATATCACTCCGTTCCATCATATAGTACGAACGAAACAAATGTGTGCACACAAATGACGAACACGGTGGCTATAAAGTGGCCATATAATCATATCTCACAACAACACGTAACAACGTTCAGGGCCGCTGGAAACAATTTGTATGTACCATGTATCTTACACAGTTCCTTATTTGGCAGTCAAATCCATTACGGTGAGCAGCGCGGCCACCCATTAGCACCGCAGCCGACCGAATCAACGCTGGCGAAAATAACTCGCCCTAAGATGGAGCACGATTGCCACTGCAACACATTACCAGTGTCCCGTTGCACTAGGATCGCTCAACAGCCACCGTGTACTGGAATGTAAATAAGATGCGAAGTATTACAGCCAGAAGGTCCCGGGTTCGAATCCTGGCTCAGGTGCCTTTCTGTGTGGAGTTTGCGTGTTCTCCCCGTGTCCGCGTGGGTTTTTGCTGGACACTCCGGTTTCCTCCCACAGTCCAAAGACATGCTGTTGCATAGGTTAATTGGCCTGCTGACTAAATTGCCCCCCGGTGCCCTGAGATGGACTGGCCTTGCGCCCTGTGTCTGCCGGGAGAGGCTTTGGCTCACCGCAACCCTGTATAGGATAAAACGGTTTCTGGCAATGAATCAATGATGAAAGCCTGAGGGTGGCGTCCGTCGGCAAGCGCCTGGTGGCCGGGTGACCCACGGAACCCGGTAAGGCTCAGCCCGAAATAGTTACGTGGAGCAGCCTTGTGGGCCCACCACTCGCAAGGCAAAGGGTCAGGGCCGGGTGCGATGCCGTCACGGCAGCGAAAAGGACGGACTTAGACGGACGAGACCTTTGCAATGGAAACTGGCTGTTCGGACGTGGAATGTCACATCTCTGGCAGGGAAAGAGCCGGAGCTTGTGGAGGAGGTGGAAAAGTACCAGCTTCACATAGTTGGTATCACCTCCACACGCAGCATTGGTTGTGGAACTAAACTTGTCGATCGGGGGTGTTCTCTCTTCTACTCCGGGGTGGCATCTGGTGAGCGGCCCAGGGCGGGTGTGGGGATACTCACAAGCCCCCTGCTTGGTGCTGCACAGTTGGAGTTTTTCCCGGTGGACGAGAGGGTCGCCTCAATGAGACTTCGGGTCTCGGAGAGAAAAACTTGACTGTTGTTTGTGCGTATGTACCCAAATAGCAGTTCAGAGTACGCGGCCTTCTTGGAGTCAGTCGGTGCAGTGCTCGATAGGGTGCCGTCTACTGACTCCAAAGTCCTCCTGGGAGACTTCAGTGCACACGTGGGGAACGATGGAGAGGCGTGATTGGGATAAATGGTCTCCCCGATCTAAACCTGAGTCGTGAGTTGTTACTGGACTTCTGTGCTAGTCATGGATTGTCCATAACAAACACCGTGTGTACCTGGTACCTACAGCTCCGGCAACCATTACCGCTCCTGCACTCCACGTGTCCCATTTTAATTAGTCTCAACGTGTCTTCTTCTTTCCTGATTAAACTGCCGCTTAAATCACGCACAAACTTGGAGTGGCGGTGTGGCCCGAAGGTAATGTTCAATTACGTACCGGTCCAAGGTCTGCAGGTTCACGGACCCGAGCGATAAATCAATATAAGAATTAATGAATGGTAGAACGTTCATCATCGTCATTCGTGATGAATGAACGCCTGTCCAAGCCGTCGCCAAATCGCACGGTTCTCCGATGGAACGAAAATGTACAATCAGCATTAATGTTTGGTTTACTTTACCTTTTTATCTGGCCGAATGGCCCTTTGGCCAAGCACTTGAGTAACAATTGTGAAGCTACCAGCTCAAATCCTGGATTGGTGTTAATTCCGTCCAACATGCCTTCTGGGCTTATGAAATGAGAGCCACAATGTGCTATGTCACCAGTGGATTTCCTAAGAATAGACAAAGCCCCGACTAAAGGAATGTGGAATGTCTACCACAGGTTCCATAAGGGTTGCCAGCAGACACAGAACCACTCCATGCTCATTTGAAAATGGAGACACTGACACTGCCATTAACATAGTGCATGCAAACAATGTTCAGTTCATTGTTGCACTGTTGTCTTTGCCGTCATGGATCGTGATGTGCCGTACTTATTTGTCCTTCTATCAAAAGCCAGGTTGGGGTCGACATGAGCCGATTCCCAAGCTAGCATGACCGGGGTCACAGGGACATGAGCGAGCTACCAGCCAGGGCTTACCCACTCGTGCAACACGAACAATGTGCCGTCCTGCTCCATTGAAGCCTCAGCAAAGCGGTTTGATGTAAATAAGCACCTTTGTTTTACAAACTCATCATGGTGTCGTTCCTGTACATTCTGCTACCAAAGTGCGACTGTGCACGCTTCATTCGAAAATTATCATGTCAAAGTATACCACAAAAATCACCATACCTTTGAGCATTTGCTCCTAGTGATATATAGCTATTGCAAATATGTTATTGGAAACATTTATACTGTGAATTTAATTGTATTGCCACTTTGAAGCTTTTTTTAACAAGACAGGTGACCTTTTAACAGAGAATTACACGAGCAGGCCTGAGTTTATACCGCATACCGTGGTGATTATAATAAACAGCACAGGTTCACACACACACACACTACGTTCACAATTTGGTGATAATAATATGTATTTAAATAGACCACCTCGTTTCCGCACTGCGTGGCTCTATATGTGAAAATAAAAACTGTCCGTGAAGTATTTTGACGTTTCAAACGTGGTTGCGCTGGGTAGTTACTCCCTATAAACATGGATCGTAACCTTCTAAAGATCATAGTCATATCGTGGTGGAGGGGGCTGCGTGGTCAACTGAAAACCCAGAGCTAGGTCATCTGGAGTCTAGTACTCCTGCTAGGGTCTCCCTTGGTGAAGAGGTCTGGCGGAGGTCCCAGACAAGTAAAGATTCGAAGACCCTTCGACTCAAGTAGCGTAGTGTCAAGAAGGGCATCCAATACCCCCGCCATTGGAAGGCAACAGGCCAATCCGGGTCAACCTGGATACTGTCCGTTTAAACCGGCAACAACAAACCGCGTAAATGCTGTATAAGGATGTGTCTATCTTATTTCTCTGTGAACGGACCAACCCCTAAACCCAATTCCTGTTATCCATGGCCAGAATCGATCTGCCGAAACTGCTATAATGCACTGGATCGTCATGATCCACAGCTATGTCTCAGACGAGACAATTCACCGCAAAGTGGCGGCGACTCGGATTATCCGCTGCTATTTCATTGGTCAGTGGAGCCGCGTGGCATATTCCTTCTGACATCTGAGACCTTTCGGTGTGGAATGACGATGATTTTGGTGGTGGTGTTCATGACGATGATGGAGATAATGTCTGCCACCGGGACCGTTACCGGCCCCATGCCTCGTCAATCCTTACATACATGAGATAAATCCACAAATGCCCCTAATCTGGCCCTGGGGATACAAGCTAAGAGCATCCTCAACTGTGCCCTAAACTACATTTCAGATTGTTTCCAATAAACTGTGTTTTATGAATTGCTATTTATTACACACTTAAATCGTACAAGTGAAACCCTTTTGTTAGCAGATTAGCACAGGCTGGCATTTATACTGTAGCACACACGAAAAATATCACGCCAATATTTCCATGAAGAACTTAACGTCCCGTTTTCCATTAACAAGTCCTTTGATTAAAGG
>JAZEWU010000001.1:5341470-5369619 GCA_036362915.1 Geotria australis
GATCGACACTTTTGCGATGCCTCATCCAGCAGTGGAGCTCTGACACTGCTGTGGTCTGGGCCTGTTTCCCATAAGATTATCATATTATTTACTATTTAGACAACGCCCTTATCACGCGTCATACATATACTAAATAAATAAAGACACAAGCATTAATAAATAAAGATCACTTCTTGCTTCGAAGTGATTGTGGCCGTATCTATGTGGTGAATAAATGTGCCTTTAAAAGTTTACGGATTAAGCACTGGTGACTGTCGACAAAGTGCTAATTTTATCGACACTGTAGGATCGATGGCATCGTGGAGAGGCTAACTGAACCTTCAACGAACCTTCAACTAGCATCTGAACTCGCAACCTTGATGTGCAACCACGCATTCGTTAATTGATCGATATTGACACCTAAGCTCACAATACAATACGAAACAAATTGGATATTTATAGCGTCTAAATGCCACCGCATCTCAAGATCCTGTACAAAGTGTTGAGACACGAGTACTCTGAGCAAAGAATGTTTACTTATGTATCAGTCAAGCGAGAGAGTGAGTCAGAGAAGAGGAATATTGAGCTTGTCAATTTGCGTGTTTGTTACGTCGCAGGGAATCCCGTAAAGAGCTTGCAAGCTCACTGAGCATTTTCTGCTGTAATAATAAACATCTATCTAACAGGGACCGTCATTTTAATGCAAAGACGGCGAGGATAGGAAAGTTCCAGACGCCGAAGGCAGCTGAAGAGAATGTGCGATCTCACACCGAGTCTATCGTTACCGGAAGATTCGACAGAAGGCCTTGATTGTGGCAGCTGAGGGTGAGAGTAGGTGAGTGTAATGAGATGAGACGGGAGACAGGCGCGGGGGGCAAGTCCATGGAGGATCTGTGCACTAACTCTACACATGTATAGAAGCAGACAGAACACGTGAACATCCAGCTCAAAACATACCAAAGGCCAACTGATGCTTAACAAGCACATAATGAGGGAATGTTGACACAGCACCAAGCCCTAGTACAGCGTGAATGGATCGGGGAATAAAAGCATTTGGCAGTGGCCAACTTTCGTGAATTATTGAATGCCCTAAAATAAACAAAAATTTCCAGCGGAATAATAACTTGATAGCGAAAAACCAAGAAGAACTGCAACACCACACTGATTATTACACGGGGTCAAAGGGCAAATGAATGTCAAAGATGTAAATATCAAAAGGGGAACTTTGCAAGGTGGATTCGCTGTCTGACCTATCGTTTCGCCCTTGCCTCGGCCCATTAAGCAAACTGATTTATGAGCTGGATTCAACCTAAATGCAATAGGGGGAGAATTATCCCGCAGGCCATCAAAGCGAGTGTTTAGACACAGCCTTAAACTGCACCATTTAAATAGAAAACAACAAACGGAGCAAATCAAGCCTTTGAGCGCATTCTGTGATGATATAAGAATGGGAATTTGACTGCAGGAATGCAGAGAGGCCTGATTTACAAAGGGGAAGCTACTGTAACACTGAGGACATTCATCTGGATTGCAAATGCGAGTATGAAAGAACTTTAAAATACTCTGGTATGGTTGACAAGCATGGAGAAATAGAAAGACATTTGTTTAAGTTGGAAGAACGTTATAAGCTGGTTTGCACCTTTTCACAAGTGCCTAGCTCAAGCCCGCAGACAATGGCAGAAAAGTACAGAGGAAGTGACATGTACTGATATAAGTTTTGACGACTTGATATCTGAATGAGGAGGTGGCTATCAGGTACACAGGTGTGGGAAAGAAAGTAGGCAGGGAATGGATAGGGTTGCCACCTGTCCTGTTTTTTCAGGATCATCCTCAGCTGTCCTGGGAAATATTTACGTTTTCCTGAAACAAGTCATTCATTGCCTAGGCTTTTGCCAGTTACGCGTACGACAGTCCTCTCTTTCTCTCTTATTCTGTTTACCCCTAACAACAACATGTCCCGGTTTTTTGTGCCTCTTAGGTGGCAGCCCTAGGAAAGGATCAGGAGGGGTCAAAATTGTGCTAGAAGGTTCTAGAACAGCTTTAAATAGAATACAAGCAATTAACCGAGTTGGACACTCCAATAGCTGCGTATAGCTTTGGGGTAATAGACTATAGATTTGCCACAGGAAGCTCAAAATAACTCGGACGCAAGGACAAAGAAATGTCTACATGAGTCGTTGACGGAATCCAGCGCATCCCAAGGCGGTGCGCGCGGTGCATGCCCCATGATGAGCGAGGACTGGGGGCTCATTGAAATTGATTACGGCTACATTCCCATCAGCAGCCACCCAAGGAAAAAATCAACTTCCACCTCAATAATCAAACCTGGCCAAGGATTCCAATGGGCCTGGGTAATGTATCAAGAACCCTTCGTTGACAACACAAAACAAGCATCAGAGGTCACAAAACAACGGATGAGATTTGTAAACACCAAGGGCCAGACCACGAAATAATGAATAATGGGTGGCAGGGTGGGAGCGGTGGTAACATCTGCGCCTTGCAGAGACAAAAGCCCTGCCCGAGGCGGTTCGAGTCATGGCTTGGGCACCTTTCTCTGTGGCGTTTGTGTGTTCTCCCGCTCTTCTGAGTGGGTGTTCCTCTGGGTTCTCCGGTTTCCTCCCACAACTAAATAACACTTACTAATGAATTCGCCAATAACATCATAAGATATAGGACGCAGTGCGTGGCGAGTTACTGCTGGCTAACTGCGTGGCTGTCTCCTGCCCCTCTGCTGATTACCTCGCGCCTCCGAGTCGTTCTCTCTTCGAATGAATACCTTCGAAATTGAATATGTGCTCGTAATAAATCGTATTTATTACTCTAATAACTAGACAGACCATTAATTCCATGTAAATTGGGGGAACTGCTTCGCATCCCATATGCACACAAATAATTTATAAGAGGGGACAAACGAGACGGAATGCTCAATACTGACTGTCGCTTCTCAAGACGATGGCCTGCAGAGGCAGCGGTTCACAGCCAGCGGTTGAAGAAATACGGAGGAAACCTGAGCAATGCAGGCGTTGCCGTGCTGCATTAGAGAGCCCTGTCACACATGACAGCTGGGTGTAAAGTATTAATGGCAGGATTCTACACTAGCAGGCATACGTTATGCCGTGGCCAGGCTGATGAGCTGGAAGTTGTGCAAGCTCTCTACAGGCTACCTGCAATAAAAGAATCATTGGGAACATGAACCTCAGCTCAGTTGGAGGTCACTCATTCCCCTCTGCGTTCCCCAGAGCAAAACTCCCTTGCAGAGGCACCCGAGCCGACAGCACCACTGGTAATGAGTTGGTCAAAATCAATTGGAATACACACGTGCCCACAGACAGGAAAGTGGACGCCAGAAAAGCCAGACATCATTCTAATAGAAAATCAGACGCTGTAAGGTACCGAGCATCGAGATGACGGTCCCCGGTGACCACTGCGTGCTACGGATGGATGAAGAGAAGGTCAAGAAACATCGCAAGATGCCATCGTAAAATAAGACGGGCAATCAAAGACGACATCGAAATAGTCCCCACCGCGCTTGGGACCACGCGAACCCGTGGCGAAGATGTTCAATGTCGGTGTGGACACGCTCCCAGTGACAGCAACACCTTACCTCCAGAAGTACGCGGTTCATGGAAGAATTAAGGTCCTAAGGAGGACCGTCGCCGTGAATTTGCGATGACAGTACAGAACTATCAGTTACAGTTCGGTCTGACGAGTACTGTATAGGGTTTTCTTCATGCACCAGCATGTAAGCAGCAACGCAGTTGTGCAGATTACCCCAGGAGACAGGGATCGGAAGAGGGCAGGTGGGGACATGTGTAAGTATGGATATGGTCACAGGACGTAGGAGTATGACAGACATGTGTATATGTATGCACCAGCTTTGAAGGCTCATAAGCCAGCAAGCATACTTGTGTTCTGTCCTGCGGGGCAAGTACACGTCACGTGTGTGTGTGTGTGTGTACATGTGTGTACCATATGTGTGGGGAGCAGTGGCTTGGTGGTTAGCGTGCTGAGCTACAAACCCGGTGACCCGTGTATGATTCCCGCTCACGGCCAACATCAGTGACCATTTTCTGAACCGGTCCTGGTCCTCCCCTAGGTGGACTCAGCCTTACATGAGTAACTAGTGCGGTGTGTAAACATCGCCATAGGGAGACGAAAGCGGCCGAGGGTGATGCTAGCCATCCACCACCTCGTGCCAAGTCAGCCTTCACAGATGCTTGCTAATGGTACTTGACCCTACAGTCTGTTAAAGGCTATACGGGGAATCTTTGTACCATATGTAGGCACAGTGGGGAGCACGCATTGCATCTGCAAGCCATCTCAATCCATTAACCCATAACACCTGGAGGGTTTGCCCCATGACATCCTAAAAATGAGCCTTCAATACCTCACGTGGCCTCAAAGTTCACCTCGCCTGGCACAAGCGTTGTGGCGATTTCACCATCGCTTAGTGGTGAATGTCGGCTGTTGAGGCATCAGCGTGCGTGAGCATGCACAGAACTCGATGGTTTCAATTCACATAAGGCTTATGTGAATTGAAACCATCTCGGTGATTTGCTCATGTGCTGTCGCCAGCCACAAACAATAGAATACCCAACTAACAATGTCGGCATCGAATGCATCATCACCTTCCGGATTCTTAAAGAGTACAGTGTTATTAGTGGTACATTTTAGTGAGGCTCCGAGCCAAAGAAAATGACTAACATCGCTTGATAATGTGAGCCTTAAATGTCGCCTAAGGTGAATTAAAGAACAGGTTTTTTTTACAAGCGATGGCTCGTCAAGACATCCAAACACATTAATAACATGCAAGCGCACAAGGAATAGGACACCAAACTGACACGTGTAAACACTGTGCAAGCGCACATCTAGGCCAAACGAAAAGTGTGTTTATCAGCGTACGAAAACATTTTGTTAATGTAATGGATGTATGCAATTTTACTAATTGCCTATTCATTTTTGAATGATTAAATGGCATAGCAGGACTATTGTATACAATTGATTACCCATTTAGAATTGATTTAGCCGAAGAGCCTCACTAATAACTGATAATGCGATTTGTCATACCTCGGCTGCATCAGCTCAGCTTTTGCGCATGATTTACTGCAGACCCGAACTGCTCCCGACTGAGTGGACACCCAAATGTATGCGTGCTCGGTTAAGTGCAGGCAAGTGTGACGACATCTCCCCCCCCAATCAAGTCACAGCACAGACTGCGAATGTGACCCATATCCGTACCTACACTGCTTTGACTGGGCTTGACCCGGCTGCTTGAACAAATTATTTGGGGAAATCTGCGTTGGCAGCGGTGCACAAGCACAACTGACCAAAACAACTCGGCACACGGTCGTCAAATAACATATCGACTTCAAATGAAAAATGTATATAATAGGTGACATTTCAGGCATTGGCCCTTCTTTACTTAATGTAGAAATCATCTGCAGCACTTGAGTGATTAAAAGGCCACCCCTCGCATAAACGGCAAATATATTTGAGATACGCGGCGTGAAAAAAAAAACAGTCGTGTTTATTTCTGGCTATGATTACACGGCGAAGTGTAAGCAATAGCCGAGCATTCGTCTGACATAAACCTGCCAAGCAATTTCAAACGACTCATATTTAATGAGGCTTAAACATTTCCCACTCGCACATTATCGTTGCTTGTCAAGTGCTTTGTTGGGGTAACAACGTGCAGGTAGCACGACTGACTTCAATTTACATGTGCTAATCTGTTTCTGATAGTTGTCTAAATGCTTTCCATGTGCTGCCTAGCATATGAATTTCATGGTTGGCTGTGTTTACAAGAAATATTTATCAAGAATATTAAAATAGAATATTAAACAAATGCAACATGCATAAAAATTGAGGTGGCGGCCAGGGGGCTGAAAGGGTGAGGGCACCGAGCCAACAGCACTGAGATCCTTGTTTCTGAAAGCAGGTTTCAACAGCCTATGATTAAACCAGGTTCTGATATGTAGTGAATTGATGGTCACAACCTGGTCACCAAGGACGGCAAAAAAACCCAGAACATATTAAATTAGGTTTTCCAGTTAATTTGGCGAAATTCCAGTTCTGAGAATTAAAAAAAATTCTGGTTGACCGTCGTGAATGAAGTTCTTTGTCTCCCGGCACAATGCTGATAGCACAATTATAATAAATTGGAGCAGAGGGGGGAAAAAGCGAATTCTGATGGTCATTACAGCTGTCGCGATTTTTTTGAGAACCACTACGTCCACAGGGGTATCGCTTGAAGTTTAATGGCTCAGTGACAGATGGTGGCCACAGGCATGACTATGCAGTAATCATCAGCACGTTCCCAGCCAGGGCCTCCATGAAAAACAAACGTCTAAAGATCTTGGGAAGGGCAGCACAGGAAATCACGTACAGTAATTCTGCATATTGTAAGTGTATGCGATCCTCTAACAGCAGTGTTCAAAGCCATACCTGGCTTTGAAAGAACCTGTTGGGCAGGAAACCTAAATTATCATCCCAGTCACCATGGAAAAACTGCCACAAATTCACGTTTGTACCTAAATTGGTCACAGTGAGCTTTTGAGTACAAATACTGAGAGCGGTGCCAAAACATTGTTACCAATCATCGAGATATTGCTACTTGCTTTCATTTCAGTCACGCTATGGTCTATATATTTCCAAAACATTTGCCAAATGACTAGAAATGCTAATTAGATATAGACCAATAAACGTAGGTTCCAGTAGCTTAATGTTTTCTCAATTTATTGCCATTGTGCTACTGACATAATGTCAGAACAGTGTCCCCCTGTATGTCATAGAATGACCCCATGTATCAGAGAGATTTTTCACGGGACTTCAAACGGCCTTTCTTCCTTTGCACGGTAGGCAGCATGCATTTTCCATATACCCTGCCAAGAAGATTGCCGCAGAGCTGTATGTAACCAGCTTTAATTCGATGGTGGGGGATTTCATGGCACGGTCATTGGGTGACCCAGCTGAGACCATCAACTCACTATACTTGTAAACGCAATTCAGTCAACGGTGGCTATCCCGATTTTACCCCACGATCTCAGTGGCACGGGCTCAGCACTCTGACCTGAAATGCGAAAATGGCTAGGCATGCCTTGCACCAAATCCACGGTGTGTCTTTGACCCAGTCTATGAAGAGGCCCCAAGTGAGCACTGCGTTGGGATACAAATACAATGTTAAGTTGAACCGATACAAGATATGGATATATTTTAGTCCCCTAAATTAATAACTCAAACAACAAGAAGAGTACAGTCATTACATTGAATATATTTACTTGTAGAAAATGGCACAGGGCAACTTGAAAACAGGTTGGGCCAACAGGAAAATTGGTTACACACGGTTAAAATATGGCCCTTGATCAAAGAAAAACTGCTGGAGGTGTTTTATTGGAAACTTATACAGCCATTGGAAAATGTATAATTACAAATATAATTACACTTCAAACTCAATTTTAACATTCATTGATTGCCAATGACTTTGGATTAATGTGTAGCCTGGTAAGCATTATCCTATACAATGCAAATCGGTATTCTCTATGCTTTGCAGACATATTTAAACACGAACTGCTAGAAAGCAAGGATGTACTTTACGTGACAGAATAGCAGATTCTCAATCATAAGCACGTAAGTTGAAATTACAACTTCCTCATAGTGTTCCGCTATGTCCCGTTCTCCAATCGGGATTTCTGAATTCTATTTTAACCCTATGGGACCACGGACATTTATGAAGTTGGACGTTGCCCAAATGCACGTTATGCGACGCATGACTGTAAATGCGCTGGCCAGTTTAGCCTAAAAATAAAATCACTAGTATTTAATACAGTATAAAAATGATATAAAGGATAGTATTTACCAGAATTACATACAAGACGTTTATGTCTATATCATACACTGCTAACTGTATTGCACCATATTTGCTATGAACAGTGGATTAAATATTGAAAAACCATTGCCATTTGCTGGCACAAAGTTGGCTGCACGGCCAATGTTATGAGTTTGATGGATTATTCATTGCCGAAAGCAAAAAAACAAACCGCCATTTTTTTTTTGCAATCTGCATAAATCACGAGCAGTCGGGTTACATTCTACACATTGTCTTTCAAGATGAAGGAATCACAGAGACGTTTTCATGCGGTGTCTATTTACGGCACACTTGCGAGCGGAAGAAAATGCTCTGCAGGATCAATCGTAGACAATGAAGGGTGTGCCACCAATTCCTGGAAAAGAATTGAGTTTTCTCCCAACGACGTGGACAGGCGCTAGAGACTGGGCAACAACCGGTGTTCCAAAAACGCAACCGGTGTTGAAAGGCAAAAGACCATCTGAAAAAATAACAGGTCCTGGACCCGTCTCGTGACAGTAGAGCAGGTTGTCTTAATATTAAAATATATAAATACTGTACAGTAAATCAATGACACATACAAGTAATATATTGCATATCAGTTTATATAGTAAAATCATTCATCTTGTGACATCTAATAGCCACTTATCTGACAGTAATACATTACCGTATCTCCGAAACGTAAACCTGAATGGGCGAGAATGCATTCAGCTGCACGAACACTTGAAGCCGGTGATTCTGCTCGGAGCTGTGTGGGCATGCAGCGTGACTGCTGGCAGAGATTCTGGTGTGATTGCAGCTGTCCTCTCTGTGCAGGTGCCTGGCAATCGCTGAGCCCGTAACAGATCACATGGCCACCAGGTGCACAACAATGTCCGTGCAGTGCCCAGGGTACGTCGTTTAAAGTGCATTAGGTTGTACGTACAAACGCCATTCTCTCTGCAACGTGTACAACCGTCAAGACACGGGAGATGTGCTTAGCCAAAACGAACGTTGGGTGTATACTGATGTAGGTTTTCACGCCTGATGATGCCTCCGACGTGGGAGGCGACACTCGACACGGCTATCCTGAAAGAACAGCTAAGGAGAGCAATTCTCCAACGTTAGGTATTTTTTGTAGAATTGTATGTCAGACTGGGGTGGATACATTGTGGGCAGCAGAGAGAAGTGCAGAAAAATTGTACCGTACTATGCTCCAACGTCTACGCTCCCGCTCCCATCATCAACCCGCGCTGATCTGTATCGTGAAGTCTGGTTAGATAACCTCCAGCACGTTCACAGCGTGGGGCTAGTCTCATCCATCAATGGATTGACAAGAGGGCTGTGCACGTGCACATCAGAGCACCGGGAAGAACAGCATGGGAGTCAAAGATTTGCCCGACGCACGATTACGTTGTCACGAATCAGAATCGTTTCAACGCTGTGCTTAATGTTGCGGCCTCTAGGTGGCTAGAGGCGGTCACGTAATCCCATTATATTCATACAACACACGGGAATTGGAAGAAGAAACAGTCTGGCGTGTGGTTCAATGCATACATCGTGAGCTTAATCGATCCGCCGTTACACCCTTGCTAAACAGCTTGACGGTCACCGTGCTCAACAGCAAGTCGGTTTTCTTCAGAGCCCTTAAGCTTTAGATATCTTCTCCAGCAGCTATCTCTAATTCTGCACATAACCACCAAACCTCAGTGGCTGCAAAAAAAACCCCACTAAATAGAGCACAGTAAAATTACCATTTGAAAGAGCAACCTATTGTGCATGGCTGTCATAGTTAAAATGGCAAAGTGAAACTAAATTGCAATAGAATAACATCTGCCACTAAGTAACTATGGTTACAGAAGTCTTGCCTTCGTCAAGTAGGAGACAATGAATCTCAATGGGTTTTCACCTGGTTAAATGACAACCCAAAAATCTAAGCATATCTGTAGTGCTTCTCTCTAAAGCGCGAGATCCAATTAGTTGAACGCCGAACACAAACTCATGCATTTATGTGTACAAGCTGCCGTTTTATGCCTGTAAAATGCCAAATTATGATTGTGCATTTGTAGAGTAGAGACAAACTGTTGTTTGTTACTTTTAAAAAAAGTTACACACGAATCAAGGGTAAAACAACGTATGTTTTTGACACCGACTAATTTTTATATGTTAGTATATCTTGTTTATCTTGCCTATCTTGTTTAAGTGTATGTCCCAGCAATTCTGAAAGATATTCATTCCACTTGTTCATTCAGTGTTCTATTGCACGGATAATTTTACCCTTATATACAGTTTCCTATCACCCATAACTGCAAAATTATTTATGAGATACGAGCATGCTTCGTGAATTCTTCCGTTTAAAGCCACGCTACGTACTGTATTCCCCGCACATTACACATTCCCTGCACGCGGAGATGAAAGAAGCAGGTACGAAGGTATTAAGGATTACTTCCGATCAGAATCAGTGACAGGATCAAATTTTGGCTCCGGCCAAAGGCAGAAACTCATTGTCAAATGGGGACCAGCTACAGTACCAATAATAAGGCTCTGCCCCTCTTATTGGAATGGACACTTCGAGAATGTCATAAACATTAACAAGAGCCACGGGAGACATCACATAAGTTGAGAGAGCCGAGACAGCGTGGATAGCCTCAGTCATAGTGGCCTTGTGATTAGAAGAGTTTGCCTCAAGGATGCCCTTGGTTCAACCATGAGCACAGGAAGATGGGAGAAAACAGTAAACAGTGAGCCACTTTCCACAACATGTTCCAAGCCCCAAGTACGAAATATGCCCTCTACAAGTGTACATTAGGGTTGATCATCCGTGGAGATATCCATCAACGCCTGTCCTGTGGATATGTGATGTCATGTGGAGAAGAGGTATTTGGCCAGGGCCAAGTCTGATTTTATACAATGATTTGTACAACAAATGAAAATCAGCCAAATTGGAGACAGATGCAAAGTAAACGTTCCTGCTACGACATCAATACACAATGATGGTGTTGGCTCTTCGGAGCTGTTCTTTCAGGATAGCTCGACATGGCTATCCCGACATGGCTATCCCGAAAGAACATCATGAATCGAGCCGTGAAAACCTACATCAGTGCATAGATACACAATGTTTCACTGAGAACACGCGTGCACACACACAGCACTAAAATGAGGTAGTAAGTTACGGCCGTTTGTTGCGACAGTTTGAGATAGCATAAACTTCTCTTTTTCTCATTTGAGGTTGCGCTGTCACATTGCTATTCACTATGGACTGTACGTGGCACGGCAGCTGTTATTCCAATGCTTTGGAGTACTCTACTAACATGATCGTATAAGCTTTTAATACCAAGGTCTTCTTTAACTCTGCCTAATGGCTGGCCGGTGCTAATCCAAAAACAGTATCGTTATTACACCGATTAACCATGTGTGGTCAGCACCTATAGTTCCATCTCAATGGAAGAGATGTGTCCGAAATGCTGCTGCAGAGTAGATTTAAGAATCGCAAGATGAATCGAGGCTCGTTTAGGGTTCACTAAAAGAGTATACTGAAATTTTTGGACATTGACCCAGCTATGCATTTATCGGGATTTTTGCGCCATGATGTATGTATGCACTGCTGGATGAAGGCCTCCCCCACATTGGCACCATTCCTCGAGGTCCCGTGATGCCAATTGATCTCGCTCCCCGTGCATGAGCTGGTCACATCACTCCATCTTGGAGGTGGTTGTCCTCTCAGGTGTGTTCACTGCTTTGAGTTACGCTTGCCGGTGAACTTCGTCCATCAGCCATAACCTCTAGGCACGTGGCCTGTCTCGGCCCACGTATTTTCCCAAACAGTCAACATGATGCCAATAACTTGTGTTTGGTCTCCAATCCAATCCAGGAATGCAACTCTGAATGCCTCAGTTTCTGTTCCATTTTCTTTGCGGGGTACATGTTTCCGTCTCTTTATGCACACTGCTATGTTGCTTGCTATCGCCAAATTCAGTTATCAAAAAACACTTCAATCTGCTCAACCTCATCTCTTTATTTCCACATTGTTTTCTATCCAAATCTGCCTTCAATAGTATCTGAACACAAACATGCTCTGTCATTTTTTCAGTTGGGAACAAGTTAGATGTGACTTTAGATTTGCTCATTTTTACGTACAGTACTTTTCACCTTTGCTGCGCTCTGTGTTAAGTTAATCAATGCGTAGTTAATTTCCATCAATTGTTATGACTCTCATCGTAAAATCTGACGTAATTAATACTTTCCCTGTTAATGGTTTTATTTCTCAAATATAATTTCCTGAATTTCCATTCAACTGTAATCTTTCATAGCTTTGGAGAGTGTAATCTTGCCTGACTGCCCTTCTGATGTGTATTTTATTGATTTAAAAAAATAATTATCGGTGTGGCTATTTAGTATTTATACAGGCTTCCATTTTTTATAGCTCTTGATTTGTGACATCAATTTACACTCAATCAAATGTCTTTGCATAGGTTACAATAGCCAGGCATAATGGAATGTGGTATTCATTTGTCTTCTCTAAAATTTGATGGATAGAGGCTGCATGGTGAATGAAGCAAAGGCCTTTCTGAAAACAGCAATCGTACCTTGTTGGTTGACCTTTAAATTGTCCGTTATTTGGATCGCTCTGATCTTTGTGAATGATGGAGGCATCATCGATTCATGATTAAAGGTATTTTTTTTATTCAACTGCTTCAAGTGCCTTTTTTGACGATGTCTGCAGTTATGATCTTAAGGTTTACCACTATTAAAATATTGCGACCCTCCCAAGGCCAAGCGGTTTATAAAATGGATGGATGGACTATTTAAATATATGGCGTTCTCTCTTTTTCCCCATTTATATCTGGAGTCCAACTATGTTCCAATTTATCAATCTCACAAAAAGCATTAACGGAATGTGACACTGCATTTCGACCAAAATTTAGTGATAAAACAGGAATGGTGACATTTCATGTGGTCCTAATGGTCCCGTGGTTTATTCACATTTCAAATTGATGAGGCACAATAGTGAAAATTGATATAAAAGTCAGAAACACAGACATAGCTCACGACGGGCACATCTGAAGATGAACGAGGCCTCATCACACCCACACGATGCTCCACAACTTTATGACAGCTTTTTTGAAGATTTCCGTATCAAAACCATGTTGAACCAGTGTGTGAGATGTGACTCAGGCCTGCGATCGACGATAACCTGCTTTGTACCACGTATACTTGATACAATTCTTTAACCGAGTAGCCGAAAACTGGTGGTGCGCGAGGGACTGGAGCTTCTCGATGAAATCTTAATCACCTTGAGAGGGCTGATCACCATGATAAATAGAAGAAACAGCAGTACCTAAACAACACATGGTGTGTGAAGCAATGTGAAGAGCTGAGCGGTAAGTAGTGTTGTGCCACTGAAACTGGCACTCGAGGTAACGTGACATTCTACCAGTTCTGTGCAACCACTGTGTACATACTGTTACTGTAAATTTTATGGTTGAAATCGGAGCGTCAAACTACATGTATGTTCACTGCGAGTTATTTTCTCCAGTTAAACAAGGTTTCATTCGCCAGAGCTTGCATGCTATCTGGAGCAATGGTCACGTCAAGAAGGCGTTCTGTTTGTATCCAGTTAAGAAGTACACCAGCGCCAAGTATCGCATACACTGTATTAACATCGGGGATATATTTCAAAGTACCATTTACAATCACAGTACCGTAAAACCGTAACTGTAAAAGAACGCACACAGAAGGCAAGAAGCCATACAAGTGAGCCAACATCCAAAGAGCAATGTAAGTTTAAATGAAACTGGTGAAGGTTTCTAAACACGCATCGCAAGACGCACACATGCAGGCACTAGCATGGTAGCATCTCTTTGGACTATGGGAATAAACCGGTGTACCCGGCGAAAACCCATACGGATACGGACAACATGCAAACTCCACACAGAAAGGTCCCCAATCCGGGATTCGAACCAAGGACCTTCTTGCAGCGAGGCGCCACCGTGCTGCCCTAGTTCTGCTCATAGTCCGTGTTTTATTTAATACACATAATATGCGTGCATAAAACTGCAAACCATGAGAACTCCACAACGTAAATTATTCGACACAATTATAGCAAGAGCATTCTACCGGCAGAGGCACTTCATGAAAAGCTGTACAATAAACCTACGGTTGTTAACAGCTCGTGAAAGCAATACGTACGCAAGCCGCCTGCTGGAATATGCACCTGCAGACACACCTATAAGAAGAAGTCTCGTTACGGCACACTGCACACCAGATATTCCGCCTGACGCTTTCCGAAAACGGCATAGCTCGAGCGTGTAGGAATTGTGCCCTGCCCGCACTGTAAACTTGCTGGCTGCACACCGACAACAGGCATCTAAAATAAACCTGCAATTGGAATCAAATGTTGACCTCAAATAAGCGGAAACACAATCTAAAATTGTGCACTGTACGGTCAAAAAAAAAAGCCTGCTCGAATATGAAATTCAAGATAATAGTCAATAACACTGCGGCCTTAAAGGGGAAAATATACGTGGGGCATTTCAGGCTAAGGTCCTTCTTCATAGCATGAGACGTAGCCGTATATTTTACTTTTGAGGCAGTGACATTGACGAATGTTTGGAGTGTTTTTGTTGTACGTGTTTGTGAACCACTAAGCATGCAGCTCCACCAGTTATGATGTTGGTCCTCGGTACCTGTGTGAATTCTGACTGAACATGCCAGCCAAGTAATGATGCACCCAGTGGTGTAAATCATCAGTGTTTGCCAAAGTCAGTGAACTTTGGTGCTTACATCAAGTATATTCTTCACGCTAATATCGGTGTACCATTGATAGTAATTGGGAATAGTGTAACTATCATTATTATTGATGATAACATCAGCGTGCCAGCACCAGTGTGTGCCAACATCAGCGAGACCTTGTGCACTTACTCAAATAGGTTCCTAATGCTTTCATGTGTACTGTATATTCCTGATGCCAGCACCGCTATATTCCGAACGCGAGCATCAGGGTGCTTCCCGCGTGCTTGGATCAATGTGCGCCTGTGTGCTCTCGGTTGGGAGGAGCACATACTTTTCCTTCCCACACAGTACACAGGCAGGTGTTGACTCTGCGAACTGCCTCGCTGGCAATGTCAAATAAACTCCACCGGCTGCCTTGGCCGTGGTGGTGTGCAAGCAGCTCTGGCCATGGCCATCTCAAATGCGCCGAGGACCTCTGGGCCAAAAAGTGACCTCCTTATGGGTTTTCTTTTTACATGACTCGACAATGGGTCTTTAACTGACGGCCTCCGAGACAATTACCTAGAATGCCCCCGATTTTGTCAGATATCAGAAGGCTGGGGGGGGTGGGTGTGCGTGCCGAGTGATGCTTGCTTGCATCAGGGACCACCATGCGTGCAACAAGAGCCTGGCCCAGTAACAGACATAGTCCTTGACGGCGTCTCGCGCTGCGAGCAAATGCTGCTGCATTTTCACATTTGGCTTTAGCGGTCTTGTAAACACAATCGATGAGACGAGGAGCTTCTTACTCGTGATAGAAACGAGACACAAACATTAATAACACTGAAGAAGTAATTTCATGGACGGGGTTTTTGAAATGTCGAGAATGAAGCTTGTAATAAACATGCGGTGTCATGTGTTTTTTTTAACGTTAGTCACACACACGACGTAATAGAGTCAGATGATGAAGTTGAGTAATGAATGCTACGTGTGCAAAGCTCGGCAGGTAACGAAGACGTGTATGCAAAATGCTGGGCGATGATGAATAGAGATGGCAGGTGTGTGATATTACTGCTATGTTGTTAATATGATGACCGCTGTGTGAAGATAAAGAACGCTAAGTAATGAAGATGACGGTTAAAATAATGCCATATTTAGAGGATTGCTAGATGACGCAGATGGATGCGACATATTAACTAACACGTGGGAATGAATTACACTCGGTGTAGGATGCTAGACGATACAGATTAGCAAAAATGCTATATGCTATATGCTAGATCTTGCAGGTTACTGGGTGATGAGGATGAAGCACCAAAGAATGCTGAGTGATGAAGGTGACAGCGTACTGATGTAGGTTTTCACGGCTCGATTCATGATGGTTGCTCTTAAGAGCTGTTCTTTCGGGATAGCCGTGTCGAGCGATCTCCATCTTCACTCGCGCCGTTTCACCTCCCACGTTGGAAGCATCATCAGGTGACAGTGACGATGATGACAGAAAGTAGACCGCTGCTAAGTGACCGGTGACGAGGTGTAAATAAACGCCAAGTGACGAAGACCATAACGACGATGCACGCAAGGTCTGGAACAACGCTTGGTGACGAGGTCTTGGCACAGTGGTTCTTAACCTTTACTCCAGCCTGCACCCCTTTGGTTCTCAACATGTGTTCTCGCACCCCTTAATAATAAATACATACATAAGACGACACATACACAATACAATAAATACAACAATCTGCCCTGTTATGGACTGGCGTCCTATCCTGAGTATAGCCCTGCCTTGCGCCCTGTGTCTGCCGGGATAGGCTCCGGATCACCGCGACCCTGTACAGGATTAAGCGGTTTCTGACAATGATGATGAATGATCGGATACGTCTCGCACCCCCAGGGGGTGCACGCATTCCAGGTTAAGACCCACACTGGTCTAGAACAACGCTTGGTGATGAAGATTAATAATACTAATAAGGTCTGCACCACTGTCACGTTACAATATGTGGCGGCTGATTGGATGTAGACTGACAGGTGATGTTCCAGGTGTAAACACCGCGGCAAGAGAGCTTGCACGCTTCTGTCCAATGACTCCAATGGCCAAGGCAGAAGCGTTCACGTCGCGATCCCTGTCAGGTAAGACTTGGTATTGCCTGCGAATTCTACCAAACACTTCGAGGCCCAGGAGCCGAAAGACAACGATGTCCAGAGGCTGACCATCGTGCTTCGCAGAATCGCAAAGAAGAAGCAGAATGGCCCTGCGCTTGGCATCTCTCTCTCGCTCTTGGAATGTGGGCTACGTACGGGAGCGCCGCACACATACACACACACACGCACGCACGGCTCGTGCCGCGAATTTTTGTTGTTCTCACCTTGATGATGCTGCTCCGCCTGGGCAGCCCGAGACTGCTGAGCTCGGACGGGCTCTCGCATCCCTCAGCGCCGGGACTCACTGGGCTCGACGCGTCCGGGAGACTCAGGGGACTTAGTGGCACCGCGTCCCCGGCGTTCGCCTCCTCCAGGCCCCCGCAGCAGCCGTTGGCCACCGCCCGAGGGCGCTCGGGGGAGGCCGGCAGCTCGGCTGCGGCAGCGTCGAGGTTCGCGACTTCCAGGGCCGGCTGAGCGAGCGGGGACGAGAGCTTCCTCGTGAGCGGCCCCGCGGCCGGGCCGCGCTCCTGCGTGGTGGCTTCCTCCTCCTCCATGTGCACCGCGGAGCCACACGCAGCTCCCACACCCGGTTGCACCACGACGAGGTGACAGAGATGTCGGTGGTTGGTTGGTGGTGGTGACTGACTGACCGGGTAGTTGGCAGTGCTGCTGTTGCTGCTGCCGCTGCCTAGTTAAGATGATTGATGATTGTGAGTGGATGCTTAACAGTGCCCGTGTGCGCGCTACCACCGGCAGCAGCAGAACCAACGCTATGCAAGGTTCCCCCTCTCTAATCGATCCTAAGCTAGCAGCGGCGCATCCCCCCACCCCGGCTCGCTCGCTCGCTCGCTCTCTCTCGTTGTCGGAGAGGACGATGCTCGGGTGAATAGGGAGAGGAGGAGCGGGCCGCGGGTACGCCACCGGGTTGGGCGGCCCAGAGACGGCGCCGTCGAGACCCGCCTCTCGGAGCCTCCTCCTCCCTCCTCTTCCCCCGTCGTGCGAGAGGCGGACCCGGGGGGTGGTGGTTGGTGGTGGTGGGATTGCATCTACCGGGGATCAGCCAGCGTCGTCGGCCAATCACACTACTCGTCATCGTGAAATTGTCCATTTTATTAATCATCATCATCGTCGTTGTCGGCGTCGTGAAAGCAATCAGAATGTGTTGGTGCCATCAGCCCGGACCCGTTCACCGTCGTTATCTCGATTAATTACATTTTCTCTTGCCAACTTTTCATTTTCATGGAGTCGTTCGTCATCCGTTATTTCGTCGTTCGTTATAATCAGTATGCCTTCGTTCATAATTTGTATATCATCGTCGGCTAATTGTTCATTTAATACGTCATTCATGATTAATTATTAATCATCCGGTAATTTTATCCATCAGCAATGACGCATAAATTATTAATACGAATAAAAATACATCTCTCTTCATTGATGATCTATCCAAAGCTTGAGATCGGATTCCCCGTGTCAGCACCATCCGTTACAGTCTTGGGATGCCACAAGTTGCTTCGCCCCTGCACTTGAGATGATCTCATCTCTCCATCTCGGCCGTCTTCCTTCTGGGATTTGTTGCCCCTTTCGTTGCCATTCCATCACAACACTATCGACCACCATCAACATCATGAATCTAGCATCATCATCAGCTAGTAAATTCATCGTTAGATTGTCATCAGCAGCATCGAAATGTGTCATTCTGAAACATAATTTCGTTAATTAGAAATTAATCACTTTCCATAAATTGATCGCACTGGCTCAGAACGCCTGAGGATGCTTCCAAGGTGGGAGGCGAAACGTCGCGTAAGAGAGAGGGGGAGCGCTCGACACGGCTATCCCGAAATAACGGCTTTAGAACGCAGTTATCATATATCAGTACATGAATTGATCATCATCAATCATTCATCGTATGATCCGTTAAGATATATTCATCGCCATCATCACAGAAGTAATGGTACAAGTCCTGCACGCTTGTGGCAGACTCCTTGCATCGTCTTTGTAACCGTGACGACATCATAGCTACCATGTAAGTTTCACATGCTAGTGACACACTCTTTGAATCACCCTTAGATACAAATACACCGTGTACTGTCATCATTACAGATGTGATGATTTTAGTCCTGTATGCTTTTGGAAGACTTCCTACATCATTATCACAGTTATGTTTCCGTGAGTTATGAACACTTTTTGTCGGTCCCTGCATCACCATCATGTCATCGCATCTGCGATGTGAGGCGCGCATGTTTTTTCAGAGATCTCCAGGCCCATCCTGCAAAAGTAATTCTGTATTATCTTTAATAATCCCATCATGCATTACGAATACAGTACATCTCTTGAGGGGCTTACATTTTATTTCCATAAACTGTCTTAAACAACACGTGCTCTGAATTTAAATAAAGTATTGTATAACCTAGTTACTTTTTACATGCAACAAGTCAACAGGTGGCAGTGCTTAACGGCCACTACAAATTATAATGATCAATAGGCCGCATGAGAAAAGGTGCAGTGGTTCAATATAAACATATGTGATTAATAGGACCCCGTGCAAAAGCACAAATTCAATACGTTAATCTGCACATACCTCCTGTATTTAATCAGCTTTATCTCACCTAGCTAAATAAAATAGAGTACTGTTAATATTGCAAGATCACCGTGGAAACTACTAAATCAACATTACGCGGTTTATATGCTAGTCTCTTCTTCTTTGCGATTCTTCGAAGCACGATGGTCAGCCTCTGGACATCGTTTGTCTTTCAGCTCGGCCTCGAAGTGTTTGGTAGAATGCTAGTCAACAGACAAATCAGAGCCATGACAATTAATGTACAACCAGTGGAAGACAGATGACATTAAGAACTACGATAAAGAGTCAAATTCGAAAGTAATGGACTTTACTTTCGTGGTCATTAGTACGTATATTTTACTAACACCCAGATGAGGGCCACTTGAAATTAGAACTTTATTTTTCAACATCGACACAGCTTACATAAGCAAACATGAGCAGGTGGACATTCTAACCTCTCGTTAATGGTGTGCAATACTTGGAGTTGTTCGTGACATTGAACCCTCGATCTCTTCCCACATACAGTGTCACATCTCTGCAGGACATCATATCTCCATTTGCACGATATCACCCACATCTATAATTTCCTTATCCCAGCTGCCGCTGAGTCCTTCAATCATGCCTTTATTACGTTTCAACTCGACTCTTTCCCCTACAGCCTCCCCGTCCTTTATCTCCAATCTACAGTTACTCCAAACTTCCACTACCAGACCTAGCTCATTGTCGCACAGATGAACATGACCAAGTCGCGCCAATACTTCAATCCCTCCACTGGCTCCAATCCAACCCAAGATCAACTTTGAGATCACAATCACCATCCTCAACAGTATCATTAGACTCGCTCCTCGTCTTACACAACCCCCTCCTCCCCTCACCCCCACCATGATAAGAGTCCCTTGTCAACCTTCGCTCAATAGGAGTTCACTGTTTCTCCTCTGTTCTCCCATTGTTTGCAACTCTCTTCCCACAGCCAACAGTGCTATATAATCCTTGCCCCTGTTCAAGTTTAGGCTGAAGACAGGTGTCTTTCTCTCGATCAAATAAATGTCCCCTCCTTCCACGGGATGCCCATGTCATAACTGTACTGTGCAGCATTTTGAAATGTGGGTGGATTGAGATGCTATACAAAACAAACATATATTGTAAAAAAATAAAATAGATATTCACTACACCAATTCATATACTGAATTAAAATAAATGTGCAAGCTACTGATGGAACGTCTGAAAAAAGGTTACCACCAAGACGCAAAAACAATCTATGATGCAATAGAACACTGGTAACACGAAGATGGTTTATAATTATTGTATTCAAAAGCATAAACAAATATCTAACATTGCAAAACAATAAACACAGTAATACTCTTAAAGAATTACAAAAACGCTCCATGAAATACCATGAATAAAATATTTAATATATACTGTACTCTATCATATTGCTGTATTGTTGGGGTAAAACAGTGGCACAGCAGTTAACGCACTACTCTATGAACTGCGATCTGCATTCCATTCCCACCCACGGCTAACAACAGCGAGTCCCGTGGTCCTGTGGCCCCTTCACCAACCCACACTGACCAGTGTGTGGTGAAGTATGGTTAAACATTCACCACTGCCAACATGGCATGAGGGGACTTTCAGCGATTAGTAGATTGACAAAAGGCTGCATGCTTTACCCATTGCCAGCTAATTCGAATGGGATAGTCGCTCAGTGGCTTGGTTGTGATTGGCCATCAGGGCCTCCAAAAGCAGACTCATTATAAAGTATGAATCGGCAAGACTATCAAGCACCTGCCCCATCACGCAGCCGTGTTGGGGACGTTAGGATTCATATTATATTGTTATTACACTTGCTTCATCCCAAAAATACCACATTGAGTCTCAGGCCTCTTTTTCAGGAGGGTCCTGCCAAGTATTCACAGTAAGAGGACAATGCTGCTACATGTAATTCCATGAGAGTGATTTTCAAATAATCTTTCACCACTGGGATGTTTGGGCAACACCAGTTACGTTATTGTTTTGCGCTTTTGCAAGGGAATCAAAGAACCTGAGGAAAACATGTGCAGGAGAGTTTGAAAACATGCAAACATCGTATATAAATGCACTAAAATTGGGAATAACACCCCGGTTTATTTTGCTGTGAGGCACTGTGCCACCCTGCCACCCAAATAGACTATAGGCCCAGCATGAGTCAAGCACTAGCATTCACAATTTCAGATAAAAAAATGTCTGTTTTTGCACGTCATGATCCAGGTTCTCAGCTTTTTGTTAATTTCACAAGGATTCTGATCATCCATGCTCCAAAACGGGTATGTACTTGACTATTGTATATAAGACTAGAAAGTGATTATCTTGAATACAGCTTGTTGCACTGTAGAACGTTGTTTTGCTCCACGGTGGATAACTTCGGGCAATTAAAACTTTGACATTAAAACATGTTTCTCAAGTTTCACAAAACTTGCTGTTGTCTTTGTAGATATTGTTTCGTTTGACAAGAATTGTTCTCTTCCACCAGGCAGTACGTTATTTTTAATCATTCCAGATGGGATACCATCCAAATTAATCCAGTTTAGTGAGACCATTCTGTACCCTTGTTTTTATAGTGTTCCGTCTTTCGGCTGTTAGTGCAATAGAAAAAACACATAAATACCATATAATAAACGTTGTAGTGCAATTTATTACATTAACAATATTTCACAGACATAAATGACCATGACTGAGACGCGCAGCCAAGCCAAGTGTCACTCAAAAGTGAGATGAAAAAAATGGCCCTTAAAGTTTCTTCAATGTACGTAAATGTAGATTGAATGCTGCGAATTTGCAGTGGGATAGCGTTCCAGACAGCGCGGGCTGCCAAGTAGAAAGGACGCTTGGCAGTGACGGTCCTGGTCTTTAGTATAGATAGGAGGTTGTGAGTCACACTAGGGATATCTCTACCATACGTTGTATTGTAGGATGACAGGAGCGAAGAGAGATACTGTGGACGACCAAAAGTACAGACAGGTACGATGGCACAGGCAGGTAATAGTGTAACCAAACCTGCTGGCAATTGGAAGCCAGTGGGGGGAAAACAGGGGGGTAAAGGGAATATAGCCGTCCATTATCTGGATGAAGACCTCCCACAACCATGACCATCTCTCAAGACGTAACATTATTTTGCCATCATCCTTTCTAACGATGTGTCTTGCCTAAGCAATACTTTTATTAACATTCAACAAGACGTCTCCAACTAGCATGTGTTCTCTAATTCACGTATTCCTGTCTCTTGCTGTGATTTTCATAACGACTCTCTCCATACTTTATTTGTGCAAATTTCATATTTTGCTCCATGTTCTGTCATTTTTTTTAAATTAAAGATCGTTGTCATGTTAGGAATTATAGACCATGGTCATTTACAAGGCACTGAGGGCAATTTAGTCTGCAAGATGGTTACAGGAAGGGTACTAAATGATAAACATTTACATGTACATACGGAACTGTATTATATTTGGAATTCACACACATTTCACATTCAATAAGTGTTCTTTGCATTCTGATACAAAACTCCTATTGCCATAGTTGATCATACCCCAGGGGTAATAAAGCAGTGAAAACAGCCCTCATGTGTCATTAATGAGCCTATATGTATATGAAGGTACAATGGACGCCATTCCAATTAGTATACTGCAGCTTGCATGCAAGCATCTGTGCCGTCCCCAAAATTTCCATCCATCCATTGTCAGAAACCGCTTAATCCTGGACAGGGTCGCGGTGAGCCGGATCCTATCCCGGCGGTCACAGGGCGCAAGGCAAGGCTATACCCAAGATGGGACGCCAGTCCATCACAGGGCACTGAGGGCGATTTAGTCTGCAAGCCAATGAACCTATGCATGCTTTTGGACTGTGGGAGGAAACCGGAGTGCCCGGCGAAAACCCACGCGGAGCCGAGATTCGAACCCGGGATTTCTTGCTGTGAGGCGGCAGCACTACTCACCGCGCCACCGTGCCGCCCCTCATAAAAACATTCCCACGTGTTAATCATGGTCTATATTATACAGCGATGCATTTTGCCGCAGTTCCCTATGTTGCCCACAATATAAACCTGAAGAACTATACTAGTGATCCAGCAGTGGTTTGATAAAAGTGCTTGTTTGGACAATACATGTGCATGGCTGTACGCGGCGACGTTTAGGCTGTGAAGACACCTAACGGTTTTTAATGTGTGCACATTTGTTGAGTGACGTGGAGCCCCCCCCACCGAACTATAGTTTCATACGAATAGCAATGTAAATGTCTGTACTTATTGTGGCTAACATTGCTCTGCACATCCAGAGAGGTTATGACACAAGACACAGAGAGCCGGCATCTAGAGTGATTAGACTGCCCTCTGCTGGTTGTAGATACTTAGGACACCATAAGGACAAAAACAGTTCTGCAACTTCATGAACCAACAAGATGCAGCCACAGTGGCACCAATTGTTAGACTGGACTTGCATTCCAGTCATTCATTCGTTGTCAGAAACCGCTTCATCCTGTACAGGGTTGCGGTGAGCCGGAGCCTACCCCGGCAGACACAGGGCGCAAGGCAGGGCCATACCGAGGATGGGACGCCAGTCCATCACAGGGGGCAATTTAGTCCGCAGGCCAATTAACTTTTGCAGCAGCATGTATTTGGACTGTGGGAGGAAACCAGAGTGCCCGGCGAAAACCCACGCGTACATGGGGAAAACATGAAGCACTCCAAACAGAAAGACCTCCGGAGCCGGAATTCAAACCCTCGACCTTCTTTCTGTGATGCGGCAGCGCTTTTGTATCACGTGTGCGTCGCTTAAGCATAGTGATGACAACAGTACTGTGCTGAGGTTGTAGCGTACGATGTTTAGTATCACAATTTATGCCTTTGGTATTCTGATTGGCGACAAAACCTATTACAGTACAGGATTAAAATATATTTCTCCTACCTGTACAATAAACAAAACCCGTGTACAGTACCAACAAAACAATCATTTGAACATCCCTTTCTGGACGTAATAATAATAATAGCCCAAGCTGTGTCAGTTATTGAGATTGGCCAGACTTGACAACGCTGGTCTGTGCCAGTCATGGAGATTGTTTGACCATATTTCACCATGCTGGTGGGTGTGAGTCAATGAGAGATAGATAGATAGATGTTTATTATTACAGATTAAGGGGGTTGGGGGAGACTCAGGAGTGTGGGCCAGAAATCAAACTGAGGATAGATAGGTGTGTATTATTGCAGCAGAAAAAAACCTTGTGAGCTTGCAAGCTCTGAAAGCTGTATTCCTGCGATACAACAAACGTGCGAATTAACCAACATAAGTAATATATACAATTAGAAGGTAGTGCGACGAAATTAACACATGTATAGCATTAAATCATGTAGAGATAAAACTTAAGCCATAATCATAAGGTGAACAGTGATACACAGTTGCACAAGACAAAAAGGTCAAACTATTTACTAACAGACAAAGTAGTGTAAAAGTGGGATGGTAATAAGTTAAAAACTCTTGTTCTGAATTCAATGACAAACCATATGCAGCCTTTGAAAGCACCTATCCCTTTGTACAATTGCAGGAAGCCAAGTCTCAGTGACAGTGTGTTAATCACGCCACAATAGCCGATTCTATAGGTTAATACCAAATTTGAATGCAAATATTTTCTGAATCCACTACCGTCTGAAGCTGGCAAGAGGTTGAGTCACCAACAAAGGCTCGGCCTCTGTCAACACAGCCGACCTCATTGTGCCGTAACGCCGGGGAAGTGAGTCATTATCTCTCGCGCGTATCAATGGAGGATGTCAGAAAATATTTGCATTCAAAATGCTAATATTTTACAAACATGCTACGTACACGTACTATAAATTTGGATGATTTGTACACGTACTATAAGATTTGTACACGTGCTAAACAGGGATGACAACTCACACGCCACTTCTTGATGTTGTACACATACTACATGGATCGGTTCGAGCCAGGTGCTGGCGTGGATTTTTCTTTGTCCTCCCCGTTTAGCCCCCATCAGTTACAAACATGCTACGTACACGTACTGTAAAAGCCCACACATGAAAACTCATTCGCCACTTCTTGATTTGTGTTTGAAATGTTGCAAGTGTTGCACTCGTTCGCTCTATTAATTTGCAATAAGCTACCTATACTGTTGTCCCATCGCAATGTTTTAACTGTGCTGTTTATTTATTTTTTGTGTATTTGGTCACTTAGGTGCAATGCCGTGTGTAAATGTTTTTTGTTTGGTAAATTAGTTATTTTTATACGTTTACGTATTTATTGTGTCTGCCTATCCTGGCAGACACAGGGTGCAAGGCAGGGCTATATACAGGATGGGATCCCAGTCCATCGCAAGGCGTAAATTGCTTTATGCCAGCATCCATCCATTTTCAGAAACCGCTTAATCCTATACAGGGTCGCGGTGAGCCGGAGCCTATCCCGGCAGACACAGGGAGCAAGGCAGGGGTATACACAGGATGGGATCCCAGTCCATCGCAAGGCGTAAATTGCTTTATGCCAGCATTAAATATTATATTATTACACAATTATTTCATGCTAGTGTTTCACTTAAGGTGAATTTACTACTGCACACTATTTGAGTCTATTTTCATTCATATTAGTACATGCTTAATCCTGTAGAGCGTGGGGGTGACGTTGAGCCGGAGCCTATCCCAGCAGACAGGACGCAAGCCATGGCTACACCCAGGCTGGGACGTCAGTCCATCACACGGCACCGGGGCAATAGAGTCAAGCCAATTATCACGAAGGCAGCACGTCCATTGCCTGTGATCTTCTTCTTTGCGATTCTTCGAAGCAGGATGGTCAGCTTCTAGACATCGTTGTCTTTCAGCTCGGCCTCGAAGTGTTTGGTAGAATTCGCAGGCAATATCAAGTATTACCTGACAGGGATCGCGACGTGAACACTTCTACCTTGACCCCTATTTCCTGTGATGAAAAAAAAACAAAAAAACATTGCCTGTGATGAAAAAGAAGAAAACTTTGCGAAAAGCCATGCAAACTCCACACAGGGCACCTGAAACGGAATTCGAACCCAGAAGCTTCTTGCAGTGAGGCGGCAGCTCTACTCACTGCCCCACAATGTCGCCCTATTTGGGACTTATTTTCCAGAAAATTGCTGCACTGGAGAATGCAATGTTAAACTGATTATAATGACAATGAGATGAAATTAATATGTACAATAATGTCTGCACTATAGTGCATTGTACAGGGTGGTCCGGATGGCTTGTGACTCCCATTTAATTGACCCCTAACATTTTTCCTTTGGGGATTTATCAAAGAAAGAATGTGTCTCAAAACAAAGGTATAGGACAAGAGAAGAATTTAAAGTGGCTGTGAAGAATGCATTTGCTCAAGTAGACCAGGCAATGTTGTGTAACATTTCTCATTCGAAATTGCGGTGACTCATCCTGTGAAAAGAAAATACTGTTATTATTTAGAATGACAATTCATAAAGTTTGTTATTTTTGCAATGTTTACATTAAACAGTTATTGGTGTAAAACATATTAAGTTTAAGATAATGAAATGCGGGTCACATCAAGACCATCCCGTATTAACACGTACTTCATAGTGAGGTTCCGTTTGTGAGTTTAGGTCACGTGAAGGTGTGTAAGTGAAGTGCACCCGTCGATATACCGGAGCAAACGAAAGAGCACAAATCTCACTTACCTCAAAAGATGGTACCGACGTTTCGCTGGCCTTACAGTCAGCATCATCATGATATATTGACGGGTGCACTTCACTTACACACCTTCACATGACCTAAACTCACAAACGGAACCTCACTATGAATAACATTGGTCATGAAAGCCTTCGAGTTAATAACACGTACTTGTTATTTTTCATGTTTTGTACTAGGCAGCATTTATTTGCATACATCGAGCCCTGAAAACCTACATGAATTCAAACCTCCATATGTTGGATGTGTAATGTCACAAGCTTTCTGTAGATTGTTGCAAATGTCGGGGCAGCATTTAGTAGAGATGAATGGAGTACTAGGGTGGCACGGTGGTGCGGTGAGTAGTGCTGCCGCCTCACAGCAAGAAGAATCCCAGGTTCGAATCCCGGCTCGGGTGTCTTTCTATGTGGAGTTTGCATGTTCTCCCCGTGTCCGCGTGGGTTTTCGCCGGGCACTCCGGTTTACTCCCACAGTTCAAAGTCATGCTGCTGCATATGTTAATTGGCCTACGGACTAAATTCCCCTCGGTGCCCTGTGATGGACTGGCGTCCGATCCGAGGTATCGCCCTGCCTTGCGCCCTGTGTCTGCCGGGATAGGCTCCAGCTCATCGCAACCCTATGCCGTATACAGTATTCAAACGGTTTCTGACAATGAATGAATGCATAGAAACAGTGTTGTGATCGAGTTTGGTATAACTCGTATTGGGCCAATCATGAGATAAGACTTTAAATCTAGTGCTTCAAATCTAGCTTAGCGTGCAATAGTTACGTATCCATTAATGATTAACGACTGCTCAGCTTTGGGCATTGTGGTCTTTTGTCCCCTCCACCCCCTACTACAGTAAACAGTAGTCCAGCGGGGAGGGGTAAACAAGTTATATCATCTCAGGGCACGGGGGCAATTTAGTCAGGAGAATTAATCTAGGCAGCATGTCTTTGCATACATCGAGCCCTGAAAACCTACATATGCAAACCTCCATGTTGGATTTGAAATGCCACAGGCCCTCCTGATGATTGTTGCAAATGTCGGGGCAGCATTTAGTACAGATTAATGCAGTACTGTACCCATGTTTAAAGATTGACGCTAATGTACAATCAGGTTGAAACTGTTACATTTGCGTACAGTATTGCACAGTACAGTACTCGGATTTAGCCGTGGTTAAGTTCAAAGTAGTGCAGTATTGCCCTAAGTGTTTAATCACAACTGTGGTCTCTATGTACACCGTTGAGTACGAGTACAAGTAGATAGAT
>JAZEWU010000001.1:5369812-5380621 GCA_036362915.1 Geotria australis
CCCGGCAGACACAGGGCGCAAGGCAGGACTATACCCCGGATGGGACGCCAGTCCATCACAGGGCACTGACAAATATTTTGTATCCATTCCTGAGAAGCTAAACGACCAGTGATATAATTGATTTTTCGGGGGGTGCACGGGCAGGGTTTACAAATCCACAGCATGCCCATATACAACACAGTGATTTTGTATAACAGCATATTTACTAGATTATTTGAAAAAATGTGTGCAATTCTGTGCATTTGTACTTGTTTATTTGACAAATCTGGGCCAAAGTGCATGTTTGTTGTGTCGCAGGAAGCCCGTAAAGGGCTTGCAAGCTCACTGGGTATTTTTATGCTGTAATAATAAACATCATCTATCGCAGCTAACATGTGATACGGTATAGTACACAATACTATGAGTGTGAATTACTATAAGCACGTGGTGGTGATAGCTTCTCCACCACACGATGGGCACGGATAACAGCAGAGTCCACTTGGACCAAGCGAGAGGTCACACGAACTCCCCGTGCGATGTCCAACAACAGCCAGCACGGTATAACAGCCTGTGTGTCTGTGTGCTCCACAAATGTATTGTAAAGTAAAAGTTGGTCGTACAACGAGTTAATGTCACCGAGAGCATTGAAGTTGGCGCCAGCTTTTAGGTGGCTTGGATTTAAGGGAATACACATATTTCGCCCCTCTCACGGCGAGTGGTACATTCGGGCCGCTCTATTTTAAGCGGTGTCCCCCCCCCCTCCCCACCTCTATCTCTCTTCAGTTCACTCTTCTTGGCTAGATGTGGTGAGCTCTGTCTCGACACCACCACCCCAGCACAGTAATAGCCAGGGCTTGTAAAGTGCCGAGACGACACGCTGTCTCTTCTTGTCTTTGCGCCGCAACACTCAGGCGACACCCTGCTGCATGTCTCAACTGCATAGCGGCAATATTGAAAGGTGAGGCGACCCCCCTGCCCTCTACACCACAGCAACATGCTTCTCAGAGGTGAGACACCCTTGTCTCTCAAGTCTAAACCCTGCAACATTCTCGGGGATGAAACACCCCGCCTCTGTATTAACACTCAAAATGTGGGATACCCTGCTTCTTATTGGGTACTATAGCAACTCACTCAGGTGGCACCTGGCTTCTATACCACAGCCGCACTCAGGTTAGATATCTTACGTTTGTACACTATAACAATAATAACAGAACACATCGTTTTAGTATGATGGGGTGGTATGGTGGACAGATGGTGTGTATAGCGATATGTGTACCATAGTAGGGTTATATGGTGGTGCGAAGTGTACTGCTGTAGTTTATAATACTCTTGAATGGTGAGGGCCGCGTGGTAATGGTGGGACGTTGCGTGGTAATGGTGGGAAATGTGGTTTGTGGTATGGTGGTGCGTACAATCGCAGTCTATCGGTTGTAGTGTGGTGGGGTGTAAGTATGGTTAGTACTGCATATGGTTGTATGTAGTTTGGTAGTATGTGTTGTGTATGGTGGTGTGTGACTGGGGGTGTGTATCGTGGTAGGGTGGTGGGTGTAGGGTGGTGGTATGTGACCGGCAGTATGTAGCTGTGTGGTGCTTGTGGGTGTCGTGTAGTGGACGATGGTACGTGCGGTGTGCGGACTCATCGTGTATACTGTGGTGGTGGGTGTAGTCACTGTCGTGTGTTGTGGTACGTGTGGTGTGTGACTTGCAGTATGTGTGGGGGGTGTACCGTGGTAGTGTGTGGCGGTGACTGTGTGAGGGGGTGTTTATAAATAAACACGCGGCAGGTGCCGCCTTTTCGCATCAGCGAAACTCGCGTCACCCGGGGCCCTGCTTCTCGTCCGCACCGGGTCCGTTTGAGCCATTAATGTTTGAGCACATTAAACAAGTAAACTAAAATGAACTCGGCATCGCCTGCCAGACCTCACCTGGCATTAGTCGTTACTTGCGTGTCACGTTATATTTAACGTCGAACTATTCCGACAAACATAGCTACCGGAGAGTTATGTTTTCCCATCATGCCGCGTACTTAGTACACATTCATTATCGCGATGAGTGCTGTTATAACGTTGAAATTGTGTTGGCAGTTATGGTACCAATCTTATTTTAAAACTATTGTGTTGTGAGAATTGTTCGCAAGCGTGTAGGTTAATGCCCATGCCTCACGTTTGAGGCGTGAGGATAACTTACATCCATGTTTGTTGAGGGAAGAACATCGACCTTTAAGATGATTTATGAGGCCAATTCAGATGAGGGACTTGAGTATGCGTTTTTATCTTGAAATTTGACTTACTACAGTAATTTTAATATGACGATGGTTTTACGGGCTATACTGTACTGTGTTTAGTTAATACAACATTGGAATGTACTATTATTGAGACGCGCCTGTGTCGCACGAGTTGGCTGATTACGCCTTGATGGGACTGAATTGGGTTATATTTCAAAGTGATAATTTGTGAAGATTATTAAGTTTAAAACGTGTATTGACCAAAACTAGATACTATATTCGATTGCAGCTTGTGATGTGGTTCTTGATGGGGGTTCGAGCTAGGTGGTAAGTGCATGGCCTTGTCTGGTTGTTGAGGTGATTATTTTTATACGCGGGTTACATTTAAGACGCTTTATAACTCCAAATTGCGTGTTTTATAATGTGTTACGTAATCTAGTACTGTGTATCTAGTTGAGCTTACAATGAGTTGTAACCATCACCTGTGTTTTTATAAGCCGCACATTTCACGCAATTAAAAGCCGCCATTTTAGAACCTGAAATGTGTTTTTCAATGCAATTTTTGTTCTTTTACTGTAATTAAAATGCATACGGGTCGGTAAGCTATTATAAGTTCAAAAACTAAAAAAAGAGGTCCAAACTAATCCCTACTTCGTTATTGTGCAGTTCTGCTAAATATACAGTGTTACATTTTAGAATGTATATAACCAGGTTGGTAAAAATACAACATTTTATGGAGAAAGCCTGAACAGCTCGGGGTGAGGTGGGAGACAGGAACAGCAACAACAATTAACAACTCGATGATGATGGACGATACTGGCGAGGTAAGGAATGGTAGCCAAAGTAGAGAACGTGTGCAAAGAGGATGCCAAGTTTGGGAACACAATGAAGAAAATGCGCGCGTTACAAAAGTAGATTATTATTTACGATTTATGGCATTAATACAGGTGTTAAGATGGTAGCGTTGCCGCCTCGCAACAACAGGTTGTTGTCTGTCCAGCGTTCCCATACGCGGCTCGAGTGCTTTTCAGTGACGCAGTCAATGAGAACCTTTTTGCCAGTGTACACATAATGTAAAAAAAATAATAACAAGGTTTTACCTTTTATGGCTATGCGACAAGTGTTAAAATCTTAATAAGGTGTCCATTTTGTGTTTTAAGAGCGTCTATCTGCGATGGACTGGCGTCCCATCCTGGATATAGCCCTGCCTTGCGCCCTGTGTCTGCCGGGATAGGCTCCGGCTCACCGCCACCCTGTACAGGATAAAGCGGTTTCTGAAAATGGATGGAACAGCGTCTTTATGGTTTGCCTATTGAGATATTTTTCTCCAGGTGTTGTGTTAAAAGTGGTCAATTTTGCCTCGCATGCATCAGTTACAAAGCTTTAATTTGCCTTGTTTTTTTGCATTAATCAAAGTATAATGGCAATAAAATGCAATAATTCGATTTTGGAAAATGTAAGTTAATTTACGTAAACGTGGTATATATATTTTTTATTATTAAACTTAACTGTTCCTTTTAATTAATGAAACCCAGTGTATGACTGTCGCCTTGCCAGGATGCTTTGGACAATATTCAGAGGGAGTGGGGTAGCCAGTGTGTATCAGTAAAAAAAGGGTCGAATTTGGCATGTTACTGGCATGTGAGAGCCGTAACATTTGTCCATCCATCCATTTTCTAAACCACTTGTCCTGGTCGCGGCCATAACTTTTGTCAGGTATTTAATCAGAGGCTAACGTGTAAATTTAAACCAAAAATCTGTAAGTAGTTTTGTTGCAAATACGGCACCGTTCGCAAGGAATGACGTTAAATTGCGTAATTGTGCGGAAACTGATTTGTGCGTGGTGTGTGTTTTTTTCTCCCGTGTGTGTTGCTGTCTGCTCGTCTTTGCAGCATACAAGCCTGCACGTGAGATGAGCTCGACTGTGGGCAGTGAATCACCTGAAATGGCACAGACACTCTCGCTGTCTCCGTCAATGAGCAGCAACCCCACACAGGCGCCGCGTCATGGCACCGTTATTCCCAATCGCATCTTTGTTGGGGGAATCGACTTTAAGGTAGTGAGTTGCAGAAACTTGGCGAATACATTTCCTTGATAGGGTATATATATTTGTAATTCAAGTTTTTTTTGTTGCAAAACTCCTTACACAACTCCTTATCCAGAAAATGGTAAGGGTGTAAAAGGAACATCTATAAATGTTTGTATAACTGTATTCGATTAATATTGTTCTTCTTCTTCTTTGCGATTCTTCGAAGCACGATGGTCAGCCTCTGGACATCGTTGTCTTTCAGCTCGGCCTCGAAGTGTTTGGTAGAATTCGCAGGCAATACCAAGTATTACCTGACAGGGATCGCGACGTGAACGCTTCTACCTTGACCCCCATTAATATTGTTTAAAACCAAAGTTGTGTTATATGTAGGCAAGCAATTATTAATTTGTTCACCGATTAAATGTATGTCATGCTAACGATGTGCTTCAATTAGTGCATGTAATAATACATTATGGCATAGACAAATGATATGTTAATTTACCATTAAGGCTAATGGTACAAACTAGACATGATATAGAAGAGACAAACCATAAAAGACAACCAGTCCGATTCAGTGGTATAGAGTAGAAACAGGCACATACTATGAGTGTTAAGGGACATTGCATTTTTGTAGGTGACCTATTATAACAGGTGACACCTAACGTCCTGTACGTAACGTGGTTTTTCACATGTAGTGTAGTCTTAGAAAAACTACAACAGAAACTAGGCATCTTTTAGTCTTGTATTTCCTGTGGAAGTCGGCTAACACATTGTTTAAAGTTAAAGCATGAATAATTTCCAGTTGTAAGGTAAACTTTAAAGTGGTTGAAACAGCCTTAGGAAAAGTACAAAATACATGTTGTGTCGCAGGACTCCCATAAAGCGCTTGCAAGCTCACTGGGTATTTTTCTGCTGTAATAATAAACATCTATCTATCTTTGCTGGTAAGTCAGAGTAAAATAAATGGCTATGGAATGTATTTGCTGTGCACGTTTATTTTCAGATAAATGAAAGTGAACTTAAGAAGTATTTCTCGAATTTTGGTGTCATTAAAGATGTTAAGATCATAAGTGACAGGGCTGGAGTCTCCAAAGGGTGAGTCATGATTATTTTTCCCGATTTACAGCAAAACTGGTTAGTATTTTGTTCTTTATTTTCATATTGTAGTAGTCTGCAGACATTAAACTTGTCTTTTTAAATTTTGAAATCACCTTTAAGATATCACAAATATTTATGGTATAAGTTAGAACACTGGTATTTAAAATATTTGCAACATGGTACTCAGGATCTGGGATATCTGTATGATGGAAAGGTTTATGGTTATGTCATAATAAGGTTGGTGCCAATCACTCAGTCTTTAAGCTGGAAGGAACCGTTGAGCTATGCAGCTCGTTTTCACAGTTGTCCAGCGGATCTAACATTTATACATTTAGAACTATCTAAATTAAGCTTTTTACATTTTGCAGTTATGGATTTGTCACGTTCGAGTTGCAAGAGGATGCACAGAAGCTACTCGAGGTAAATTGGCAAAAACAAATAGCTTCAGGCCTTCCAATGTTGCATGCCGTTAACTTGACAACACACTGTTCTTGGTTTATGCTTCACGTGATATACCATGCAAGAATGTTTGGACCGGGTTAGAAGTTTTGTTTGCTTTCTGTGCACAAGTACTTAAGGCAAGGAGAGATGTCATTTGTTATGTTGGCTCAAGTTGCAAGGCCTAAATAGCTGCTGGTCTGCTGTGCAAGTTTGGCGCAATGAGGTTTTACAGAGTAGCATTTCAAAAATATTTTCACAATTAAAATGGAGTTGCATGGTATTTACATTATAACTGAAAACAAGTTCTGAAGGTTTTTTTGTATTATGTTACCAATATTTGTTAATGCCATAGGATTAATTTATGTTTTATGAAACGTTTGAATACATTTTATTACATTTATTTTACTTGATACATTTAGCCTGTTTGTCAATCCACTGCTGGAATTCATCAAACGAATTGGTCAAAGTTGTGGTGCATACTTTTTGAATGTTGTGGTGCCACATGTGTGTGCATTGTAATGTTATACATTTGGATGGTGTCTATGCTGTACATCGTAAACGTTACGTTCACCATTACCGAGAAGTCGGTAGTGACTTGTGTTAGTTATACTGCTTATTGTATTATTTGAACGAAATGTAATTGTAATACATGATGTGTTTGTGGATGTTATCTAGGCTGATCAGGTGGTTTTTAAGGACAAAAAGCTCAACATTGGCCCAGCCATACGAAAACAGCAAGTTGGCTTCCCACGTAAGTAATGGATATTCTGAGTAAAATTGGCTATTTCCATTAAGCAACCAATAAGTCGAAGTGTTTACTAAACCAAGCATTTTAGAGTACTGGCATCTCCCGATATACGGAAATGCTTTATCCAGAAAATCGCTATAGTGGTTATGAGTAATTGAGTGCTAAATTTCGATATACGAAGTAAAATTCGGCATGACGGAAATGGTGTACCTTTCAAATGCCGCCATCCGTCACATCCCCTCGTAGTCTGATGGTCGTAGCGGCATAAAAACATAATTAACGGCGGCATAAGCACCTGATTTGCGGCAGGATAAACACCTGATTCACGCCCCTTCGGATTCCACACGTGCTCAAGACTACAGCATATTAAGTGCTTCACTCTTGATTAAGATGTTTGGAAAGCAACGCTCAAGTGACAGTGATAGCAGTTGTGCAAAGCGGACCTATCAAACAGTTACACACAAACACATTGCCATTGTCAGTCAACCACACTTATTATGACATTTAATCTTCATTGTAGTAGAAACATTAATATTAATGTACATAATATTTTAATAAAGTTTGTTGCATTAATGTATTTTTTTACATCGTTAAGGTTTTGGTCTGTATGAACCAGTCTCCCTTATATAATTGGAGTATATAGGCTAATTCAATTCGATATGCAGAAATGCACTTAACAGACGGATTTTAAGGAGCACAGATCTTCGGTATAACGACAAATAATGTTGTTGGACGCTACTTCCTCACCTTCTAACCTTAGCGCCATGTGATGCTTAGAACCATGAATATGTCTACTTATTTTTATATTGGAATAAGGACTTGTTCGTGTCGTTGTATATTCCGTTATGTTTTCAGAGTTTCCTTTTACTCCGGCATCAGGGTCTGTGGTCCTCACCACCGCATCAGGGCTGCCATACCTCTTCCACAACGGCACGGCTTATTTCCAAACACCTGATAGTATGCCAGTCCAAATGCCTGTGAGTAAATTTATTGTGTACAAACACAACAGTCTGCATTGCATTTCCCGTACCATCACGGGCAAGTTTTAAGAGAAGCTGTAATTCTGTGCTACTGGACGTGATTGAGAATGTAATATACACAGTAATCATTAAAAATGTTATTTCTTTTGTGTGTAAAGTTTCAACAACCCCAGCATCTGCCCATGTCACTACCCCAAGCACAACCGGTGTACCACCAACAGCCTGACTATTACCAGGTATGAGCACCATAATGCATTACACATAAACTCGATTGTTAAATTCACGCACTGATTAAAAAGGCCAAAAATACATATCAGAATTCTGCATTTTTTCTTAAAGAGGTTACGTTCATTTAAGTATTATTTTCTTTTTCTTAGCCTTTTATACAGATAAATAAATTTACATTCGTTTCAAACGAAATTTATACCAAAAAAATACTAGAACATGCATATTAAATGCAACAAGGCCCCAAGACGTCCTTATCCCTGCGAACTTAACTATTTAGTGAGTTAAGGTTAGCTGGTAAAATCAATTGTCATAAGTTCTACATAGCATATCATTAACACCAACGATCTGGCCAAAATTAGTTTCAAAGGTATCCTGGATAACAACAATGTCTTATGCAAATCCTCTGTCAAAAGAATGAATCAGATGAGTATATCCTGTGTCTTACAATAAAGATAATCTTTATGTGTTTTGTGAGTTTGCAAAGGTGTTTTTCAGCAGCATTGCACATATGGGACTGCATTTATAACAGCAAAATATGCATTTTGTATATTAATGTGCCAGTGCACTCCACGCACCATTGGACAGTGCAATGAGTACAGCCACTTCGTATATATTGAGTCATAGCTAATCCCAGCTCATTAGACTATTGTCAACGTTTGTCAGTTTCTTACAAGTTACGCTTAAGCTAGCTGAAAGTACACAAGAGTACCTTCCATAATGTTTTTCAACAACTGCTTGATGTTTGTGTGGTTAAAACCGATTCCTACCACTGTCGACAGGAGGTTGGCTGAATTCAAAGTTATTATTGTAACCAGAAAGTTGGCTGGCTTGCTGGGCAGTGATATTTTTGATTTATGGCACTACTGAGCTTGAGACAGCATGTAGTAAGTAAAAATAACTATCGTGTTTGTTGCCTTGCTGTTCAGAGTTCAGACTTTGTATTCGTTTAATTCATTCATTCATTCATTTTCAGAAACCGCTTAATCCTATACAGGGTCGCGGTGAGCCGGAGCCTATCCCGGCAGACACAGGGCGCAAGGCAGGGGAACACCGAGGATGGGACGCCAGTCCATCACATGTATTCGTTTAATGATGATGTATAATAATGTACAGCCCTTTTGTCAATCCAATGCTGGATGCAGACTCGCCCATACCAAGTTTATGGTGGGGACCGCGTTTCATTCACCGTGCCGGTCAGTGAAGGGTCTTGAAGGGTTATTCAGGTCAAGTTCAGATAGGGTGGTAACATGGGCTAGCAGTAGTGTCTTCATCACTCGTTGTAGAGGTTCATGGTTTGATTGAAGCTGCCGCCCTGATATGTTATTGAGAGTGTAATAACCATAATATGCGCCGTCTGCTTCATGGTAGACATTAAGGATCCCCTGACATCATTTTGGATTCAAAATTTACCAAATTTGAAGATGACCCACAAACTACCAATTGGGATTACCCATAGCAATCGTTGCCTCCTGCTGGCACACTAATGCCCCAGTTCTTAATGCAACTCAGACTGCGCTTATCTCTCTGTTGTCTTACCTGGTTAAAAATGTAACTTCAAACTTGCAATATCACCACTCAGGTTATCCAGGAATCGAAGTCAGATAACTGGATACCTAAAGTAGTGCAAGTGAGATACATGCACTTGTGAAGCTCAGATGTTCTTTCAAGGTCATTTTAAGTATTCTACTACTTAGCTGTACATAATATTTTAAGAGATGTGTTGCAGTTTAGGATGGTTATAATCTAAATATAGCTTTGTCTTGTAATGTGTGGTGGCTGTGTGTTTTTTTTTATTTTAAAGCATCCTCAGTGGACAGCTCATTGCGCCTGGAATTCCCCTCAGGTTAGTCACAAAACTTGGTCATTCACAAGCTATAATTTAGTTGTGCAGGAGGGAAAAAATGTGCTTTTTCTGTTAATTCACAATTGAACACTTACATTTATTCTGAATTAAAATCCAGTTTACAACACTAATCTAGTTAGAAATATTGTGGCATATTCACAGAGCATTGTTTATTAAATTGTATGTAGGCGATATTTCTAAGAGGTATAATTTCATGAAATAATTTTGAATACTCATTGAAGGTTATCCAAATATGGCTATAATAATAATAGCGTTTATAGAGCGCCTTTCACCCGAGGGTCACAAAGCGCTGCACAAGGGTTCTGTCTGTCCGTGAGTCAGTCCGCGTTATGCTCGCGGTGACTCCTGATTGGCCCGCGCTCGGCACGCGCCGCATTGCCAGACCAATCGGGGGAGGAGGAGGGTTAAAGCACAAGGTTGGGTTTAGAAAATGATTACGTGAGCGTGTGGCTGCAGCTGCCGGTGAAACGCGTAACCTTTAATTGAGTTGAAATACATTCTCAAGTCTTATCACACGCACCACATCACATAATTCAATCCCATAACAACAGTCTACATCACCTAACAGTACATAACCCAGAATGAGGCCCGAGTATCGGGTCCAAGCAGCCTAGTGTAATAAGGTTGCATCAAGTGTAGACCCATCCCTCAGTTGGAGGTCTGCTAGCTGCACATGTTGCGATGTGATGTAATTCGCGGCCCTTGTGCAGCGCTTTGTGACCCTCGGGTGAAAGGCGCTATATAAAACGCTATTATTATTATCATTAATGAACGGTTTAACCGTTGCATTTTATATATAATCATTACATTGCATATAACTGTTGGCCATAAAAAGGATTAGAAACTATTACGGTGTGCACAATTGTTAATGGATATGCCATGAGTAAGCCTTTTTACCTGACGAGTGCTGTTGTTTTTGTCACGTTTGTGCAACATGATTGTATCTCCTACAAGAATCAACAATCGCCAATTATGTACATGCAGCCACCACCCCCAGAGATTGTGTACCCGCCTATGGCCATCACCAGTGGTGGAATCTCCTCCCCTAACGTAGAAGCTTCAGTCCCAGAGGTAAGGTCGCACTATCAGAATCTGATGCATAGCTGTCAAAATAACATTCACAAGAGCAGTTAATAATATAAGCAATGATAACCAAATTTGGGGTTAAACATCTACTCTCGGCCAATGCTGTAGTTGACAGTTTAATAGGCCAGCACC
>JAZEWU010000001.1:5394578-5409121 GCA_036362915.1 Geotria australis
ATATAAATAATGTATCGATTTATAACCATAAATAATAATAAAATGTCCTGTATTTTCCAAACTAAGTCTCTGAATCTGGAGCCTTGAGCACATTTCCACATCCAAATTCTCAAAAAGAATCACCTAGCAACTCCTTTCCCGTGACACACCACGGGAAGGGAAGAAGACCAAACAATATAGTGTGTTGGAAAGGGAACAGAAAAAAACATAAATAAGGGGTAATTAACGATGAGGATCAGGAGGAAGAGGCAACATAATGGACTCAACGCTGCATGGAGCAGCGGTGATTTTCACAACGGGTGGGCATATGTCCACACAGAAGTCACGTGATTTACAAAAGGCTTGAGCATATTTGGATACACATGTACAGCATATGACATAGATATTGTTCAGGGTTTGTAAGCCATTGAGAGAACGTTTCTGGTCAATATTGTGTCACAGATTTACCTCCGTGTACTTGATGAATTTACACCAGATTCGTTACATTCATTTCATGCAACACAACAACAAAGGTCAAGCATTTAATACATGTTTGGCTTTCACATTCAAACAAAGACGGCTGTGATCAGCAGCAAGCCGATAGTACAGTCATACATGCTCTTTTCGCTTAAAAAAATAACACACGAAACTCAGTGCTTATTCTACAAAATGCAGTTTTCTTCCTGCAAATTAAAGTGTCACAATTATAGCACCAAATGAAAAGTGCAAATGCAATTTTAATGATATTCCCTTACGTTAGTGCAGCGCCGCTATTGCTTTAAATGCTACAGAATGGTGCATGTGGGAGAAATAGCTTACGGGTTTTACACTTTACACATTGGACCTCTTACAAAAATGTTTTCTAGTTATGAGCGCCTGGTCAATGTGCACTCTATACATAAGGAAGTAAAGTTCATGTATGTATGAATAAACTAAAGAGGTTTTTTTTGTGCAGTCATTGTGACCACGTTGAAAAGTGCTACGCCTAAAACCACTGTTACATCTGCTGCAAACAACTATATCGATAGGTGACCCTCCAACCGTTTAAACCGGTGTCATATCCACAGAGGTGACAATTACTCAGCGGGCGGGGGGGGGTCAGGGCCCCCTCCCATACGCATACCACTAGCGGTCACAAACAACCCCCCGTATAGCCTTAACAGACTGTAAGGTCAAGTGCTGTTAGCGAGCACCTATGAAGTCCAGCACGGCAACAAGAGGGGGTGTGTGGCCAGCACCACGCTCGGCCGCCTTTGTCTCTCTAGTGTCAATGTTTACATCCTGCACTAGATACTGATTTGAGCCTGAGTCGACCTAGGGGAGGCCCAGGACCGGTTTAGAAAATCGTCACTGGTGTTGGCCGTGAGCGAGTCGCCAGATTTGTAGCCCAGCGTGCTAACCACTGAGCTACCGCTCCCCACACGAGAGCTCACCGCACCTATAGCACAACCACTCACAGCACCCATACTCCCACTGCTCACCCTCACAGAGCGAACGTTGGTAGAATTGCTATTATAAATGCTATTTTTTTCGTGAAAGCCGTGTCGAGCGTTCGTTCCTTCTCTCTCTTTCACGAGATTTACTACATCAATATGGAGCGTTGTTAGTCCACAGACCGGGACCACCACACCAAAGGCAATCAAACATTTGTGATTTTCAGATCTAAAAGTAACTATGGATGATAATTTGATGCAACAGAAGGGCCAGAGGAAGACAAAGACGGACGTAGGGGGAGGAGGGGGTGACATCAAGGAGTGGACCAAGCTCGGTATGGGGAACATCACGAGACCTTGAGACGAAAGCAAGTGCTGGCATGTGTTGACCGGCGACCTCTCAACCTGGAGCTGATGATAGATGATTGTAAAGAGCATTGAAAACAGTATCAAGTATTGTATCGATTTTGGTTTTCACAGCTCCACGTGTGAGAATTGTTAATAACTGCTGCTGTTTCCGGATAGTCGTGTCGAGCGTTCGCGAAAGATAGAGGAATGCTCGACACGGCTATTCTGAATGAGCAGCTCTTAAGAGCAATTCTCAGTATCAGATATTTGCGTTTATTGGCCAACTGGATGAGGGATTTGCGTGTCCCAATGAACACGAGTCCTGCTATGGTCTCCCTTGGTAAAACAAGTCTGGGGGGGAGGTTCCAAACAAATCACGATCCGAATACCCTCTGACTAAAGGAGATTGGTGTCAGAAAGGGCATTCGGCTGCAAAGTTCTACTCCATCATTGGGGGGGCAATCAGCCAACCCAGGTCAAACCGGATAGTGCCATTTAAACCGGCAACAATATAACATCGGCCGTGTGGACAAAATATGTTTGCCTGCCCTGATGTCTTTAACTGCTGTGGTCAGCGGCAGGCGCGTCGCAGCCGGGGGTGTTGCATGAAAAAGTGGGGGGGGGATGGAATAATGTTTCTGTGAAAGTGCGCGTGTCGCGACACCCGCAACACCCGCGACACTGCGACGCGCCTGGTCAGCGGGCCCTCAGTTGTGCAGGTAATACGAGTGGAAGCCCTGGAACTGGTGGCGTCGGCCCGAGTGAACGTGATCTCGCAGATCGACGGGATCGCCCGTCCCCGCGTGCAGCTCCCTGAGGGCCTCTGACTTGGAGAAGGAGCCCTGCATCCGGGACAGCGCGCTCTGCGGCCTCGCCTGCCGGACGCTCCCCGGGCCCGGCCTGGCTCCGGCGAGGGCAGAGTGCGGCCGCGGAGGCCCCCACCCGGCCCTCGCCCGGCTCCGCGGAGCGGCCTCGTCAATCTCGTCTCGATAAGCGGGGATCGCGGGCTCCGCGCAGTCGGCCGGCGCGCTCGACAGAGGTATTGCTCTTTCTACTCCCCGCCCGGTCAGTGGTTGTTGGTTCGAGGTGGACATGCCAGAGTCAGCCGCTCGGCGACACGGCGGCACCTTGCTACTACATCCCGCACCCGAGCTGTATCTGACGTCGCCACCGAGGTATCGAGCCGCCTCCTCCTCCTGCTCCTCCCCACCTAGACCGTACGACGCTCCGTCACCGGTGCCGGCGTCTGCATCGCCGTACGCGGCACGCTCTGCCGCCGACGGACTCGCGAAGTGGAGGCGGGCGGCGAGGCGCAGGCAGCCGTCGACCGGTTCCTCCTCCGCGGTGGCCCCCGCTCGGGGCGCGCACTCGGCCACGAAGCGATCCCGCAGCCAGCCGCTCGCCACGAAGCGAGGCACGCGCCCGAACTCGGGTCGAGCGAGGGTGAACTTGGGAATGGACCGCTCCACCTGTGTCGAGGGTAACGCGGCGGTCGTTCGTTTATTGTCAGAAACCATCCATCCGTCGATTTTCAGAAACCGCTCACTCCTGTAGAGGGTCGCGGTGAGCCGGAGCCCATACCCGGCAGACACAGGGCGCGAGGCAGGGGGAACACCGAGGATGGGACGCCAGTCCATCGCAGGGCGCCTGGGGAAATGTAGTCAGTACGCCGATTAACCTGGCAGCATGTCTTTGGACGGTGGGAGGAAACCGGAGTGCCCGGCGAAAACCCACGCGGACACGGGGAGAACATGCAACCTCCACACGGAAAGGCCCTCGAGCCGAGATTCGATCCCGTGACCTTCTTGCTGTGAGGCGGCAGCGCTACCCACTATGCCACCGTGCCGCCCTATTATCAGAAACCGTGTAATCTTGTACATGGGTTGCATGAGTCGGAGCCTATACCTGCAGACACAGGATGCAAGGCAGGGCTATACCCAGGGTCGGACGTCAGTCGATCACAGGGCACCAGGGGTGAATTTAGTCAGCAGGCCGCTGAACCTATGCAGCACGCAGTCATGTGAGCAAGTAATTACGGGGCTCCACATTTACCACCTTTTACATTCGAAGCGTGCCGATCTTAACTGTAATTTAGTGACAAATTCTAAGGGCCCCCATAACAATTCGGAGCTTATGTTTCATTCGAGCCCCCCTCAAAGCTACCCGCGTTCCGATGACCACAGCGCACGCCTGTGAGGTGGCCGTCTCCCGTTACCAGTTTGTTACTTGGCTCTTTTCCACTCGTCAAGCTCCACAGCAGCTTCAGATGGTGGTCATCCAAGAGGATGGGATTCATTGGTCCGTGACCTATAAACAACAACAACGCGTGCACTGTACTCACTGAATAAATAACTACACGTGGAGCAGCTGGAACGGTTTGACGAGTCACCTTTTCTATTGCGTGAATATGTGACTGGACAACGAATAAGGAAGTAGTTATAATTCGACAGGTGTGTTGACAAACAGGTGCGACTAGTTGCTAAGACGTCTTAAAATAATCCTCGTGTACGAGGAAAGATTAGTCTCCTTTCCAAAAATGTACATCCCACAAGCACGGCATTAATGGAATTGTATAGTTGTTTACGCTGTTCTGCACAATGACTGCATGTGTTTCAATGCATGTTGAAAGCCTCTAAGCATTAGCTCGGTCCAACCTTCTCGACCAGGGTGCGGCGGGGGCACTATACCCCTGAGGTTGTATTGCTGTTAGGGACTCACCCTATATACGTATATAGGGTCGAAACTTACAGACGCAAACAAAAGTAAAACTGACTGTGCAAATACTCAATAGCATTTTGCCCTCACAGTTACCCGGCAACGCCGTCAGCATCACTGCACGTCAGCCGGTGCGGTTACAGGGTGGTCACTGGTGCGGTTGCGGGGGTGCTCACCGGTGAAGTTGAGCGTGTAGTTGGAGCGCCAGCGGCTCCGCTCCACGTTGCGTGCCTCGGCCGCCGTGCCGGGCCCCGGCGTCGTCTCCCGCGGACGGAGGTTGGGCGCCACCGTCTTGGGCGGCGTCGGGTAAAACACCTCCTTCGGGAAACCCGGGCCCGTCGGCATCTACAACGACAGCCAACCGTCACTCGCCACTGAGTGACAGCACGGGCTTAATTTCAGCCGGGTTGGTAACCCGTACGATACGGTGTTTCTGCTCCCGGCACAACACATTTCAGTCAAGTGCCACTTAATCCAGTCTACCAGCAATTCTGATACCATGTTTTTTATGCGGCAGATGTTCAGTTCCTCGAGCTTAAATTTTAAGAATAAGCTATCAGCAATGTCGAGCAAAACGTGGGCCGATATTATATGCGGTACAACCCTAAAAGAACATTAGGGAGATGTACGGCACAACCACGAGAACACACCAACACAACGGGCATACACATTGTATATTTAAATTCATGCGTTCGTTATATGTTCTGCATGTATGAGCGCTGGAACGGTACTAATAAACTCAACGATCAATTCTTTTTATGTTTCCTTAACAGCTGTGTTTTTGATTTTATATAAAGCAATCGTGCGCCCGTTTACTAATAAACAGCGCGTAGTAGCTCGCCAGGCTTCACGTCAATTAAAAGACAAAACGAATTACCTTTACAACCTCCTGGCCCATTTACAATAACAATATGTATGAGATAGTTATTGAGGGGATAGGCAATTACCGTAAATTGTAATGTTCTGTCAGTCAGATACAATTAAGAATCACATTCGGACACGAAATAGTAATCGAAGCTACCACTGCAACTAACTGTAATCAATTTCAATCTGGCCAAATGTAAAGCGTCAATCAATGAGGAAGCACCATATAAGTGAAGTACACACAACAGTGCCACTTGGTCTTATAGGTAAACTGGGTTACGTCGCTGAATCTGCATATACATGTTGCTGTGAGTGAATGAACAAATAAATCACCTGGAATGTGCCCGATCCCATGAGATGTTGAGCCTGGATAGTTCTTGGATGGTTGATCAACAGACACAAACGTGTGCAGAGTAGTATTTGGTGCGGGCAGTAGAGGGCCGTACAGAAACATCTCCCCCCACTTCTCCCCCACCTTCACCGACTCACACCGAGCAGCGTGGTGAAGTATGATCAAATAACCACGCACGGTGTGGGGAATCCCTCATCCAGCAGTGGATTGACAAGCGGGCCGTACATGAACATCACTACAACCCAGCCAAGAAAGTCTGGCCTCTGGTTCTCGTGGCTCTAAGTGTCTCTGTGTCGTCTCCTGGCCGCCCTCACCTGGTAGAAACCGTGGTCCCCTGGCCATTGGCCACACCGGTCGACGGGCTCCTCCATCACCACCTCGTAGCGGTAAGGACCCCCTGCAGGGACAAGCCAATAGGCCAGGGTCGGCACCGCGAAACATCCCTGGCTCCACAGGCACCGCTGGACAATACTGAGCACCGTGGACAATCGGCGGAAACGCGGGGCACTTGGCCGTGAATGCGTTCTCTCGTTTTTACCTCGTGCAATCTAAGTTACGCACGAGTGGTCTTACAAAATAATGGATCACCCAAGTTGAACCAACTTACTGGGACTGACATCTCATCCTGGGTAGAGCACAGCCCTACCTTGTGCCCTGTGTCTGCTGGGATAAGGGTCCGGCTCACAGCAACCCTGTACAGCAGTGGTTCCCAAACTGTCTCGGTTCACGGCGCCCTTAGTGTATCAGGATTTTTTTTACTAGCCAGAAAATATACGGCACGTGCCAAACATTTGGAATATTCTGCGGCGACCCCTGTGAGTTAGCTGCGGTGTCCCGGGAACCACTGCTGTGCAGGATTAAACGGGTAGTGATAATAATTATATAATAATATCATTTTATAGAGCGCCTTTCACCCGAGGGTCACAAAACGCTGCAGAGAGAACGGCATGTCAACAACGACAGACAAAAAAAACCAACTAACAAAAAACCAAAGCAACAAAAATTAAATGATTAAGGCTGCTTCGAATACATTGAAAGGTCGTGAATTGCTGATGAGTGCTGAGCGTGACGGCAGCAGCACCTTTGGTTTTGGCGAGGACCGCGACGGGGTGCGGCAGGGCCACGGGCCGCCCGGCCTCCGCGTAGGCGTCGCCCTCCTCGGGGTCAGGGGCCTCGGACGAGGGCAGCAGGGCCAGGCGCGAGATGTGCGACGCGAACGGGTGCTCCCGCGGGAACGGGCAACGGACCTGGTGCTGCCTGCACGGAGACACGCGGAGACGTGGCGTGAGACACAAGAGATATTGAGACACACGGAGAGAGACCAAGTGAGACACGCAGTACGGGCTGCTCTCCGATCTGGGAGGCAAAACGTCGCAATGGAGAGAGGAGGAACGCTTGACACGGCTAATCCGAAAGAGCAGCTCTTAAGAGCAATTAGTCATACATCGAGCCGTGAAAACATCTATCAATATAATGCTACCCTTTATTGTTTGCAAATTCCCAAACGGTGTCAGTCTTGAGAGTAGTGTGACCACACTGCAACACGCTGGTCAGTGTGGGTCGAATGTGGGGGGGGGTAAGGGGGTAAGAGTGGGTCAGATATCACTCGCCATTGATAGCCAGGGCCGGGAATCAAACTCATTTGGCCGGATTCACAGCGTAACCCACTAAAAACTGCGCCACTGCTGTACCTCATCTTTCCGTAAACCTCAATAATTTGTAACAAAAACATCGAGATGTTTCTTTCCTTTCAACCAGACTTGAAAAACCCTGTTATATATAATATTTACTGCATAGGTTCTCTAAAGCAGGAACAATGTACTGTATCTGTCTCCATAGACACGCTCAGGAAATGAGAGTGCGCATGGATACAACGGTGGCAAGTTTGTACATGTAGAGGAATGAACGAAAATTGACAAATGGGCAGTCTCCGTGAAGCCAGAATGAATGTCGGAAGTTCACAAAACAATCGCACTGGTTGGGCGACGTTTGCGCTTTAGGAATGGAAATATCCGAATTCGAATGTGTGACATTAACAGCTGCAATGTTGACAAAGCCCTTAGTGCCAGAATTGTACCTCAGCAGATTCATGTCTATTTCAGCAGGTACACTACTTGATTGACATCTGACTTTTTCACATGTTAGCATCAAACCAACTCACCAAGCCCACGATAATTGTGTAAATTCTACAGCCTCTAGTCGCACGCAGTTGTAAGCGCTTTAGTTTATAAGTAGACATATTTTCTTTACTGTTGTAGGTTTTCACGGCTCTATACGGGGTCAAGGTAGAAGCGTTCACGTCGCGATCCCTGTCAGGTAATACTTGGTATCGCCTGCGAATTCTACCAAACACTTCGAGGCCGAGCTGAAAGACAACGATGTCCAGAGGCTGACCATCGTGCTTCGAAGAATCGCAAAGAAGAAGAAGAATGGAGGGGAAATGAAAACGGGTGCGAGACTCACTGAATGATCGATTCCTGGGGCTTCGGAAGTCTGAAACGATAGAGACACCGCCGGTCAGACCGCTGCTGCCAAGGCCACGTGCGTTTTTGGTGACCAACTGAGAATTGAAGAACATAGGAACCAGTGCCACATCCATTGTCAGAAACCGCTTAATCCTGTACAGGGTCGGCAGACACAGGGCGCAAGGCAGGGCTATACCCAGGATAGGACGCGAGTCCATCACAGGCCACCGGGAGCAATTTAGTCCGCAGGCCAATTGACCTATGCAGCAGCGTGTCTTTGGACTGTGGGAGGAAACCGGAGTGCCCGGCGAAAACCCACGCGGACACGGGGAGAACGTGCAAACTCCACACAGAAAGGCACCCGAGCCGGGATTCGAACCCGGGTATTTCTTCCTTTGAGGCGGCAGCGCTACTCACCGCGTCACCGTGCCACCCTTGCCACAGTAATGTGCATCAGGTAATACTTGGTGTTGCCTGCGAATTCTACCAAACACTTCGAGGCCGAGCTGAAGGACAACGATGTCCAGAAGCTGACCATCGCGCTTCGAAGAATCGCAAAGAAGATCTCAATCAAGCCCGTTGACTTTGTAACAAGTTAATTACCCGATTGTGACTACAGGCCTATTTTTAATCTGAGACCTGGGTTAGAAAACAAGCATTAAAACTGTATAAAAAGATGTCGATTGAAATTGCTCCCGGTGCCCAGTGATGAACTGGCGTCCCATCCTGGGTATGGCCCTGCCTTGCGCCCTGTGTCTGCCGGGATAGGCTCCGGCTCACCGTGACCCTGTTTAGGATTAAGCGGTTTCTGATAATGGATGGATGAAATATAAAGGCATTTGAAGCGTACATTGTGTAGTTTGCATATACATGTGTGAAGTTTATATGTTCCCTGCCTCTGCCCTCTGGGTGTGGACACGCAGGCTACATGCCGTGTCACGTATGACCACTAGCGTGCAGAACATATGTAGAGGACACTCACAGTTGGTCGTTGGAGCGGAGGTTGCTTCTCTTGAGTTGAGTCAAATCGTAGCACTGTTCTATGCGGACCGCACTGCCAGGCGCAAGACAATGCAATGTGCAGACATGCCCACATTGAATGACATTGATCGACAGACAGAGGGGCACATGGATGAGAGACAGAGGTGAAAGTGAGCCGGTATCAGTACCCATTTCAACTTGTATTCGATCTCGGAGAGCCAGAGCCTATCCCGGCTGACACAGAGCGCACAGCAGGGAGTACACACAATCTCAAACGGAAAATATAATGCTCTGACATAATAATAATAATAATAGCATTTATGGAGCGCCTTTTACTCAAGGGTCGCAAAGCGCTGCACAAGGCTGTGGAGAGAAGAGCATGTCAACAAGCATACGTCCGTCTAATAAAACCGTGGGGGAACGAGGGGAGGACAACTGCTCTTTTTGGGGCCAATCCCCCCCTGGGTGCCCCTCTTATGTTGTTCTTGTTTGGTTGATTAGTTATTTTTACATTTGTTTTCGTGAATTTACACGTGTTTGTTGTGTGGCAGGAATCCTTTAAAGAGCTTGCACGCTCACTGGGTATGTCTCTGCTGTAATAATAAACGTCGATCTATCCCAAACGAGCCCCGCACCTTGGCACAGGGTCTCCTCCGAAGCCGTAGTGCAGGTGTCCTCGGGCCGCGGAGGGCCCCGGCTCGCGGCCCCAGGGCGGCCTCTCCCGGCAGGGAGGAGCGACCCGGGCCCAGGCCGCCTCGTACCTGGGCGACACGGTCGGGGAGACGCGGAGCGATTGAGCCCCCTCAATACTCTGCCTCCATTAACCATATAAACACCCCCTCAACGTAATGTAAACACTCATCCGAGGTTTTAACTTTTCTGGCAATGAGACAGGTGTTATGATCTTAGAAACACGAAACGGACACCGTTTTGCAGTTTGCAAGACCCCACCCCCCCCCCAACGCTTTGACTGCACAGACTGCTGGGGCTTCATCAGCTGAAGTCAAGTTTATTGATCACATACACATTAGATAGCTAGATGTGTTTATTATTACAGATGAAACAAACCCAGTGAGCTTGCAAGCTCTTTACGGGACTCCTGCGACACAGAAATGCGGGAGAACCTCAGAGTAGAGTCGCTGCTCCTTCGGATTGAGAGGAGCCAGTTGAGGTGGTTTGGGCATCTGGTAAGGATGCCCCCTGGAAGGCTCCCCTGGGAAGTCTACCAGGCACGGTACACTGGACGGAGACCTAAAGGCCGACCCAGGACACGCTGGAGGGATTATATCCTTCGGTTGACCAGGGACCGCCTGGGAATCCCCCAGGAAGAGCTGGAATCTGTTGCTGAGGAAAGGGATGTCTGGTCCGCTCTCCTTGGACTGCTGCCACCGCGACCCTCACCAGGACGAGCGGTTTAGAAAACGGATGGATAGATGGATTTGACTTCATTGTGATTTGTAAGACAATATCCTAGCCATATCCGAATCATACTGGACAGATCCAAACATTGGAAGAATTTGAAACGTATTTTTTTCCTTTCATACCATTTCCAGAAAAATAATTATATTAGTGGCATTTTAACCTGCTTTCGAATAACGGCACACAGACAGACAGGCAAACATCCTGGACAAAACATAAATCCAAGACGACTGCCTACCTGGATCAATCATTATTTTGCTAACACAGGATCTCTCAAGGCACGGTGGCGCGGTGAGTAGCGCTGTCACCTCACAGCAAGATCGTCCCACTTCGAATCCCGGCTCGGGTGCCTTTCTGTGTGGATTTTGGATGTTCTCCCCGTGTCCACGTTGGTTTTCGCCGGGCACTCCGGTTACCCCCCCACAGTCCATAGACATGCTGCTGCTTAGGTTAATTGGCCTGCTGACAAAATTGCCCCCCGGTGCGCTGTGGTGAACTGGCGTCCTATCGTGGGTATAGCCCTGCCTTGCGCCCCTGTGTCTGCCGGGATAGTCTTCAGGCTCACAGCAACCCTGTACAGGATTAAGCGGTTTCTGATAACGAGATGAGACGAGGGTCTCCAGTTGAGAGCCCGTGTGGTTTGACACGCACCTTCCGGGCGACACGGTGATTCTGGCCGGCAGCTGCATCGGCGTGAACTCCTGACTCGACTGGAAAGTTCTCGACAAGGGTCTCCACGCCGCGCTCGGGCCCCCGGCGTAGCCGTGGTCGCAGCAGTCACCCATGGTGGACGGGCGACGTGAGACCTCGTGGCCTGTGGACAGGGGTAAAAAGTAAGCCGGTACGGTTCGGTGCGGCGTACCGGTGAGAAAGCAAACGAAACATGCGGTACAATAATAACACAATGCAGGTTGTACCGCGCGCAGATTCCACTCCTGGTCGTGGACGACACGCAGATTACGGACGCTCGGAAGGGGGACACAGTGGCGCAGTAGGTAGCGCTGCCGCCTCACAGCTAGAAGCTCCCGGGGTTCGATTCCCGGCTAGGGTGCCCTTTCTGTGAAGAGTTTGCATGTTCTCCCCGAGTCCGCGTAGGTTTTCGGCGGATACTCCGGTCTCCTCCCACAGTCCAACAATGACTAGCCGCTAGGTTAATTGTCCTGACTAAATTTCGTCCGGTGCCTTGTATAATGGCCCCGGCAATCCCATCGCTGGTAACAGCCCCAACTTACGCATTGACCTGCTTTACCTCCCTCCCCGCTGTACAACAGATCAACGGACCCATTCCAGCTTTAAATACAAACTGGCCCCGAACGACCGAGGTGGGTCAAGTTGGAATACGACCGTACCGGCGGTAAGACGCGTAAGTGACGGATCAGCCACCTTGCCTGCGGGGCAGCGGGCTGGCAGCGGGCTGGCCGGGAGCGGTGTGTTGCTCGCAACCCTGGCGGGGGGCGCTCGGAGGAGGAGGAGGAGGGGTGGGACGCACAAGTCGTCGCCACGGCAGCGCGACCGTGACGTCGTCGCTCCTGGCAACGTCGCTGGGCCGTGAAGCGGGTGACGCCGCGGGTCCATGTGTGGAGCGCTGGTGTTCGCCGGGCACTCCGGTTTCGTCCCACTGTCCGAAGGCGTGCTGCCGCGTAGGTTGAATTTGCCCTGCGGATTAAATTTCCCCCCGGTGCCCTGTGATGGACTGGGTGTAGCCCCTGCCTGGCGCCCTGTGCCTGCCGGGAATTACCATCAGCTCAGATGTGAGCTGAATAGCCTAAGATCCGCCATTCCCAAACGGTGGGACGCGACCCATCAGTGGTCCGCGAGCACCACCAAGTTGTCCGTGGAGACCAGACCCAAGTGGGGCCTTGAGGTGCAAAATGTTGACAAGCGCTGCCCCTACACTTTGCTGCGTGTGCACAATGCCAGTATTCCATAAATATGATGATAATCATGATGGCGGGTTTGAGATGTCATCTGCTCGAGTGGTCGCGACATTGCTCGGTAGGGCGCTCGCCCTTTTTGACAAGCGCCAATTTGACAGCTTTTAACCCCGACATTAAATTTCTGACGCGAACTGTCAATCAAACCTCAGCGACAGAAATCCGCGGAAGCACCAAATAACCGCGTGGTGACAGCCAGTCAGTTTTCAGTTAAGTTGTAAGGAACCGCTGAGCCGTGTAGCTCTTTGTAGCAGTTGTCCAACGGGGATGGGTAAGCAACTTACCACCATCTCAGGGCACCGGGGGAAATGTATTATTTACAGAGGCAGCATGCCTTTGGACTGTGGGCGGAAAGTGGAGTACACGGCGACAACCCACGCGGACACCGTGCCCTGTCGAAGACCGTCGACACGTTATAGTACTGCCTTACAACTCATTTTATGAATGAATGATAGTTCCCAAAGTTGTCTTCCTTTCTCACATTTCTCAGTACTAGACCCTATACTTGAGTCTTGGGGGCATACAACCAAGGAGTCGGAGTTGGCCCCGGGCATCACCAAACCTCTGCACGCCACTGTGTGTAACCATTGTAAAAGTTATTCACATTGCAATTAACGTATATTGACCATGCAGAGGAATTAGTGCCACTAACGTTGTGCATTTAACAGTCCAAGGGCTCGGGCAATGGGCTATAAAACGTGAGTTAAGCCGCTCCGCGTTGCACGGCCGTGACGTTTGGTGACGTTTGGTAAACTTGGAAACGTGCACTGTTTGTGTGTGCACCCAGAGGAGATTGAGAAAGGCACGCAACAGGCAAAGAGGCCCCGTATAGTGTACACAAAGCTGCCGAGACAAGTGCTGTGAGCTCGAACACGTATTAATGTTGACAAGCCGCAAGGGGAGGGAGGTGGTGTGCTCCCCAGTGATGATATTTACACATCACAAATAGGTGCTAATTTAAGGCTGGGTCGCCCTAGGGTAGACTCGGGCCAAATTCAAGCCGTCCTGCTAGGACTACTGATGCGACTCAATGCTGTCGTGCCAGGATGTTGGCTCTCTTCCTACCTGCGCCTTCATGGGAAAATGTATTCCTTCCTCTGGCTTACGAGGCATTTAAACGTAGCTCTCGCTTCTATCAGTATTGTGAGCCATTCTCTTTTCAATGCTACGTCCCGGTTTTTGTATCTCACAGGTGGCAATCCTGCTCGTAGCCCAAGCCGACAGCGCCTGGAGATGCCACGCAGACTCCTAACCACGCGGGAGCCAGCCTCAAAGCCCCCTTAGCTTCCGAGAGCAGGCGCGCGTTCTGGTCGATCGGTTCGTTTAGGGAGAATCATTGGGTTTAGTGGCTGAGCCAGAAATGACGGGGAGGCTGAGGTTGCTCCCCAAACACCATCAACAACAGCCCTCCTCGGGGAACAGCCCCGCTACTGTACAAATTATAATTACACACAAATTGGAGATGTCACACGGATCGTAACCTTATCGCGGTTGAGGGGTTTGAGTGTGCCAGTGGACCCCAGAGCTGTGTCACCTGGAGTACAGCTCTCCTGCTAGGAGTCTCCCTTGGTGAACAGGTCTGGAGTCAAACACTCCTGCCAAGGTCTACCTTCGTAAACAGGTCTGGGGGTAAGTTCCAGACAAATAGTGATCCGAAGATCCTCCGACGAAAGGAGGTTGACGTCTGGAAGAGCATCCGGCCATAAAATTATCCTCCAACACCCTTAGGAGCCATATTGGAATTTAATAATAATAATAGCATTTATAGAGCGCTTTTCACCCGAGGGTCACAAAGCGCTGCACAAGGCTGCGGGGAGAACGACATGTCAACAACGACAGAGACCGGAAAATCGGCAACATTTTTACTTGCTGCGTTATATACAGATTATTGATGACCCTGGATGCCGTGATTGGATTGGCGATCACGTTGTTGTCATAGGCGGCTCCGGGTCTTCGTTGTGGGCAGTAGAGGGCCGTGCAGCAAACGTTCATTACCGTACTATTACGCTCCTACGGCTGTGCTCTGGGGGTCAAGGTAGAAGCGTTCACGTCG
>JAZEWU010000001.1:5427877-5459301 GCA_036362915.1 Geotria australis
GCCAGACACAGGGCGCAAGACAGGGCTATACTCGTGATAGGATGCTAATCAATCGCAGGGCAATGTAGTCAGAAGGACAATTAACCTAGGCAGCCGCAGCAGCAGCGTGTTTTTGGGTGGTGGGAGGAAACCGGAGTATCTGGAGAAAACCGACGCGAACACGGTGAAAACGTGCAAAGTCTTACGTAGAAAGGCGCCCGAGCCGAGATTCGAACCAAGGAGTTCGCGTGACCTGTGAGATGTGAACGATTGTTCGAGGCCTCGATGCAAACAGATTTGTTTGAAACTGAGCCGACCAGTTGATTTTGATGATTAAGCGCATCACCTGAAAATGAAGGTGTCAGGACCGCATTCAAGTAACCTCGGTGGATTGATGGGCGGTGAGTTGGTGGTGAGTTGGTGGTGAGTTGGCGGTGGGCTCGTGGTGGGTTCGTGGTGGGTTTGTCAAAGTCTCGGTAACCCCCAGAGTGATCGTTGTGAAGTGGCTTCGTGTACACGCAGTGGTGGTTTCAAGGGCTCCATGTGCTCTCTCCTTTTATTACGCAATACGCTTCTTCAATTGATTCCCATCGCACCGTTACACTGTTGCAGTTCTTTGTCTCTTGTTAATTTACTGGAATAATTGGGCATTTTTGTTCTGTGCAGTGCTGTGTGTTGCTGTTTACTTTATGATCATGGCTAACGTTTCATCTTTGCACAATTTAACACTGGTAAATTCGTTGCATTACATGGTTATTCCATATATTGTGCGCGTTGATTAGTTCGCGCGTTTTGTTGTAGCGCGCGAATCCGGCTTCCAGAGCTTGCAAGCTCACTAGGTATTTTCTGCTGTAACAATAAACATCTATCTATCTATCCAAACACGCGCAACAGCAGCGGCGACAGCCTGACTGCGTGACCGCGTGATTTAATCGAACTGAACCAGGAGGATGGAATCTCAGGTCCCTCCGTGGTCCCCCCCCTCGCCGCGAAGGTGGGGGTGGGTGTGAGTCCGACTGCTGACCGCTAGCTTTATTAGCCTCTGCTCCGGCACAATGCAAATCAGATTTGTAGTTTTATTACCGCCAATTCGTCGTTGGGGCGATAATAATGCAATAACTCTTCAAAATGTGACGAAAGAAAGGGCCTAACAATAAAAGGCTGGCTTCGGGACGCTGCCTCGCACGATAAGCACTTGAGCGGGGCTTCATCAAGCGGACACTTAGTGACTTCTTCCTTAAACACTGCCATGGAAAGCAGTTTCACCGTATTGACTCAGCTCCTCGAGCGACAAAGCCATTTGTTAACAGGCGCCTTTAGAGGTGTGATGAATTGCCCCGTGCCGCCCGGTCAATGCGGTTTTACCGTGTGGCCAACTCATCTCGGCCCGGCTAGGCCGCGGCCCGGACACACGGGAGGGGGGGGCGTTCATCTCGTGGTGCCCGGTGGAGGAGACCTCGTGGCCACCGCCCTAGTCAACGCGGTCACGGCGCCAGGTGAGATGGTGCCACCTGAGTTGGCACCAGAGGCGTGGATTGGGGTCTGCACTGCTGGTGCTCGCAATGAAATCGGGCGCCGTGCTCATTTGACACTACCTTCGCCGTCGTCTATCTCCCACACCTCATCTTCGTAACTCGCGGCCTGGGCCGCTGCTATCTGTCGGCAAAAGTGGACTTGGGCCGCCTGCACACATTATAGGTTTGCTACTGGCTGTTGCTGTTTCGCGACCCGCGCTGATTCTTACAGACGCGCCCAACTACTCCACTTAGATTCTGCCCCCGTGCATCTTGCTAACCCATTGATGAATATGTTGAACTCGAGAATTGCTCTGAAGAGCTGCTCTTTCGGGATAGCCGTTTTGAGCGGTCTACCTCTTTACTCCGTGACGTTTCGCCTACCGCGTTGGAGGCATCATCAGGCTGCAGCTCTTAAGAGAAAATCTCGTATATCGAGCCGTGGACACTGACATCAGTGCGTTTCTGGAACTCGTTACGATGCTCCCAGTGTTGGAGATCCCGCGGAATGCTCTGTTAAAGTGACCGAACGTAACTCTCAACAGACAAGGGTCTGTTTCTGCGTTTGCGTGTAACAAAGAATAACATTTGGACGGCTGACCAACCAACCAACCAACACGCTCCAGCGAGTCTAAAAATTCCACAGAACGACCGACTGAAATATGCAGTTTATAATTTACTTTTCTTCGACACGCAGGGATGTAAAGACCTTTTCAATTTGTAACATATTACCCATAACCCTGCACGACAGTGAAAAATGAGGTTGTTTTTTCAAAAGCTTACCCTGTCATGTATTTAGCGCGCGGTTGCGGTATGTGTAACTTTGGTGAATCAATAAAATTCCCTTAAAAAATCACCGCTTTCCACCAAGGTCTGGTTTGTGTTTGGCGGAGAGACGGTTAACGCTGCGTCGCATTTATTACAGACGCTCAGGGCCTCGTGTGGCCTGGCCAGTGAGAAACCCGGGCCCACAATCTGCTCCAATCACGTACCCACCCTAACCCCGCCGCGTCATCTGCAGAACATTCGCCAACTCATTTGTTGGAGTTGGGCGCTTCGAAAACGTGAACAGATTTCCATGAATTTCATAGCTCTCGAGACGGGTGTTTTTACTCCAACAATGAATGACGTTCCGCCGAAGGAAGCGAGGCCTTCCGCATAGTTCTGCTGAGGCTGGCTCCGTCTCCCTCCCGTGGGAGATTTTTTGGCCCGGAGGGCTTCGGCCCCGGGGTCACTTCGGCACCAGTGTTTACTCCGTCCGCCTTCCCCCTCATCCTTTCTCCCCGGCCGCTCGCTCTGCGTCTCTAATCTCCGCTGAGCGTGGGTCCCGGGGCCATCTGGCCCGCGGCCCACTACCACGTGTCTATACGCTGTGTGTCCGCCTTTCGGCGGTGTTTATGCGCCCAGTCGCCCGCTGCATGTGTTTCGTGTGTTGGGGCTGTTAGCAGGCGCTCCTGCCAACGCTCTTGTCCTCTCTCGTAAAAGTGACCCGATGAGTTCAAGCAGCCCTCATGCCTCTGTATCACAACGTGAGAGATCCTCCTCCTGCCAATGGCTGGGCCAAAATCGCTCTCTCTCTCTCTCTTTCCCTCTCTCGCTCTCTGGCTTGCCTCGCTCTCCTTCCCCGGTGAATTCCCCAAATTTCAGTGCTATCGAAATGCACTTAATTCTTCATGACGTCTCCGCTATGCACCGATGAATTTATTTTTAATTAGAACCATTTTTTATTTGTGCAATCGCTTTTTTTTTTTTCGGGACGTTGCAGATTACGTTTCACACGCTGTCCTTATTAAAAAAAAAACACCCCACCCCTACCGGCGTTGTTTTCTCTCTTCTTTTGTTTTAGTTTCTCTGTTGTTATCGTAATCAAAACAATGACAGCATGGGCGCACCGTTGGCTGAGCCGGCTGGAGGCGACTGCTGGTGGGATCAATCCCAGCCGTGCGCGGGCCGCGATTTCATTGTTCCGTCTCCCCGTTCGTCATCCCTCTTAAAACGTCGTCCTTTTTTTTGGCCCCGGGTCCCCCTGCCAGGATTGTCTATCACTTGTCCTCCCTTCCAACAACGCGGCCAAACGATTGTAACTCGCTACCCATGAAGAGTGATAGCCGTGTTAGGCTTTGCCGTGCTCTCGGCTTCACGCGGTTGATTAATTTTGTACGCACGCATGTGCCGACTTTGTTTCCACTAGCCCGCACTGATCATCGCCGTGAAGTACGGTCAAGTAACCTCCATGACTGACACAGCACCGGGGGGTGGGGGCTTTATCCAGCAGCGGACGGACAAAAGGCTGTAAAACACACGCTTGCCTCTCTCAGGAGGCGCTAATGCATCTCTATATTCCTCTGTCACCGACCACCCAACGCTGCTGTAATTCATTTCTTCTTCAGCCTGAAATCACGCAGAGCTGGGAATGTGGCTCTCGGCTATAACACTCGCGCTGTGTAGCTCGCGTGCGTGTGTGTGTGCGTGGTGTCACCGTTAGCTGTGCGGCTCTGTGATGGTTGTGTCATTCTGTGTGTGTGCTGAGATTGTGTGTGTGCTGTCATTGTGCTTTCACCATTGTGCTCTCAGCGTTGTGCTGTCAGCATTGTGCTGGCAATATTGTGCTCTAAGCGCCGTACTCCCAGCGTCGTGGTCTCAAACGTTGTGCTCCCAGCGTTGTGCTGCCAACATTGTGCTCCCAGAATTCTGCTCTCAGCGCTGTACTCTCAACGTTGCGCTCCCCGTGCGTCGTGCTCCCAGCATCGTGCTGTCAGCGTTGTGCTTCCAAGCCTCCTGCTCCCAGCGTTATGCTGTCGGCGTTGTGCTCCCGGCGTTGTGCTGTCGTCGCGTTTCCGCGCCGTGCGACGGTAGCAGCTGGACGTCAGGAAGGGGCGGCCGCTGCCACTTAGGCGCGGGGTGATAAGCGTGCCACGGGGCAGGGCGCGATTACAGGCTCGGCGGAGGCCGCCTTATCGCTCCCGTTTTGTCACACGTGTCACGAATGAGCAATGGGCGGTTTAATCATGTGCTCGCTCGCCGTGCGCCACCGCCGGGCTGCCTGTGCCCTGATAACCCTGGACAAAGGGCCGCTCATTTTTCAGCGACAAACAAGCGCCGTTATCAGGGGCCCACGTGGGCCCACGTGCGCCGCGGGCCAAAGGGCGAACGATCGCGCCCGCTGATCTATGGGTAATGAAGCGGCCGCTCCGCGAGATTTGTTATAAAAATGTATTAAATTCAGAAGTCATCATTTTTTTTTGCTGCTAAAGCGAGAGCGCGCGTTTTTTTGAGTAGGAGAATGTCTCCATTGTGGCAGTCTGTTGCGTGTTGTGCTGGACGGTCGTGCAAAGACAAATATTTCACGCCCACCCACCCCCCCCCGTGTAGGCTTTACAGACTGTAGGGTCAAGTGCTGTGAGCGAGCACCTATCAAGGCAGGCACGGTACGCGAGGGTGCTGCTGTCCAGCACCACGCCCGGCCGCCTTTGTCTCCCTAGTGGCGATGTTCATCGCACCAGGTACTCGTTTGAGGATTAGTCGGTCTAGAGGAACCGGTTCAGATGACCGTCACTGTTGTCGACCGTGGGCGGGAATCGAACTCGCCGCCGCTTTCCATTCGTGCAAAGAGCTGCTCTTTCGGAATAGCCGTGTTTAAGCGTTCCTCCTCTCTTCTTCGCGCAGAAATGCTCGACACGGCTGTCCCTAAAGATCAGCTCTTAAGAGCAATTCTCAGGAAAAAATACCCCCCGTATGGCCTTTACAGACTATTATTATCAAGCATCTATAAAGGCCAGCACAGAACCCGAGCAGGGTGGGTGACCACCAGCACACCCGGCCGCCCGTGCCTCCTCAGTGTCTATGTTCGCACATCGCACTAGGTACTACTACTCATTAGAGGCTGAGTCGACCTAGGGGAGGCCCGAGGCCGGGTCCAGGAAATCGTCCCTGCTGCATCGTGCAAAGACACACAGGCACACGGCCGCTCGATCCATCAGCTCCCTGCGGCCTCGATGTCGTTCCGAGCGGGCGTCCGGCCCCCCGTGATCAGACCCCCGCGAAGACACGGGGTGGGTCACTCACACCCTAACACATTTGAATAAATAAACACCATTTATAATGTGCACATCTTCATTAAATTTCGCGGATATTCATTCGAAGAGAGAATGACTCAGAGGCGCGACGTCAGCCACGCGGTTAGCAGGCGTCAACCCGCCAAACACTTCGTCCCTATATATTATCTATCCATCCATTGTCAGAAACCGCTCAATCCTGAAAAGGGTCGCGGTAAGCCGGAACCTATCCCGGCAGACACAGGGCGCAAGGCAGGGCTATACCCAGGATGTGACGCCAGTGCATCACAGGGAACCGTGGGCAATTTAGTCCACAAGCTAATTAACCTGTGCAGCAGCATGTCTTTGGACTGTGGGAGGAAACCGGCGTGTCCGGCAAAAACCCACGCGGACACGGGGAGAACACAGAAAGGCACCCGAGCCGGGGTTTGAGCCTGGGTCCTTCTTGCTGTGAGGCGGCAGCGCTACTCACCGTGCCACCGTGCCACTCTGCCGCCCCCTATATAGTATGATGGTAATTAATTAGTGAGTGTTATTTAGTTGTGGGAGGAAATTGGAGAACCCGGAGGAAACCCACGTAGAACAGCGAAAGAACACACACATTCCACGCAAAAAGGAGCCCGAGGTGGTGTTCGAACCGCCTCGGGCAGGACCTTCTTTCTACGGGGCGCAGATGTTACCACCGCGCCACCCTGCCGCCCAAACATCTCTGTTGTCTCTACATTTGGCCCATTAAGACCGAGAATAGAGCTCTCTTCCCGGCCACTTTGTATCGACCCCCCGCTGACACTGGGTGCTAATGCACTACATTCTTGTTTTGTCATATCTTTCAAAACTGGGGTTGGATTTCATGATCACGCCGTTGTCTGCCTTTGTGTGATTTTTGTTTCGCGTGTAAACAAAGGATCCATGTTGAGAGCCACAGTAATGTTCGCAAAAAAAATAATGGGGTGGAATTGTAGAGAATGTGAGACCACAATAGCCACACTGATTAAACGCCAGATGTTCTGTTTTAGCTCGATCGTATTCTAGAATATTTCTAATCCTCAAGGAGCAAGCGTGGCTGTGTTTTCTTGACAGTGTTATTTTACCATATTCATAGCTAAAATAAATTTAAACACCTGGGATAAATGCCCATGTGGCCCTTTCAGAGCAAACACATATAATACCTTACTCCTTCACGAGCAGACTTACAGCTGCTGTCATTTCCACGTATGCCGCATTAGCTCAACACATGTGCGTGCCACAGCCTGGAATAATTTTAGGCAGGAAATCAGCATTTACAGCCAACTGCGTCACAGGCTAGCAGTCCACAACCCACTCTCACCGCCTCCACCAGCCCCACCACCACCACCACCACTCCCACCAAAAAGACAAGGCAAAGATCTACCGTATAGCCTTAACAGATTGTAGGGGCAAGTACCGCTAGCGAGCACCTATTAAGATCAACACGGCACGCGAGGGGCTGGTTGACCAGCACCACGCCCGGCCGCCTTTGTCTCCCTAGCCGCGATAACTACACACCGCACCAGGTACCCATTTAAAGCCGAGTCGACCTAGGGGAGGCCCGGCACCGGTTCAGAAAATAATCGGTGGTGTTAAGTGGCCGTGAGCGGGTATGGGAACTCAGGTTACCGGGCTCGCAGCCTAGCGCGCGCTACCCGCTGAACTAACACCACCATAACCACCACCATCACCACCACCTCCATCACCACCACCGCCAGACGGGGCGTCTGAGGCATGTGCGGGGTGCTGCTGGGGGTCAGAGACACTGGCAGGAGGTCGCAGGCACTCGCGGGGCGGCACAACATGGGGCGTTTGAAGCCCCAGATCCACATACGGATGCAATAAGGTGGGCTGCGATTGCACTCTGCTCCAGAAACCCGAGCCCGTGTCACTTCAGAGGGATGCCACGTGCGGCACCAGCTCAGCACGGGCAGCACGCCTCGAGCACAGCACACGCAGAGCCGGCACGCGTCACTCACGGCCCGCACAGCACAGCACAGATGCATAGCCATCACTCGAGAGAACGGTGGAGCACACGCATGGCCGTCACTGATGCGTGGCCATCACAGCTCACGCACAGCCTACAGAGCTCTAACAGTCTGCACGTCTCACGTTTGGCATGTACTGCAGTTGATTAATAATAGGCTGTAAGTGATTATTATTTTTAGATGTTTTTATTTCATTTATTGTTACTCCGGTTTACCCGGGATAGCCTCAATGGGGTCCCAGGATTTCTTTTTTCAAAAGGGTCGTTCCAGGTTTCCACAGCAGGTGACGATGTCGCCACACGTTATTCCAAATGAGTATTTTGCAGGTAATTCCACAGCGTCGAGATGTTTGGACTAGTACCGGCTTTCGTACATATTTAGCTTTGGGATAAAATCGCGACCGCGACCCTGTACGGGATTAAACGGTTTCAGAAAATGGATGGATAAAATCGCAGCACCAGCGTTAACAGAGGGGGAGCATACAAGCAAAGCACCCGAGGAGAGACGCAAACTCAGGCCCTTCTCGCTGGGCGGCACAGGTGTCACCACCGCGCCACCCTGCGCTGACCTACGACGGCTTCTATCGGTTAGCGTGCGAATCGCCTCTAGCCGCGCATTAACAATCATTATAACACGCTCAAGCGTCGAGAAATTACGTCAGATTTAGGGCAGTGGAGGGCATGAGTAGCGATCCGTGCCTCTGATTACCACTTTGTCAGCACTTTGGAGCTAAATTACGATATTTTTGCAGCAGAATCGCGGGGTGTTTGCGGCGGGCAGATCGTAATTTAGATAGTTGCGGGAGAATTCCGAATGATGGATCCCAAAGTGCCTGTCCCCTGATTTACAGTTACACAAACATCTGTGGCTCGGACTGCGCTCGGGTAAACAGACGCGCAGTAAATTGCCGTTGACTGGAGACGTCCGTGATTAACTCTCTCACCCGCGCATGCCAGGGTTAGGTTTCCTAGAGAGAAGCTAATGTTTATGTTTATTTGATTGGATTTATGCGGCGAATCTGCAATGAGAGGGGGACGTTACTGAACGCATTGCGAGACGCTTACGCAGCAGGGCGCGAGGCTGTTTAGGCGCGCTCACACGTTAAGCGACGTCGTGCCAACGTGGTGCCTGCACGCGGGCTAGTGGTGATAGATATATGATCCATCCATCCATCCATTTTCAGAAACCGATTAATCCTGTACAGCGGCGCGGTGAGCCGGAGCCTATCCCGGCAGACACAGGGCGCAAGGCAAGCGAACACCGAGGATGGGACGACAGTCCATCGCAGGGCGCCTGGGGAAATGTAGTCAGTACGCCAATTAACCTGGCAGCATGTATTTGGACGGTGGGAGGAAACCGAAGCGCCCGGCGAAAACCCACGCGGACACGGGGAGAACATGCAAACTCCACACAGAAAGGCCCCCGAGCCGAGATTCGAACCCGGGATCTTCTTGCTGTGAGGCGGCAGCGCTACCCACTACGCCACCGTGCCGCCCAGATAGATGATGGTTGATTTTTAAAGCTATTTCGGGATAGCCGTGTCGAGCGCTCCCTCTCTTCCCTTCGCGACGTTTCGCCTCCCACGTTGGAGACATCTTTCACGAGTTTTGAGTGTCGAGTGTTTCTCAACGCCTCTGACGATGCCTCCAACGTGACGGGAGTGAAACGTCGCGAAGGAGAGAGACGGAGCGCTTGATGCGACTATCCCGAAGCAACGGTCATGTATTAAGCCGTGAAAACCTGCATCAGTCCAAGGAGGTTGTTTGTTTGGATCGGTGTTAAGGCAAAACGGTTGGGATTTAAACGGTTTACATTGTTTCGTGTAGAACGGGTGATATTTTATTATTTCTATTAATAGCATTAAATGTTCAGAATCCTCTCCACTGCCCATTGGCTGGAAACATCTACATCAGCATCAAGATAGATAGATGTGTATTATTACAGCAGAAAATACCTAGTGAGCTTGCAATCTCTGGATGTGGGACTCCTGTGACACAACAAACGCTCGAACTATGGTGTAAATGTGGAGTGGCAGCATCTACCCATGTACCTGACCGGCAGCACAACACGTGGAAACCCAACAGCTCTGAGCGAGGGCAAAACTTATCGCTTGAGTAATGCAGCCTTCGTGTCCTCGGAGATTTCTCTAAAGAAAGTCAACATTTCTCTCCCCCCGACCACCCCTTTAAACCAACGTTTCTACGCGTGCTGCATCATTTGCCCGGCGCTGGTTAAATCGTGTATGACTGGGCAGTCATGTGTTTAAGCCATCACGCCTTTCATTGCGAAGCTTCAAAGCAACGGCAGTCCCGAGTTGCTTTGTACAGCTCGCTTGCAGTTCAGCGCCTAAATTATTTCCAATTTTCCCACTCGCCGGAAAAATGTGTTGCTTTTTCACGACTGGAATGTCAAGCGGCTGCGACCTCTGGTTCCCCGCGAGATCACAGGCAGAGCGCGGCCGGGCAGGTTTGAGGCGCTCCGCCTTTCCCCCGCACTCATTGTCCGCGTATCATCCCGGCTGCACCTGAGTTGTAGCCGTCACAGCGCTTGAGTGAGCGAGATGACAGCGGCTGCTGACAAGTAGACGGGACCACGGCTCCCAGCTGACAGACAGCTGCCAATGCGCTTGATTTGCAGAGCCTCTCTCGCTCGCATCTTTCGCTGTCTAGCCCTCTCTCCCTCTCTGTCTATCCCTCTCTCTCTCTGTCTCTCTCTCCTAGGCCCATCTCCGCACGGCCGGCCGTGTGAAGCGCTTGGCCAATGACTGAGGCTGTCAGCTTGCCCGCCGCGACCCGCGTGAGCAGCTGTCAACTGCCGGCCATTTATAAGCACTCGGTCGGTGACCGGCGAGCGCCGGCCCATTGTACCCCGCATCTCCATTACCCGGCCTGCTGAGTGCTGTTAGGCAGACGGAGTGAATTTAAGAAACTCGGGTGTCTGTGATAGTGGCGTCCCTTTGTCAATACAATTGTGACTTCGGTTTGAAAAGAAATCAATTGTCAAATGGGAATTGATCCTAGGGAGCTGCTCTTTCGGGATAGCCGTGTCGAGGCGTTTGAATCTTTTTTGCATCGTAGGTATCCTACATCCAGAGTTTGCAATCTCACTGGATTTTTTTTTTCTGCTGTGATATTAGACATCTATCTACCTATCTCTTCTGCTCTTAAGAGCAGTTCTCATATCACACATCGAGCCGTAAAACATCTACACGAACACATTTGTCAAAATAATAATAATAGCATTTTATATAGCGCCTTTCACCCGAGGGTAGAAGCGTCGCGAATTCTACCAAACACTTCGAGGCCGAGCTGAAAGACAACGATGTCCAGAGTCTGACCATCGTGCTTCGAAGAATCGCAAAGAAGAAGACCCGAGGGTCACAATGCTTGAAGGTTCTGATACATCAACACAACCGTTCTTAATGCGATGCCACAATATACAGTGACCATCGGCGCTCTGGATATGCATAAAAAAAACCCACAACCTTATTTGTGTTTTTATAATTTATCCAATATCCCGAGCAAGGCCAGTGCGGGCACTTGTTATTGAGCTCCAGGTGCGGCTATCGGGGAGAGAGGAGTCCGGAGCGTGAGTGTCGCCAGGGCCGTAAACAAGGCGCGTTCCCATCGCCCTGCACCGGCTCGGGGCAGCATCGCTCACAGCCTCCTCCTCCTCATCACAAACGGGCCTGTCTCAGGTTCAAAGGCTGGCGACTGCGATGACACTTACACGTCCCATCAATCCTCAGCCTCAGACAGCAGCGCTGCCTGGGACAACCTTTGCTGCTGCCCTCCCCGCTTCCCCACCCCCCCACCCACTAACCTCCATCCTCTCTCACGCCTGCTCCCCTCTTGCCCCAATTCTCTCAAACACCGTCTTCCCCCCACCACACAGCCTCCTCCCCTCGTTCCTTCGCCCTGGATAATAAGCAGGTTCCTCTCTCTCGTGGGACTGCGGGTTTGGCGTGGTCCAATCTCATCTGTGTCCCTAATGAAAAGCCCCCAGACCCTGTCTGCGCGCGGTGGAGATGTCGTAATGGGGCACGCTGTTTGTGTCTTGCTCGCCGCCGCCTGTCGCCGCACGGAGCGGAGGCCACTGGCATCCCCGGGACCATTAGCGACTGTGCCCGGTGTTGATGCTCGCCGTGAAATACTACTGACCCACAACACCGAGCACACGGTACTTATTTTAGCAGGCACCACCGCAGCCGACGGAGAGTGCTTACAGCTGCGAACAAAACTAAAGCACGTACTCCAGAAACTTTCTTGCGTGCGTGTTTGCGTATTTGTAGACGCCCGGCGACCCGAGTTCGAATCCTGCTCACGGTCAACACCGGTGGCGATTTCATGAATCGGTCGTGGGCCACCCTAAGGGTCGACTCAGCCTCAAATGAGTACCGAGTGCGGTGTGTGAACATAACCGCTAGGGAATGAAAGGTGGCCGGGCGTGGTGTTGGCCAGCCAGCCTCTCGTGTGCCGCGCCGGCCTTCATAGGGGGCTACTCGCAACAGCACTTGACCCCAACAGTCTGGTTAAGGCTATACGCGGGATTTTTGCCTTTGTATGTGTACTTATATAACTGAAAACACAAGTATCCCCTCGGTATTCGCGCAGCAAAAAAAATATATATATTTTAAACAGCACACACACACACACCAGAGGCAGGGTAAACACGCATTAGGCTCCAGTTTCGGGCCAGTTATTACTACGTCAAAGCTGCTGAAACCAATTTGTGTGAGGGGAAACGCCGCGGAGACTTTAAACAACAACATGACTGGATCGCGGTGCGTTCCGCTCGTGGAGAAGAAGCACACCCGGCTCGGGGGCGACGCTCGTGTTTAGCCGGGAACCAGGCTAGGTACACAACCCCGCGCAGAAAGCGTCGGCTGGCAGCTTTCTCCGCCGTTGACATTTGACATCCCGCGGCGTTATTTATTTATTAGTGTTCTCGCGCGTCCGCTGCGCTGGCTCATTACGACCGCTGGAAATGAGTGGTTTAGATCACGACTGACAAGAAGTTACGCTGATTGCTCGGGTAACATCTTGATTTATTGCGGTGAACTTTAAGCCGCTGCAGACAACAAACCGCAAATGCAGACACCCACGCGGTGGTTCTCATCAGCAGCCCGTCACTGACGGGCTGAGGATGCAAAAAAAAATAATAACGTTTGTATTGCGAAACTTTTCAGAACAATAATGGTTACCGTGCAGAAACGCGCCGCGCAGTTTCGTTCGCCCTCCAGTTGACAGAATAACTCAGAGGGGCGAGGAACTGCAGAGAGGTGGGGGAGGGAGGGCGGCGGAAGGCAGCCACGTGGTAAGCCTGCGCCAATATTTGCCAGACACTGCATCTTCTATACATTAAGATGCTACCGATCAAACAGTGAGTGTTTTTTAGCTGTGGGAGGAAACCGGAGTATCCGGCGAAAACCCACGCGGACACAGAAAGAACACACAAACTCCGCACAGGAAGGCTGCACCCGAGCCAGGAATCAAACCCAGGCGTTCTCGCTGTGAGGCGCGAGTGTTAGGACTTCGCAACCGTTACTCTCTCCGTGAACCGGCGTGTTGACGTGACGCGAGTGAGGATTGCTATCAAGAGCTGCTCTTTCGAGACACGAGGTGAAGGTGGGATTCCGTACAGACAAGGACGCTGCGTCCCCCTTCTGCAGCGAACGAAGACAAAGGCAAACATCCCCCGTGTAGCCTTGTCAGACTGTAGGGTCAAGCGGCGTTAGCGAGTAGCACCTATGAAGGTAGACACGGCACACGAGGAGGTTGGTGACCAGTACGGAGCATCCCTGTCTTCACACGCACACCAAAGATAAAGATCTCCCGTATAGACCTAATAGACCGTATGGTCAAGTGCTGTCGGCGTGCACCTGTAAAGGTAGGCACGGCACACGAGGGGCTGGGTGACCAGCACCCCGCCTGGCCGCCTTTGTCTCTAATGGCAATGTTTACACTGCTCCAGGTACACATTTGAGGCTGAGTCGACCTAGCGGAGGCCCCGGGCTCGTCAATTATTCGCCATTGTTATCGGTCGTGAGCTGGAATCGAACTCGCGTCGTCGCGTTAATATAGTACAGCGCGCTAACCGCTGCACTATCTCCCCATGTCCCCCACACCTACCAACCCCAACACCCCAGGGAGCCGTTGAGCTATGCGGCTCTTTTTTTTTAACAGTTTCTCCAGCGGGGAGGGGTAAGCACGTTACAACATCGCAGGCGACCGGGTGCATTTTAGGCAGGATATTTAACCGAGGCAACAGAGTGTCTTGCGGGAGGAACCCTGAATACCCGGCGAAAACCCACGCACTCCACGCAGAAAGGCACCCAAGCCGGGTATCGAACCCGGCTTTCTCTTACTGTGAGACGGCAGCGCTACTCACTGCGCCACCGTGCCCCCCTCCAGCGTCGCCACGGGCGCCTTCCGAGCGCGCGTTTGTAACGAAGCGGACATCCAACGTGACACGTTGTGAACTTTGGCAGAGACGCTAACACTCCCGTAATGGGTGTTTTGGGCCAAACAGAGGAGACCTGGAAGCGTATGTGGAGTCGTCCCCATGGGGCGTACACTTCCTGGGATGTTGGCGCGGGTTTCATTTTCCACTGACTATTTTGTGGCTCGCTGGCAAGCTGGGGGTAAGGCGCGTGGTTGCGGCAGATGTATTTTTTTCCAAGTTTTGGACTGCTCACGCAAGCGTGAATTGGCACGATGGCTCACGGAAAGAATGTCCTGCCCGAGGCGGTTCGATACCCGCCACGGGCGCCTTTCTGGTTGGAGTTAGTGTGCTGTTCCCTGCTCTGTGTGGGTTTCCTCCGGCTTCTCCGGTTTCCTCCCATTTCTAAAAGATACTCATTCATGAATTGGCCGGTAACATCATAATACATCGGACGCCGTGTCTGACGGGTTGGCACCGGCTGACCGCGTGGCTCCCTCCCCCCTCCCATCTCTCTACGGTTTCCTGCAGCTCCTTGGAACCTCTGTGTGTAAGTGGCGCTATATATAAATGCAATACATTATTATTGTTATTTCATTTTAAATGTGTGTCTTTTGTAAACTAAAAACACCGAAGCGCTGGGATGTTAACAATGTACTGTGATGCTGAAATAACAATAACAACTTTCATTCGCGAGGCTCACAGAGTTCGACCACAGCCCCGGCATTATTTAAGAAGTTCAGTGTTAGCGCCCGAGGCTTACAGAGCCCAACAAAGCCAGGATTATATGATTTGCAAGATTCAGTCAGAGTAAATGCCCGAGGCTCGTAGAGGCACATAAAAGGACACTTGTGATTCGTAAGTTTTCGTTGTAAAATGCTCGATTCTAGTGGAACTGCACTACAGCACGTGTATATTGTTCCCAGATCTCCCTTTGGAAAAGTGGCTCTTGATTCGAATGAACTCGTAGATAGATTTAAAAAAAAAACCCATCCAGCTGGATATCCCTCTATTTAAAAACAAAACGCATGGGTACGTTTACAATTCACGGTTTGTATTGATGTAGGTTTTCACGGTTTGATGTATGAGAATTGCTCTTAAGAGCTGCGAAGAGAGTAGGAACGCTGCACGCGGCTATCTCGAAAGAGAAGCTCTTAAGACAAATTTCCATATATCGAACCGTGCAAACCTACATCAATACAAATTCAGGGTTTTCTATGTTATTATATTCTTTATCCAAAAAATAGCCTTTACTTATGTTTACAATTTATGCGGCGCATATTTTGTGTGACATTCTGTACGTACATTCCACGTCAACTTCAAAAGCACAGATGCCCTGCGCGCCGTGAACGCATCCAAAGCTTTACGAATAAATTCAACATCGCTGTTTAATTTGTGGTTTTTGTCTGCGTAACAATTCACGAGCAGGCTTCAGCAAGCGGCTGGACAGGAGCCCATCTCAGCGACGCGGCGTTCTCCCAAAGACCAGCAAAATGAAAGACAGAAAATGTACAATTCTCATTGACATTTAGATTTCAAAAGCAGCCCCCCTGTTTGGCCGGAGGGATGCGCTAACTGCTTGCAGCTGCTGCAACACAAAGCGGCTGATTGCACATAACAAGCGAGGGCCCCACAAGGAAAAACCTTAAAGCAATTTTATACTCCTACCCCCCCCTTGTAATTGCCAAAGATTCCTCCGGTCACATGAAGAAAGAGAAGGGACCGCATTCTGCCAGCACCCTCCAGCCCCCCAGACCTCTGGACCCATGGGCCCAACACCACCAGCACTCCCCGTGCAAGACCCCCAGGCCATCCTCCCTTGCCGGGGCCCCTTCTCATGCCATAGCTGACCCCACTCATGTGGGGTCACACGCCAGGCATGGGGGGCAGGGCCCTGCCAGGGGAGTGCTTTCCTCCCCCCCCCCCAGAGCGTGCCCCCCCCCCTTCAGAGGGCCCTTTGCGTGCCAGTCGCCGTCAATCCCCTCCCGCTTTACCCCCAACTCAAGTTTGCTCCCACGTCAACCGACAGACTGTCTTGTTAGCGCTACCCAAAGTGATTCGCATTCAATGGAGTGTTTTGCTCGTTTAGAAGACTTATTGAATGCTTTGGCGCTCACCGGTCTGACCAGAGCGGAGTGGAATAAAGATTAGGTTATTAATGCTGCCCGGTCGAGGTGGAGTGCTGCATCGCAACACCGCGAGAGATAGCAACTGATTGAAGAGGCGGCTTTATCCAACAGTGGATTGATCATGGACGATGATGATCGATGCCCTCTACTTACCTGGTCAAAAATCTCAATGAGCCTCAAAATGCTTTGTTAAGGAGGATCCTGCGCAGGGATGTTTGGCCAACTCGATTAATGTTCGGCTTGTAGAACGAAACTGGAGCAGTACTGGAATAAAACCCATCACGCAGTCAACCGAGACCAAATGTAGTGCTCGGCGACACGCCGGCCCTGAGAACAGGTGCCACTCACCCGGCGCGCGCGCTGACACCGCTAGGGGACGGGGGCGCGAACGAGGCTTCGAAAGCCACGCTACTCTCTCAAAAAATTCAACTTTTTCTGCGTTCGTATGGTTAATGTGGGTGTTGAGCAATAGCCGGATTAGGTGACACGGCGGCGAAGCGAGTGGCGCGGCCGCCTCACAGTAAGAAGGGCCCCCGGTTCGAATACCGGCCTGGGTGCCCTTCTGTGTGCAGTTTGCATGTTATGACCCGTGTGCGCCTGGTTTTTCGCCGGGGACTTCGGGTTGCTCCCACGGTCAAAAGACATCCTTGCTGCCGAGGTTAATTGTCCTGATTAAATTGCCCCCGGTGCCATGAGATGTTGTAATTTGCTTACCCCTCCCGCTGGACAACAGTTAAAAAGAGCAGCATAGCTCAACGGTTCCTTCCAGTTTGAATACAAAGCGACTGACTGAGATTACGTTGCAGGTTGCGCTGGGTCCGAGTTGTCCGTCAAGTAAATACAACAGGAGCGTTTTGAGGATTGATCTCTATAGCTTTTTTTCCCGATAGCCGTATCGAGTGTTCCTTCTCTCTCCTTCGCGACGTTGAGAGGCGAAACGCCGCAAATGAGAGAGAGAAAGAACACTCGAATGTGTTCATTTTATTATCGTTGCTTTGGTTTTTATTAGCTGGTTTTTTTCCTGTCGTTGTCGACATGCTGTTCTCTCTGATGCCCTTGTGCAGCGCTTTGTGACCCTCGGGTGAAAGGCGCTCTATAAAATGCTATTATTATTAGTAAAAAGGGGTTAGATCGCATTTGGACGCCCTGTATCTCCAGGTGCCAAAGAATGTCTCCCTCTGGTGGCTGCGGCCGCGTGGCCACAACAGGAGGGCCTCACTGAGTCTCATGGCTCCTTGTCAGGAGGGTCCTGCCAGGATTTCGCAGTAGGGGGCCGATAATTGCCACGGATATTCCGATTGAGTACTTGTGCACTCATCAATGAGGGCGAAGTATCTTAGGGGACGCTAGCAGATTTTGCCGCTCTTAAGATTGCCCGTTTCACGACCTTTCAGTGTACTCGAAGCAGCCTTAATAATTTATTTTTTGTTGCTTTGGTTTGTATTATTTTTGTTGTTGTTGTTGTTGTTGACATGCTGTTCTCTCCGCGGCCCTTGTGCAGCGCTTTGTGACCCTCGGGTGAAAGACGCTCTATAAAATGCAATTATTATTATAATATCAATTTGCTGGTCGCAGTTTCCCAGGACATATTCTAAAACTGCTGTCTCAGCACACGGCCCTGGCAGCCAGATGCTTCACAAGGACCTTCGCGTATCGTGTGAGCGTGTGAAGACAACATTTATTTTCACTGGAGCCGGCAGAGACCCCGCCACGTGGTTCGTATAAGCGCTCCCTCTCATCCCGCGCGGGGAGCCGCGTCTCGTTACCTCCAGTTCCTCGTGCCCCGCTTCGGAACACGCCCGGCGGCGCTGTAACAATAATGTTTAGCAATTTGTCTTAGTTTAAGGTCAACGATTAAAAATACATCGAGCTTCGGTCATTCATATTAATGGCAGCCACTCGATATGAATGTGTGAAGATGGGGAAAAATACAATTACTTACACGTGTTACTTTTTCCTGTACTGCGATGGGATGGCGTTCCGTCATGGGTAAAGTCCTGCCTTGTGCCCTGTGTTTTGCCGAGAATGGCTTACGGCACCCCCGCGTGCGGGTAGTGATGATGCTGATATTCCTTAACCATCCGTGTTCTCTTATTTCCCACTATTTCTCTTCTCTTTCCCATTTTGCCGCTTACATTTGGGTTTATTTCCCCCCCGACACAGTCTGCTCTTGACTCTGCTCCCCATCCCGTTATGTCACTGAGTCAGTTTCTCAAACGTCTCAAAAGTCAGTCAACCAGTTTGTATTCCAGTTGGAAGGAACCGTTGAGCTACGTAGTTATTTTTGCCAGTTGTCCAGCGGGGAGGGCGTAAGCGAGTTACAACAACTCAGGGTACCGGGGGCAACTTAGTCAGCGAGACAATTATCCTAGGCAACAGCATGTGTTACCTGCCTTCGGTGAAAGCCACGAGTTTTACAGGCGGCTGCTGCCGCTATGAGAAGACTGGTGAGCAGTGGAGAAAAAAAATAATAGTTGTACTGTACTGCCGTGCTCGCACATACATCTATGCTCGCCATCTTCCCCAACCCACACTTGAGCTAGCTTCATGATATATGGTCAATTAACCCGCACGACCTGAAGGCGTGGGGGAGGCCCTCACTCAGTAATGGACTGACAATAGGCCGTAACATAATAATAATAATACTAGCATTTAATAGAGCGCCTTTCACCCGAGGGTCACAAAGCGCTGCACAAGGGCATCGGAGAGAACAGCATGTCAACAACGACAGGAAAAAAAACAACGGCCAGGACTTCTGGGGGCATCTGCGCCCCCCGGGTCAGACTGAGCCACATCAGCTCAAGACTCTCTCGCACTCACAGCTTCGCCTCCCATTTGCTACAACATTCGGGGTCATCAAGGCTGCTGGGCTTCACTTAAGGAAGCCCTCTTTCAGTCCGCCTACGGTCATGTGGTTCACAAGCACACGGTCAGTCTCACAGCCTTCCAGGCAATGCGTTGTTGTTGTTGTTGTTTTTAAGAAACTGGCATCAACTCGAACAATGTTACATGTTTGGACAACGATATTTCACGTAAAATACTTCCCCTTAACGGCCAACATTTCGTCAATAAGAATAATATTTCCTAACGGAGTGACTTGAATTTCTGCGTATTTACAAAAAATATAATTTAGAAACATTCAGATTCCACACTGTGTGATTTTAAATATTTGAAACAAAAACAAAATCGGTGCTATATTTCAAGAGAGGTGGGAGGGAGGGTTTGTCTCCAACAAAAACAAACAAAAAACAACAAATGTTTTCGGAAACATTCTCGGCACTTCCAGTGCCGCGCTCTTGGAGGAATTTGTACAAAATGCATTTTTAACTTCTTGTGCCGACGGCACCTTTGCGGAGAAGCCACAGCCAAGGCGGCAGCGAGAGAGGGCCGTTATTTTCCCTGGCTTTGCGCCTGTCCTGCGGAAAGTAAGTCGCCAGAAATGTGCTTTAAATTTCTGGGGGGTCAGCGAGTGTGGCCGACATGTGCCTCGGGTGGCCGGAAATGGACGACTGTAAGAATCGCTCAGGCGTGCGTGATAACACGCCTCGGGGCTCGCCTTGCCACCGTCCCACAGCGGCAGTAAATATCGCAGCGCCACGGCAGATCAGAGGCGGACAGAATTCTAGTCTCCCGTGACCCCGAAATGCCCTCTTAATATGCAATGGCAACATATCATCATCGGCAGCATCATCATGATAGGTCATCAGTGGGTTTCCTGGTAGTACCGCGTGTTGTTTGGTACGGTGTCCGACGTTTCGCTTCATGTGCTGGAGAGAAAGTTCAGTTCCATGGGAGAGCTAAACGGCACAAGTGCGAAAATCTACACAGCTGTATCATCACTATCATACGAGTGTTTATTGATGGTGGAAAATCTCCCAAAGTTTTCAAAGCACCATTTCCAGAAACGTGTTTGAATATGCACGTGGGATAATCCATTGATGTGCTTTAAAAGAGAGAAAATACATATTTTGTTGAATACAATGTGAAAATTGAAACGTGATGAAAGCAGCACGGAGGCATGAATGCTTGGAATTACAATAACAAAGAGAAATATAAAAGCGTGGATCAGAAAAGTATTAAAAATGAAAGCACAACATGAAATGTTAAAAAGTAAGTGGATGAATGAGCGAACGAGATTGGTGGAAGAATATCACCCAAAGGTAGGATTGTCAACTCGTAGACACAAAAACTGGCACATACGGTGGGGGTAAAAATAACAGGAGAGAGAGGACTGTACGTGTAACCGGCCAAACTCGGACTTTGAATGACTTGGTCCGTGAAAACGTACGTATTTTCCAGAACAGCTGCCACACAAAGGAGGGCGATTCCGGGAAAAACAGGACAGGTGGTAACTATAACCAAAGGAGAGCACACACCCAGAGGGACAACCACCACACAGATAGACAAGGTCAGTCCACGCGCTGCAGAGCCACGTTTTCAGCAGTCGTAGTTGGAGCAGCTGATTGTTATACAGTGGTCCCTCGCTGTACGACGACCTCACAATACGATTAAATTACTTTACGATACAGTTCTATAAGAACATTAGTATCACATTACAAAGAAATGTCACTTTACGATACGTGTTACGAGTGGCTGCGCGTGAGCGTGGGTGGCACAGCAGCCAATCGGCGATGCAAAAGCACGCTGATTGGGTAACTTCTCAGCCAATAGCAGCGCTTTTTAGCGTTTACATTTCAACTTGCAAGGTCTTGGAAGGAATTACCATTAAAAATGTACAGTATTATTACTCCCACTTTACGATGGTTTAACATTACGTCACGTGTCATGGAACTGATTATTATCGTAAAGCGAGAGACCACTGCCACTGCACTTCAATGCTGCCGGCTGTATGCTCCGCACCTCTACCGTCCCGCACCAACACCGCGTGGTGAAGTACGGTCAAATAACCCCACAGGACCCCCCCCCCCCCCCCGGCTGTCGTGAGACTCGTCATCCATCCAGCGGTGAGCTGACACGAGCGCTGTAGCGCCGCACGTCTTTGGTGAGTTGTCGCGTTGGTCCCGCCGCTTTAGGGCCGCACGTGGGATTTACGTCCACGTGCCAGGAACAACCCGGCACCTTTTCCGAGCCACGTGCCTCGGGCCCAGCGGACCTGCCCGGCACCGGAGGAGTGCTGCGGACCAATGGGGTTTGTTCTTTCGTCGTGCGGTGACAGGTGCACGAGGAAGGAGCACGTGTTTTTACACCCGCGGGTGACGGCACGGTGACGTTGCGACTCGGGCAGGGGGGAGAGCTCGCGTTTGAAAGCGACTCCTTGGCCGCCTTAATAGGAAGGTGCAAGTTGGAGAGATTTGTCATTCGAGGTTGAGACGTCGGGAGATGTAGCGGCTGACTTGTATATTCGTACCGCAACCCCACTTCCCACCTGTACTAAATGCTTCCAACACTTTCTTACCTGTACGCTGTAACGAACCGTACCGGGTTACTTTCACCTCTGCCCTTACGTCGGGGCTTCTCCGAGAGCTTTACGTCATCGCAGCTCATCTCCAACATTTGGAAGGGCACCCCCAGTGGCAGCTGTCACCTTCTGGACACGAGGCGGTACAAGAGGACCCAGAACCTGGCCTGCAGGCGGGCATTAGTCTGCCAGTACGGGGTGGGGTGGGGGAATTGATGCTGTTGCTTAAATCCCGACTGGTTCCCTGACAATGTTCACACCTGCGATGTCTATGCAGGGTGGACCAGAAATTATTATTAACACATTTATATTTCCATCCATTCATCCATTTTCTGAAACCGCTTAATCCTGTACAGGGTCGCGGTGAACCAGAGCCTATCCCGGCAGACACAGGGCGCAAGGCAGGGGGATATCGAGTATGGGACGCCAGTCCATCGCAGGGAAATTTATATTTCCATAGATTTGAAAAGTGTCAGTTATTTTTTGGCCCACCCTGTATAATTAAAGTGAGGGCACGTGGTGAGTGTCTTCGTGTTGTATATATAGTGTCTAATAATAACATACATGCTACGAAATGAGGTATAGTTATTAACATTTTTTTTTTTACTTTGGGACCGTGTTCCGTCGCGACCAAATATAAATGCATCCTTTCCAACAACAAATGCATGCACAAATGAGGTTTAAAGATCCGGGCTAGTTCAAGCGAGCGCGCCTTACGGATGGACAACACACTTTACCCTGAGCTGCCGGGCATAACGGCCGTCACCTTATATTGCAAACAGTAAAAACAATCGGTCGGAATATCCCGCGTCTGAAATCTGGAATCAATGTCGGAGAGGTCTTATCGGCGGGTTAATTCTGCAGAAGCTCACGCAGAGTTTGTTTGCGACACTGAGAGACGGATGCTCCACCTCGGTAATTCCGTCCGCCCTTATCTGGAGGCCCCAATCTGACACCGGGCTCCGAAAGAAAGAGGGGCGAGCAAAGGCGGCCACGGGGTCACGTCCCTCGTCGGGGGTCGTTGCCGGGTCAAAGTCATGGTGGACAACAGCCTCGCCGCCTCTTGGCACACATTTGTCTCGGCTGAGATTGCGTGTCAGGCTCGGCACATACGGTAACACGGTCCCCCCTGGGTCACACAAATGCGTTTCCTATCTCCTGCCTCGAGCTTCCTGCGTTTGGTGAAGGGAATTCTAGCCGAGCCTATGGTGTGTGGAGAAAGTTCGTGGTTTTAAAGACGCACGTTCGACTAATGTAAACATATCTGAGGCGCATTCTCTTCGCGGTGGGTGATTTTGCAAAGATGGGAGTTGGAAGAGATGCACAGCAGCACTTTAAGCGGTGTCCCTCCAACACAGAGGAATCGTATCTGTGATACTTTACGTAAATAAATGATACGACAGTATTGCTGTGCTGAATTTTGCGAGACTTGTATGCCTTATACCACGCGTTAGATTAAATAAAACGCAGATAATTTTAAATGACAGATGTTACATTTATGGCGGTGATTTAACGTGTTGTTTTTACTCCTATTGTTTTAAGAATGAAAAAAAAAATCACTGAAAATAAGCCAAACACATTCCACTCGATACGCACTTGCCAGAGCAAGTCAACCACAACTATCTTACCTACCACAAGTAAAGCACGAAAAAAACAACCGTGGACACACTCCATCCAAATTATTACGTTATGTTTATACAATTGTCAGTATTATATGGCACTCTCCTTCAAACAAGGACCTCACCAAAGACAAGTGCGAGAGATTTACCGTCATAATACCGCAAATCTTAACGCTCTAAATCACAGCGCCGTAAATCATAATCCTACAAATCCTGACGCACACCCGAGGGGACAGAGCAGACAGTTCTCCCAGGACGTCGGGACCAGGCGCGGTCCCTACAGGCACCCTGTGAACGTGACCCCCCCCTCTCCCCGCCGCCCCCGCCCCCCCAGCCCCCCGAAAGAGCAGGACTGGGATTTCCGTGCGATTTATTGCCAAAAAAGATTTTTTTTTTTATGAAAGCTGCCGCCATCAGGGACGGCCATCAGTCAGTGAGCGGTGACGCTAAGGTGGGACGGGTCTGAGAGACGGCCTCCCAGAGATATTTACAGGACGGGTGGTGGTGGTGGTGGCGTGGGGGGGAGAGGATGGAGGAACGGGGATGTTGAGTAAACGGGTGGCAGTGGTGATGGTGTGTGTGGAGCACGAGGAGTGGGGAATTGAGTAAACGGGCGTGGGTTTTTCGTCAGGCACTCCGGTTTCCTCCCACAGTCCAAATACATGCTGCTGCATAGGTTAATTGACCTGGGGGTAAATTGCCCCCGGTGCCCTGTGATGGACTGGCGTCCCATCATGGGTTTAGCCCTGCCTTGCGCCCTGTGTCTGCCGGGATAGACTTCGGCTCACCGCGACCCCGTACAGGATTAAGCGGTTTCTGACAATGGCTGGATGGGTGGTGGTGGTGGTGGTGATGGTGTTGTGTGAAAGAGGAGCGGGACATTGAGTAGACGAGTGGCGGTGGTGACAGCGTGTGGAGGAGCGAGGAGCAGGATCTGGACACTGGTCGCTCCACTCTCAATTTCCAAACCACACCGAAGGGCCTAGAGACGCAGAGACACCGCAGCAACTTGAAAGCGTATCGCCACTAATTAAACGATGACGGATTATATTGAGACGCGATATCTGGGCTGTATGTTTACTCAAGCGCGAGGTACAATTGTTCTTCCTCCCCGCGTCATTCTCGCTCCCACAATCCAATTATTTTGCGACTCGCTCACCCACCCACCCGTCCTCTCTCCAGTCCCAGCCCCACATTAAGGCCCTCAACCTCAAGGCTCGCCCATTAAAAACCGATGAACGTGCGCCTGCCAAGCGCAAACACGACGGCAAGGTTCCACATGAAACTCCCGGCAGATGTAGTCATCTCTTGCCTGCCAGCGCACGCCTTTAAGGGCGGCTCGCGTTCTTAATAGGTCTCAAAATGAGATTTTAATTAAAGACAGGTTTTGCAATCATTCCAAAATGCCTTTGTGTGCCCTTCAAAGGCATTACGAGCACTGCTTTAAATACTGCATTAGGGGATAAAGAAAATCAAGAGACGGAAAATAATACAGGAAAGAAAAATACAATTTATCAAGATTTTGGCTGACAGCTCTGTGCTAAGCGCGATGAGGATCCATTTGCCAAAAGCTTGACCAATTTTCTTCCCCGTCCGCATAATTTTAATTTGCCTGCGACTCCCGAGCTGGGTTGGATAGAGAACAGAGCCCAGAGGCCTCTCTGTAGAAACAAGGGAATTGCTTTTTTTCATGCGTCACCTCCTCGGGGTTTTCAAAAAAATATTTTTGTCTTTTTTTTATCAAATCTCATCATCTCACTCGAGCTGTCAAGCGCCGTGTCATCTGTTGTTTATATATAATGCAGCACGTGCTTGTATGTACTCGTGTATATATGAATGTGTTCGCGGAGTGGACTGGTTGGCAGTCTGGTAGGCTCTGCCCACATCTACTCTCATTGGTGGGAGTTAACTAGGGAACCTGATGATTGGCCGACTGTCTGGTAGGCTCTGCCCACATCCACTCTCATTGATGGGGGTTAAATACAGACCCTGATTATGTATGTAACGCACTGAGGGTACCGGGTTGGGCGCTTTGTGACCCTCGGGTGAAAGGCGCTATATAAATCGCTATTAATTATATTCACAACACCGATGCGTCATGGCTTATTTAAGCTTTACTTCCCACCTATTTATCGCTGAAAGACGACCATGTCCAGAAGCTAGCCATCGTGCTTCGAAGAATCGCAAAGAAGAAGAAGATCACTCTTATGAAACTGTAACAATATTTCAGCAAAGTCCCACTTTTGCACTAACATCAACACTCTTAAGCACTCTTCTGCGTTTATCCTGACATGTGTTCGTCACGTATAACGTTGATTAATTAGAGCTATCAGTTTGGCCAAAACAATTGCAAAAACAAATTGAATATATCGGATATTGTTCTGTGTCTGCAGTCCATCAGCTCACAACACCCGACATCCCAGTTTAATCACAGGCCACTGCCTGGATTCCCACCTCTGAGCCACCCAGTAACGTCACTTAGACATTGATCTTCACATCAACAGACGCCGATTCTTGTTCGGGTATTTCCGCTGATACACGTGGTGGGTAGCAGAGGGCAGTGCAGCAAACATTCAGTATTGTACAGTACTGCGATTCTATGCTCCCACGTCGACATTCAATTAAATAATTAATTCATTATTAGTACCCGGGTAATCCTGTATAGGGTCACGGTGATCTGGAGCCTATCCCAGCAGACACAAGGCATAAGTTTGCTCACCTTGCACTGGCCAGGGTAGCGAAGCGAGCTCAAATAACCCCAGAGCCAACGTGCGCTGTGACAGGCTCTAATCCAGCAGTGGATTGACAAGGGCGTGACGCGCCTGCGTTGATGTGGGTGTGAATCTGGAGAACACACGGCCGAGACGTCACCTGCGCGAGAGGAAGTCTCTGTATCCTGTCCGGTTCCCACCCAACCACCCCCCCCGTCTCACGTCCAGAAACACAATACCGTGCTGGTTCGGAAGGGCACGCCACGTGGGATTTAGTGTCGAGGAAGTAAATTCACCCAATTCGGAATTAACCTGCAGGGGAACATTCTTAGGGCGGCACGCTGACGCGATGAGTAGCGCTGCCGCCTCACAGCAAGAAGGAGTCTGGTTCGAATCCCGGCTCGGGTGCCTTTCTGTGTGCAGTTTGGATGTTCTCCCCGTGTCCGCGTGGGTTTTCGCCGGGCACTCCGGTTTCCTCCCACCGTCCAAATACATGCTGCCAGGTTAATTAGCCTGCGTACTAAATTGTCCCCTGCGCCATGTGATGGACTGGCGCCCCAACCTGGGTTTAGCCTTGCCTTGCGCCCTGTGTCTGCCGGGATAAGCTCCGGCTCACCGCGACCCTGTACAGGATTAAGCGGTTTCTGTCAATGGATGGATGGATGGGAACATTATAATAATAATAACAATAGCATTTATAGAGCGCTTTTCACCCGAGGGTCACAAAGCGCTACACAGGGCTGCGGAGAGAACGACATGTCAACAACGCAGAGAACGGAAGTTCAGCAACAATTAATGTTTTGGGTTTTTTTTTTTCTTGGTATCAAAGGCTGGGTTAAAATAAACACAGTTTCCGTGTCTGTAATGACGCCGGGTCGTTCACACTTTGAACTGAGCTCCGTTAGATGCAACCGCAGGAGTTTTGCTGGGATATATCTTTAACATTTGCAGTTAGGGGATCTGGGTGCCTCTCTCTGCTGAGTTGGCATGTTCTCCCGTGTCCGCCTGGGGTTTCCTCCCGATAGTCCACAGACATGCTACTGTCTCGGTTAACTGGCCTGCTGACTAATTTGCCTCCGGTGCCCTCCGGTGGACTGGCGTTCCCTCTTAGGTATAGCCCTGCCTTGCGCTCTGTGTCTGCCGGGATTCAGTCCGGCTTCACTGCGACTCTCTACACGATTAAGATGGGACGGATAATGAATGAATGAGTTCGGGGACCGTGTTGCCGATCAGAGAGTCCTGAAACGTTAGGCGTCTGCTGACCTCTGCTGGTTGCACGAATTTTACAGCAACTCGCGACTCGGGTTGCATGTGACTGGAATCACACTTCAATGTAGAGAAATCGTTGGAAATGTGCGTGGCTTTTATCATCCATCCATTATCGGAAAACGCTTAATCTTATACAGGGTCGCGTTGAGCCGGAGCCTATCCCGGCAGACACAGGGCGCCAGTCCATCACAGGGCACCAGGGGCAATTTAGTCCGCAGGCCAATAAACCCATGCAGCAGCATGTCTTTGGACTGTGGGAGGCTTTTATTAGAGTTCCAGCCAATTACTCTGTGTGAGATAATGTCCTTCATTAGATTAATGACTTTGCAAAATCGATCGGACGCGCGAACAGTACGAAACGTACATATCCCTTAAAACTTTGTGGAATAAAAACCACATTTTGGTAGATAGATGATAGACACAAGTTTATTACTGCAGCAGGAAATACCCATGGAGCTTGCAAGCTCTTGAAGCGGGGTTCCTGCGACACAACAAACGTGCGAATGCGCTGAAAGTCAAGATAATCGTGAATGACTCCATCCAATCACAGACGGTGGATAATCAGCACGCGACTGTATAAACAACTCGTAAATTGCAGTACAGGAGGTTCAGGGAGAAAAGTTAATCAACTCTTGCCTGCACCAACAGATTAAATTCGCGAAGAAAAACCCACTGAGTAATTTCTCCTACATTACGCTGGACAGTCGGTACGTACTTGCTCATTAACAAGGCAATGGGCTCGAAGCCCCATGTACACAGCCTTAGCAACGACCAGGCAAGCAGAACCACCATCATCATTATCAGCACCCACGTAATACTCTAGAACGGTAGTTCTTAACCTTTACTGCAGCCTGCACCCCTTTGGTTTTCAACATGTTTTGGCATCCTTTATTAATAATCTGGCATGACGTGCACCCCAGGTTAAGAACCAGTGGTCTAGTGGCTAAGGGGGGAGGGTGGTTGGCGCAAAGCAGGGCTATACCCACGATGCGACGCCAGTCCTTCGCAGGCATTATCAGGCCAAATTAACTTCGGCAACATGTGTTTGGACTGTGCGAGGAAACGGGAGTATCTGGTGAAAACCCACGCGGACACGGGGGATTAAGCGGGTTCTGATAGTAATAATAATATCAATTTATATAGCGCCTTTCACCCGAGGGTCACAAAGCGCTGCACAAGGGCCGCAAAGAGGACGGCATGTCAACAAAGAAAGAAAAAAAACAATGCAACAGAAAATAAATGATTAAGGCGACTTCGAATATACTGAATGAAAAAGAATACGTTGATATCGAATTAATAGTAATGAATGACTGACAATGTTGATGACTCCCAGCGGTGTCTCAACGTTGGTGCCGGATACAACCACCCGGCAGTCCTGGTCGCGTGGAGTTATTGCAGCATCCACAGCGTGGAGTTATTGCAGCATCCACAGCGGCCAGGATGAATCTCTGGCACATCAGGGAGGTTAAACCAACACATACATTCCACCCAAAAATGCACGTCCTGTGTCGGAGCATCTAATTGCGGTTCACTCAACGTGTGTCCTGAGATCACCTGAGAGCAACATTTCAGGCGCCATAAGAATAAACCGACGAACAGGTCGCGTCTGCCCCGGGGCTCAGGGATTACACTCGGCATCCTGAGCGGGAGATGTGTGCGTGATGTTCCCACATCTTCCCTGTGAACCTCACTGCAGTGTCGTGGATGGGAGTGGTCGACTAGATTGTATGCGTTTGTGTCATATTGACATTATATACTAATGTACTCATGTAGGTTTTCACGATGGTTGATCTTCAGAGCTGTTCTTTCGGGATAGCCGTGTCGAGCTATCCCGACAGAACAGCTCTGAAGGGCAACCATCAATATATAATAGTACAATTTATAACGCGCCACGCCAATTCCGTGCCTGGTCATGGACGAGAGAGGGATACGGAGGCGCGAGGAAACCGTAGAAATTAGTCAGCCAGGCGGTCGGTCGGCGCCAACCCGCCAGACACTGGGAATCAAACTGCCTCGGGCAGGACTTTATTTCTGTGAGGCGCGGATACTACCACTGAGCCACCGTTTCACAGAAAGTTAAACGGTGGCACAGGGTAAGGAAGGTTGGGGGAGAGGAAATTGGACATGGGGACCCAATGAGCATTTCTCTCATGAGCTGCTCTTTCGAGGATAACCTCGTCGAGCGTCCCTCCTCGCCCAACACCGCTATCCAAAAACAACACCTCTTCAGAGAAATTCCTCACACACGGAGGATTGAAACCCCTGTATCAATACACGGGACCAAATTTCATTCGTTGCACCGGGCAGAGCTCATGGCAGCCACACTGCATGCCATCGGGCCTCCAGTCCAGCCACGGTCTCTGCTTCAGCAACTGCCGCCAAAGTCCCGCGGGGGGCCCTGGCACACAGTGACACCGCTCCGGGGTAGAGTTTGGGGTGGGGGGTCGCTGTAGGTGCCGTCACGATGATGGGAACACGTGCTCAGGTACGCGACGGCGTGTAGAGAGTGGCGATCTTATGAATCGCACCATCTGCCACTGCTGGTGCTGCTTGTCAGACGCTGTCGCTTCTGGGAGTGTGCACGCACGGCTGCACGCGCCACACGGCATGCCATGTGCTGGTCGGAGAACGTCGTGCCCGTGTCCGGCCACGTGTGGGCAGGAAAGTGAAGCGTTGTCACGGCGAAGCGTCGCGTCTTCGTTGTATATAGGTTTGAGAGCGATTCTGACGTTAAAAGTATGAGCTGTAGAGTTGGTTGCGGGTGTTCGTGTCCAACGACACCCCCTCCCCACCCCTACTCCCAAAAATTAACGCGATAGAGCCAATGTACGCCTCACAATAAGTACCCGGGTTCAATTACGGGCTCGGCTGCATTTCTATGCAGTGTCCATGCAGGTTTTTTGCCAAGTGCTCTGCATTCGTCACACAGTCCAAAAACACGCTGCTGCTTCCTAGGTCAATTGGCCTGCTGGCTAACTTGCCCCCGGTCCCCTGCACCAGACTGGCGTCGGATCCTGGGCATAGCCCTTGCCTTGCGCCCTGTGTCTGCCGGGATAGGCATCGAATTAATCAAAACCCTCTAGAACTGCCATTCTCAACTGGTGGCTCGCGACCCACCAGTGATCCGTGGAGACCAGACCCAAGTGGGCCGTGAGGTGTAAAAGTTTGAAATCCCCTGCTTTAGAAGATTAAACGGGTTCTGATAACGAATGATGAATGAATGAATGAGCCGATGTGCATATTGACTAACTCCACGTGGTGGCAGTAGAGACCATGACTTTGAAAAGAGACGCCGCGTCGTGTTCATTCACTGCTACAGGTTCACAAATATGAATCTACTTTCTGCCCAGCTCATGTGAAGGCCACAGGGCATACGGTAACGTGACAGTTGTGTGATTAGAGACAAGTGGATGCTGCGTTGGTGTGATTCGATATCGACACAATATACACGAGTGCTTCTTAGAAAAAGCAAGGCGCCAATATTTTATATACTGTACAATTAAGTGTTTTATGTACATTATGTATGCATGTATGTCCGCAATGAGGGTACCGGGATTGAATCTTTCATGAGCGCACCTTTTTATCGGCACAAAATCAAGGCTTTTATGTATTATTTCAGCTTCACTACCCACTTATTGGTTACTCTACTCTTGTGAAACTTCACAGTCAGCAGCAAGTTTGCCATAGTACATCAGAAAGAAATCCAGGTGAAAGTAGTCATGTCAGCAGAAAACGTCATCAACAAGAGACGTCAAAAGAACATGTTACACGCTTGGAACAACATCGCCCATTGGGCAGGTACTCTACTAGTGTGCTTGATACAAACTGTCTTTTTTTATCAGTCTGCATTGCGTGCTACGAATTGAATTGTTACACAATCACTAAGTTGTGTGGACAATTTTTCAAGTAAGCCCCCATTACTACTTCACGTCTGAGTTGTTGAGATTGCACGAGGCTCATTTGCTCATTTTCCTTTTCGACAAAAGCTGACGGTGCTACACCGCAGTAACAAACTCCAGATCCCTTGCTGCTCGTGCAGTGTGGATCTTGGCATCGCCTTTAATGAGAAAAGAAAACACGAGCCCCCACACAAAACATTAAATAACAATTGATGGAAAGCAAGCGGTTCACAAAGGCTGGAAAAAGTTCAATGCCGTGCTTTTTTGACCGCATTAAAAATAACTCTGAGCAACCGCGCCGCGCCGCGCCACCTCTATGTGACGCGCATTTCGCCACCAGAAGGCATCACCAGAAGCCCTCCCAGACACGCGTCCCGTCATTGTGTGACAGAGGG
>JAZEWU010000001.1:5459322-5476582 GCA_036362915.1 Geotria australis
GATGCTTGGTCCTTGATCAGAGGGGCCGCGTGGGCGCTAGCGGGCCCGGCGAGTCATGGGAAGCGCCCAGCCTTCCTCTCTGCCGCTCGGGGACCGATTCGACGGAGGCCCGGGGCGAGAGGCGCCGTCACCAGTGCCACCGCTCGAGGAAGGAAAGCCATGCAAACAGGAAGGCTGCACCCCGCGCGGCCGTGGCTACTAACGTCACTGGGCCCTCGCGAGGCCCCAGGCCAAGGGGTAGGGCCGACACCGGCTCCTGGCCGGGGTCACGGCGGGCCAGCGCCGACACCCGCCAAGGGATTTGCTCCGGAGAAACACGGAGGAGGCGGCGGCTGAGGCATTCTCTTCCAAGAATGTCCCTTATACCCCCTTTGCATCCACCCCACCTCAGTTTTTTTTTACAGGACAATAAAGCTAGGGGTGGGGGGTGGTGGTTATTGGAAAAGTTTGTTTTGCAATTTTCAAGTTCAGGAAGTTTCAATGAATGTATTCTGAAATATGTATACAGAGCGGTGGCGCAATAGTTTACGGCGCTGCGCCGTGAACCCGACAAGCTGAGTTCGATTCTTAGACGTGGCAAACACCAGTGGCCAGTGGTATCCGAAACTGTCCTGGGCTCACGTTCACCAACGGGCAGTGAAGTATGTATGGTCAAACAATAGCACAGCATGGTATAAGGTCTTCTTCCATCAGTGGATTGACAAAGGGTTATACATTCCAAATATTTGATGTTCTGCATTAGCCAAAACTAAAGGTAGACTTGTGTTATGTTGGTATGGATTATAGCTCGTAAAACATGGCCAAAATGTTGAAGATTAACCTTAGATTTCTTTGCCTTGCGCCCTGTGTCTGCCGAGATAGGCTCCGGCTCACCTCGATCCTGTACAGGACTAAGCGTGTTTTCAGGCGTATATCTTTTCATGAACATTTCCTTGGTAGGATTTACGGTTGTTACAAAATGCAAATTGGTGATATGCCTTTAAATGACCATAGACTCCTGTCTTTATTCAGTCTAAATTGTGTAGCGGCCCCCTTTCGCAACCGGTGGGTCGCGACCCATCAGTGGGCCGCGTGCGCCACCGAGTGGTCCGCGGAGACCATGCCCCAGTGGGCCAAGTGGGCCTTGATGTGCAACAGGTTGAGAACCCCTGGTTAAAGAGTAACACTCGAAGAATCGTGTCCAGGTTTGATAAGACAAACCTTGGGCGAATGAGTGAGCTCAGGCAAATCCGCGAACCGTTTAATCCGCGAACGGGAGCCACGCGGTCGGCGAGGCTGTCCTATTAACGGGCACGATGAGACCCGTCCATTGATTCCACTTCTACACGGGTACTTGCAATGTGTTCTCCCCGTGTCCGCGTGGGTTTTCGCCGGGCACTCCGGTTTCCTCCCACCGTCCAAAGACATGCTGCCAGGTTAATTGGCCGACTGAGTAAATCGCCACAGATGCCCTGCGATGGACTGGCGTCCTATCCTCGGTATGCCCCTGCCTTGCGCCCTGTGTCTACCGGGATAGGCTCCGGGATTAAGCGGTTTCTGAAAATGGATGGATGGATGGTACATGCAATGCGCCATGGCGCTCTGGAGGGGTCGCCCCAAGACTGCGGAGGAAAAAGTCCAGCTTTTCCTGCGCCAAAGATCCCCCATATAGCCTTGACGGGCCGTAGGGTCAAGTGTTGTCAGCGAGTAGCAGCTATGAAGGCCAGCACGGTAAACGCCCGGCCGCCTTCGTCTCCCTAGTGGAAATGTTTACACGATTCAGAAAAATACGACCGGTTCTCCAAAAAATCGACCATGTCTGAAAAAAATCGTCAAAAGGTGTTGGCCGTGAGCGGGGAATCGAGATTGAGATTTCGTCAGGCGACGCGCGAAAAGCCACCGTTGTCCAGCATATTGCCCCATTACACACCACACACAAGCACTGATAACAGCAGCAGCAGCAGTAGCTTTACCGAGCTGGCTGCTCGTGTCACGGCAGCAGCGCTCATTGCCTCAGTGTGACGGACTGGCTCGGGGACAGAAGGGGGCCCTCTAAGCCAAGACCGCATCACTCCTGTGTGTCCAATATTTAATGACAAGCGTAATGACACTCGGCGCGTGAATTCGAGGCGGGTGAGAGACGTGACGTTGACAGCAAATGCTCTGCGTGCGACGTGATGCCACCGCGCTGGGTGTTTAACACACGCACAAGGAACCTTTATCAAGCCACCCACTCAAAAGGGGTCAACATTGATCTAAATGCGTCGCCTGCTGCGGTGAAGCCCCGATAGAGTCATCGGTCGATAACATCGTAATATATAGAGGGGGAAATAAAGTGATTCGTCAATAACACTGTGGCCTTGAAAGGACTAACAATATAAGCGACAGTTTGAGCGATGGCGCTTTGTCATAGCAGCAAGGACCATTGCCCGAAACGTCGGGAATCATTTGTATCTATTTGTGACCCTCGGGTGAAAGGCGCACTATTAAATATTATTATTATTAGATTTACATTAAGGCCACGGTGTTATTCACGACTGCGTTGAGCTTTTATTTTAATTGTCCTGGTGCACCCCTAACCAACGCAGCGTCACCAGATTAACATATCGATGGCTGCAGAGCTTGGGGGAGAAATTTGGCGCCGGCTAACCACCTGGCTGCCTGTTGTTCCTCGCGTCTTCCAAGTCATCCACTCTCTTCCAGACCAAGGGAATAACTATGCGCGTTACAAGTTGAAATTCTTATTATTATTCCAGGACTGGCCAGACAGGGCCGACTCTAGGGGCGAGCCAATGGAGCACTGGCTCGGGGCGCCAAGGCTGTGTGTATAGAATATAGACTAACGCAGCCCTAAGGACACAGTGTAGTACGTGTAATAGAGTGTTGTAGTACTGGGGCGGCACGGTGGCGTAGTGGGTAGCGCTGCCGCCTCACAGCAAGAAGGCCCCGGGTACGAATCTCGGCTCGGGGGCCTTTCTGTGTGGAGTTTGCACGTTCCCCCCGTGTCCGCGTGGGTTTTCGCCGGGCACTCCGGTTTCCTCCCACCGTCCAAACACATGCTGCTAGGTTAATTGGCTTACTGACTAAATTTCCCCAGGCGCCCTGCGATGGACTGGCGTCCCATCCTCGGTGTTCCCCTGCCTTGCGCCCTGTGTCTGCCGGGATAGGCTCCGGCCTCACCGCGACCCTGTACAGGATTAAGCAGTTTCTGAAAATGGATGGATGGATGTTGTAGTACTCGTGCTAGAGTGTATAGACTGTCGAGCCTTGGGGCCCCTAGCCAGTGGTCCCATTGGCTCGCCCCGAGAGCCGACCGTGTGAGCCCAGAGCAGGGTGCAGAGCCGCACACCATTCTGACAGCACACTCACTGCAGCAGGGGCCACCTGATGTGCTGCTTGGCCGTCTGCACGAGCTGTGGGTAAATAAACAGGGAGACACATAAACATAGCTGCTCCTTTGGGATAGAGCCAGGACGCGTGTTCCTCTCTCCTTCACGACGCTGCGTGTTGAGCTCCCAAGCCTGATAAACGCATCCAATGTTGGGAGGCATCCAACGTGAGAGGATGAACGCTCGATATCGCTATCACAAATGAGCAGCGCTTGAGAGAAATTCTCGTGGTCCTGGCCACCCACCTCCGCGTGCGCCGTGCTGGCCTTTATAGGTGCTACTCGCTAACAGCACTTGATCCGAGAGTCTGTTAAAGCTATACGGGGGATTTTCGTCTTTGCTGTGCAGCAACATACATTCACGCTCACAGTGGTGATACCGGGACAGGTATCGAGTACCAATATGAGTAGCTCATCTGTCTACTTTGCCTTAAATACTTGAGTTTGGCCGCTGCAGGGAAAGTTTAAGTAACCGGAGGGCCAGATGCAATAGGTGTGTTAAGTGAGCAACACGCGGCTCGATTAAATTCAGGGCATCGCGTGACAAATAATAATTTCTCTGCACACTAAAACAACATCCTCCCTCCACTCGGCTCTGTATTTAGTCTCAACAGATTCACTCGTTTCTCTATCAGTGCCCTCTGTGGACACGAGTGTACTGTGCAAATATTACTCAATGTTTATTTTTAACAAAGCTGTTTATCCTCTGGAAGAATGTAACCCATGCCGCCATCTCTTAACACGACACGGCACCACTCCCGAAGCAGCCCTTCATCTCACGGCGGCTAATTAATTAATTAATTATATGCAAAAACAATGTTACAATATGTAACGTGGCATAGTATTCGTTCAATGTTGAAGGTTATTCGTTCGAAGAGAGAACGACTCAGAGGCGCGAGGAAGCCGCAGAGAGGCAAGGGGAAGGCAGCCATACATGCCAGACACTACGTCCTACATATTTTCATGTCCATTAATGTGCTTTAGTTATGAGAGGAGACCGGAGAACCCGGAGGAAAACCCAAGCAGAACAGCGGGAGAACACACGAACTCCACACAGAAAGGCGCCCGGGGTGGGAGTCAAACCGCCTTGGATAGGACCTTGTCTGCGGAGCAGGGATCTTACCACCGCACAGCCACCCTGCTGTTGTGATACTCAGCAGTAGAATGTATACCTGGGACATTGTCTGTTCGGTCACAGGCGCGTAGTTCACCTGTTGGACGATAAACAGTAGTCACAAACACATCACGTTAAGTTGAGGTAATGGAAATACATATAAACATTACTGATAATAGAGTGACGTGGCTATCGCGTGTGCAGGCCAAGCAGCTGCACCGACCTCCCCACCGCATGAAGGACCCCCACGCTGTGTTTGTCACGGGGCTTGTTTGGCCATACTTCACCACTCGCGTCTCAGTATAGCTGCCAACGGGCAGGAATTGAACTCAAGTAACTGGGTTTGTTGGTTCAGACCACGAACCACTGCGCCACCGCTTCCGGCCTTACGTGTTTGCGCTCAAATTTGTGGAAAAAAAAACCCGTTTAAAAATGAACTAAAGGTGTTAACTGATGTATGTTCTGACGGCTGGATGTATGATAATTGCTCTCAAGAGCTGCTCTTTTGGGATAGCCGTGACGCGCAAAGTTAAGAGCAGGAGCGCTCGACATGCCTATCCCGAGAGAGCAACTCTTGAGAGCAATTCTCCTAAACGTGTGATTTAAAAGTCATCCAGTAGCTGCAGGGGTTTGAACTGTGGGGCGGAGGGTGAGCGGGGGGGTGAGTAGCTGGGTCAGGGGTCAGCCAGCATCCCACCTTGGGCCGCAGCCTGCTCAGTACGACCTCAGCATCCACCTCCAGCACCACCCTGCGCCACCGTCACACACGGGTACGCGCCCAAATAACAATAAATACAATTTATAACGCGTGCCACGTATTCATTCCATTTCAAAGTTATTCATTCGAAGAGAGAACGACTCAGAGGGGCGAGGAAACCCGCAGAGAGACGGGGGACGGGAGAAGGCAGCCAGGCGGTTTGCCGGCGTCAATGTTTTGCCACACACTGCGTCCTATATATTATTACGTTATCGGCCAATGAATGAACGACTTTTTTTCTGTTGTGGGAGGAGACCGGAGAACCCAGAGGAAACCCACGCAGAGCAGGGGGAGAACACGCAAACTCCACACAGGAAGGCGCCCGACTCGGGTAGGACTTTCTTTCTGTGAGGCGCAGATGTTACCACTGCGCCACCCTGCCGCACAACGAGGTCAATAGTTCACATTGCATACTCACAGTACAATTGTTAAACATTAATAAAGCCTGGAACATGATTGCGGGTCTGCTTTGGCCAGAATCTGGGTGATACAAAAAAACAAGAGTACCGCCTCTGGAACAACAGTTTCAAACGCCTGATGATGCCTCCAACGTGGGAGGCGAAACGTTTCAGAAGGAGAGAAAAGGAACACTCGACACGGCTATCCCGAAAGAACAGCTATGGAGAACAGTGATAAACATTTACGCACATTCGAACACACAAAACAATGCGTTTAGCAGGATAAACAGTGAAACATTGAGACTTGTTCTCAAAAGCTGCCCTTTCGGGAAAGCCGTGTCGAGCATTCCTCCCCTCTCCTTCACTGTTCCGAAAGAGCAGCTCTTGAGAGCAATCCTCACACATCAAGCCGTGAAACCCCACATCGTTACACAGTAAAACATTTTCAGCAGAGGGCAGTGAAGCAAAATCCATCGCAATCTTGTACTCGGTATCTTCGCCGCTGGCCTTCATCAAGGCTCGCTGACAAACGTGGGGAAGTATGGTCAAATAACCACCACGACCCACACTGGTGCAGGGAAGCCCAGCAGTCGGTTGACACAGGGACTGTACGCACAGGGGTACATTTACACAAGTCATTATTGTATTGTGTTTATCCAGAAAAACCTCATGGATACTTTCTCTCTCGTTCATTTTTTGGGATGTATGAGAACAATCCTTCAGCAATCTAATCTATCGTCTTCTGTATATAATGGAGCAAGTATTTTCTTTCTATATGTATGTCTGTACCAAGGGTGCTGGGTTCGAATCCTTCATAAGTGCACATTTTATCTGCACAACACCAATGCCGTTGTGTCCTACTTCAGATTGATGTCCCGCTAATTGATAACTCTTCTGAAACTTTACAGAGCCAGAAGAAATATTCTCAAGAGGACATTAGGAAAATAATCCGGGTCAAAGCAGGCACGTGAGCGGAAAACGTCCCCAACAAGAGACGTCGAAAGAACGTGTTACGCGCTTGGAACAGATTGCCCGTAAGCCGGGTACTCTGATAGTCCTTCCAAACAGGATGAATGCAGAGTTCCCAGCATAGGTTCTTGAGGCTGGGGAAGCAGGGAGTGGCTGGAGACCTGAGCACAGAGCCAATGACTCAGTGCGCGGGTGTGTCTGGAGGATTTACCAATGCAAATATCAGAAGACCTTAATTGTGCTTGGGTGGGATTCATGCAATCTTGCATATATGATGGAGCAAGTGTTTTATCTATGTATGTATGCATGTCTGCACTGAGGATACCGGGTTCGAATCCTTCATAAGTGCACATTTTATCAGAAGAACGTGTTACACTCTGAGAACAAGAACCCCCCCAAACGGGTACTCTGCTGGCTGAACTAAACAACAACAGCTGCCGTTCGCCACTGTAAGTAACGGAAACCAGGGCGCTTGTGGCAGACCAGGTGCGGTTTGAGACCACTGGCAACGAGGTCACGGGACAGACCCAGATGGGCTGACTGACGGTGACAGAGACATTGGAACCACGGACCAGAGATGGCACTGGCAATTCGTCTCACCCTCTATCCACGATCTCATCCACGGCGAGAAGGAGGGCGTCTATGTTCTCCAGCACGGCGCTTCTCTCCACGCTCCTGTCGCAAACACACGGTTCACCAACGGGTCATTCCATCGGCACGCGCCTACACCATCCACAACTCGTGGCCTCGTCCAGGCGACCAATCTCCGCGGGTGCCCCCCCCCAAAGCCCAAAGATGAAACACCCTGCCTAATTTCACACGCGATAAATCTTTAGAGTTTCGCAGAAACACAGAGGGCAATGTTGAATGAATGCAATCTAAGCAAATGCTGCAACGCGTTTTCACCACTGTGGTGCAATATACTGACGGTTGTTTTCACGGGCAGATTGTGGTGTTGCGGATGGTGCACTGGCCTCTAAATCAGATACTTGAGTTTGATTCCTTCTTCTTCTTCTTTGCGATTCTTCGAAGCGTGATCGTTATATGACAGTTTCCCATTTCTTGGCTAACGTTAGTGGTGAGTGTTATCTGCCCGCCCCCCACCTCTGCACTGACCATACTAGTGAAGTATAGTAACAACTACAACAACCGCCATTCGCCACTAAGTGGCGGTGACGTCACCACGTCGCCTGTGCCAGGCCATATGCACCCTGAGCCCACGTGAAGTGTCGAAAGTATAGTAAAGTATAGTAAACAACCCCGATGACCGACACAGTACGAGAAGGGCGTCATCCAGCAGTGTATTTACGCTCTAAATTACAGCAGAGACTGGATGTAGGCATACCCTTACACAAGCACACATCTCATATCAGCACAGGCGAACTTACTCCCATTGGGTGTGGTAATTCCCAGAACCACTGTTTATCCCGCTACGCTGAAGACCACTCGTGCTGGAGCGAGAGACAAGGGGAGGGTGACCCTATGACCCTACCCCAGCATGAGCGACAGCAACTTGAGCAAGCAGTCCAGCACCGACAACAGCATCAGCTGCGAGACAAAGACACACAAAGACAATGATCAATAGTATTTGCCAGACTATTGGGACAAGTGGTGTAAGTGACCACCGACGAAGGTCGACACGGCATATGAAGAGGGGAGTAGCAAACACTACTCCCGGCTGCCTTTGTCTCCCCAGTGTTGATGAGTGGCTGTGAGCACCCCGCACGAGGAGCTCAGTGAAAGGATGATGAGCCGACCTACGCGAAGCCCAGGATAGGTTCCAGTATTGGTCGTGAGCGGTAATCAAATTCTGGGTTCGTAATAGGATTGCCACCTCGAAAACACAACAATCGGGATATATCGTGGGGTGAGTAGAATAAGAGAACGAGGACCGTATGTACTGTAAATATAACTGGGAAAATTCGAGACCACGAATGAGTTGATCGGTGAAAACCTACAGATTTTCCGTGGCATGTGCCTCAAACAGGAGGACGATCCTGGGAAAACCAGGACAGGTGGCAACCCTTTAACTTCGTAGTGCATTGCGCCTACCACTATACTATTGCTCCCCAGACGCGGGCCGATACACAGGGCCATAGTGTTTCAAGGGGAAAATAGCAGTTTCAAGATTTCACATTCATCATACGTTATTGTATTTCCAAACATGTGTTTCCCATCTGTCTGTAACACTTACGTTATTTATGGCCACATGTAGAATGCATATTTGCTGTACGGTACCGTCCATATTTGCAGTTGTTTAAAAAAAATATATGATGTACATGCATCGGCTCCAGCTCACCGCAAACCTGCACAGAATTAAGCGCTGGCGAAATGATAATGTACATGTACTGATTTCGATTTTCACGTCTCGATGTACGATAAGTCCTCTCCAGCCATCGCCTGATGAAGCCTCTGACGTGGCAGGCGAAACATCGAGATGGAAAGAGAAGGAACACTCGACACGGCTATCCAGAAGAAAGAACAGCTATAGATGATGTACATGATGTTAATGTGATATTCCCATGCATGACATAGCTAGGGCGTGTCGTGTGGCCACTGTTGTAATAAAAATAATATCAATTTATATAGCGCCTTTCACCCGAGTGTCACAAAGCGCTGCACAAGGGCCGCGAAGAGGACGGCATGTCAACAACGAAAGAAAGAAAAAAAACAACCAATAAAAACCAAAGCAACAAAAAATTTATTATTAAGGCTGCTTCGAATACACTGAAAGGTCGTGAAACTGGCAATCTTAAGAGCGGCAAAAATCTGCCAGCGTCCCATTAGATGGCCGTCACTTCCTTGAAGACAAACACGGAGGGAGACAGGGAGGGAGGGTGAGCGACAGGGGGAGACACAGGGACACAGAGACAGGAAGACAGAGAGACAGACACGAGGGGGAAATAACGCCATTCCAAATTAACTAATGTACCTCGTTCCCGCACGATTCTCCCACCACATAGACACAAACGTCCATGCTCGGCCGATACAGGATAGTGCAGCCCTCCAGCATCATAACCTCGCCTTCAAAACACACCACACACGCACAGGCCAAAGTCATGCAACCCTTAATGGCAATCTGTTTGGAGTATTTATCAGCCTGCATGCTGTTTATTTGCAATTTATTTATTTAGTCCCCCCCCCAATCTTACCCAGTTTTGTCCAGCGCTTTGTGACATTTGGTCTAAATGCGCTATAAAAATGTAAAGTAATATTATAAATCCGCTCCTGGCTGTTGAGCTCGACAACCGTGTGGGTCACGGAGGTTGTTTGACCTTCATGCTGGTCAGTGTCAGCTGATAAAGACAGAGCGCACAGCACAACAATTTATTTGTTTCCTTGCCGCCCTCTTCAGACAATCGAGACCAGCAGCAATATCTGTGTTTCTGTAAGGTGGCCAGCCACCCAAGCACCTTGCTCAGGCCTGCTTAGCTTCTGATTATCTGATGAGATCGGCTGCATTGTGTGTGCTATCAAGATAGTGTGAGGAATGGTGTACCCGAGACACTGAAAAACACTTCCTCATCGCTGGCCTTGCTAGACCTGCAGACACGGCCACTCGGCGTCTAAACCCTGCCCCCCAATTCAAGTGCTGTTTAATCACTGTGGGTAATGGGGCCCATCATTTAATTTTGCCAGGAGCCCCAGAATCATTAAGACCTCCCCGGGTCACGGGTCCTGTTCAATAGCTTACGATCCATATCAGCCAGGGTCCGGAAAACTCCACACATAGGGCCCAACGTGGCCATAACCCAGTCTCTGGATGTGGTCACCAAGAGACCGTGTCGCACACTGTCACCGAGTGGCCCCTGACTCGACGGTGGACTCAGGGCCTTCACCTCCACACTGTTGATAAAACGGCCGTCGCCTGGATCAAAAAGATCAGCGAATGATAATGATAATAAATATGTAGGTATATCCTGATAATGCTTCCAACGTGGCAGGCAGAACGTTTTGAAGGAGAGACGAGGTTATTGTGAAGGAAATAGCAGCTCTTGAGAGCAATTTTCGACAATAATAATAATGATAAAAGTCAAAATTAATATTCGTTACCAGTACAGTACCCGCTTAATCCTGTACAGGGTCGCGGGGGGCAGGGCCTATCCCAGCAGACAAAGGGTGCAAGGCAGGGCTATATCCACGATGGGACGCCAGTCCATGTAATGGGGGCAATTTAGTCAGCAGGGAAATTAACCTAGACAGCAGCACGGCTTTAGATTGCGGGAGGAAACTGGAGGATCTGGCGACAACCCATGCAGACACGGGCAGAACGTGCAAATTCCACACCGAACGGCATCGGAGCCGGGAGTCGAAACCAGGAACGTTTTGGTGTGAGGCAGCAGCGCGGCTCACTCCTCCACCGTGCCACCTAACACGATTAACAATTAAGTTTACCTATTATTGAATGTCAGCTCCATGTAAATAATTTTAATATAGCTGCGCCAGATTTACAAACGGTTTCCAAGCTCAGCTCGTGCCTCGTGTTATTCCACGCCAACAATTGGTCTCTTTGCCAAACATTACACGTTCAGCATTCAAATTAATTCGGCAAACGTAAAAGCAGCTTTGCAATGAAAATTATAAAGAAAGTAGCAATGTTTACTTTAACGGACTTACTGTCTGTGTGTTTGGTTTTGGAAAAGAGTTTCGTCTCGAACACCCTCTGTGCTTCTGGACTGCAGAAGGTGTCATCAAAGTACTTGAAAGAAAAACACACACACACACACAGGACATGTTGGGAAAAATGCAACATATTTACAGATAATCTTTAGAAAGTAATATACATCGAGTTCGTACGATACAAGCAACCTTACTTAGCTGTGAAGCCTGTGCCGCTCATTCACCTTGCCGTAGAGACAGCAGCCTTCGCTGTCTAGCACGAGAACGGCTTTCACCACTTTGAAATAGGGCTCCTGAAAACAGAAATGTTGAATCCACATTGGTGTCATCTACAAACATAACAAGTGCGATTATTTCAATATTCAGCCACAAGAATAATGCGGAAGCGCTCTTAGGTTTCTGCTAGCAATGTCACAAAGGTGGTTATCCCGATAGAGCAGCTCTTCAGAGCAATTCTCATACAGCGAGCTGTAAGAACCTACATCAATTCACGCTGGGGGTCAAGGTAGAAGCGTTCACGTCGCGATCCCTGTCAGGTAGTACTTGGTATTGCCTGCGAATTCTACCAAACACTTCGAAGCCAAGCTGAAAGACGACGATGTCCAGAAGCTAGCCATCGTGCTTCGAAGAATCGCAAAAAAGAAGAAAATTCACGCTTATTTGTCAAGTTTATTTTTCTATCCCTCTAATAACTAGACAGAAATCCCTAACTATCCTGACGAGCTCACTTTTCTGCATTATGGTGCAGAGAATTACATGTTATTTATCGTAGTGATAATATAAGGGCGGCTCGGTGGTGCAGTGGGTAGCGCTGCCGCCTCACAGCAAGAAGGCGCCGGGTTCGAATCTCGGCTCGGGGGCCTTTCTGTGTGGAGTTTGCAGGTTCTCCCCCTGTCCGCGTGAGTTGTTGGAACTTGTTAACCCCTCCTAGCTGGACAACTGTTAAAAACAGATACATATTGCAACAGTTTCTTCCAGCTTAAATAAAAACTGATAAGCGCGCATTTTTTTATCGTTACAACACGATAACCTGCATGGCTTATTTGAGATTTAATTCACTCAACTGACAGCCAGAAAGGCACCGCACAGTGCGTGCCGCTTGATCCCCTATAGCGAGCTGTCAATAACCAGTCTCCATAACACCTAATCCCTGTGGCACCCACAGCTCACCGCCTCCCACAAGCCAGGCACCTGAGGGCTTAGACAAGCTCACAGTGAAGGCCCATTACCAGCTACACCAACGCTCTGTACAGCGACAGCCACTTTCGTCAATCAACCACTGCTGGATGAACAGCTCCCCAAACACCGTAAGGGTTGTGGGGGTTGTTTAACCGTACTTCAGCAAATCGGGCAGTGCGAGTCTGTGGCGGCAGGGAGCCACAGACAGAGGTGCAGTACAACAATCGACTGTGATGCCACCACCTAGCCCCCCGTAGCAGCCTATGGGCAACCTGTCAGTGTATGGTGGTGGTGACACATTGGGGCGCTGTCCCGGCTTAACCCCTGCTCGGCTGCAGAGATGTGGCGCGATAGCCCACATTCCTGGTGAAGCATGCATAGGTACAGTAGAGCAAGGGTTCTCAAGCTTTTGCACCTCAAAGGCCCACTTGGGTTTGGTCTGCACGGACCACTAGGTGGCGCTCACGGCCCACTGATGGGTCGCGATCCACCGGTTGAGAATGGCGGCAGTACGTGCTCTGTTATGGTCTGGTAAATAAATAGATGTTTATTATTACAGCAGAAAAATACCAATTGAGCTTGCAAGCTCTTACCGGGATTCCTGCGACACAACAAACACGCGAACTGACAAAAAAATGTAAAAATAACTAATTAACGAAGCAAAAACTAAAAATAACCATTCACACACAGCATTGCACATAATTGACCAAATAAATAAAAATAAGTAAAATGAAATATTTAACGCCTCAAAACTAGTAATGCTTCAAGTAAAGCATAATTATGCTGTAAAGATCAATTCAGAACGTCACTTTTTACTAGGGGGGCGACACGGTGGCGTAGTGGGTAGCGCTGCCACCTCACAGCAAGAAGGTCCCAGGTTCGAATCTCGGCTCGGGGGCCTTTCTGTGTGGAGTTTGCATGTTCTCCCCGTGTCCGCGTGGGTTTTCGCCGGGCACTCCGGTTTCCTCCCACCGTCCAAAGACATGCTGCCAGGTGAATTGGCCTACTGAGTAAATTGCCCCAGGTGAACTGCGATCGACTGGCGTCCGATCCTGGGTATAGCCCTGTCTTGCGCCCTGTGTCTGCTCCGGCTCACCGCGACCCTGTCCAGGATTAAGCGGTTTCTGACAATGAATGAACTTTCTACTACGGTATGTTTTAATGACGTTGCTAATCAATGTCTAACCCGGCTTATCTATGCACACGTCCTACCATATGGTAGGTGGTTGGTAACTACTGTATCCGACTCAATTTCAGGTAATCTATTTTTCTTCTACCGATTCGTCATACACTGTATATATTTATCGTAATCACATTTAACGTGACGCACTTTAAACATCGATACTATAGATTTGTTCACGTACGCAGTCGGGTGTTATTACATTTGCTGAGGTGGCATATTTGTACTTATACAGGCTTTCATCTGCTGTGCTAGAGATTGATGTACATTAGCTGCTATTATCATAAATCACCATCAACCGTGATATCGTTATGTCATTCCACTCACTGCTGGATGAAGACGTCCTCTCTCACGGTCGTGTGAAGTAACAATCCACCTGACACGAGCCAATTTCATCGCTCCATCTCCTCTCTAGGCAAAACTGCGTAAAATGGCTTCCAGATTGAATCATTTGTCATCATGCTTCGGTTAATTCGCCTGATTAACTTTTCCCCGGTGTCCTGAGATGTTGAAACTTGTTTACCCTTCCCCGCTGGACAACTGTTAAAAATAGCTACATAGCTCATCGGTTCCTTCCAGTTTCAGTTAAAAAAACTGACTGACCGAGTGATTTAAGTTAGTTTCGCGATGTTACACGGATCAGATCATATAGTGAGCATTGTTCTCAAGAGCTACTCTTTCGGCACAGCCGTTTCAATTGGAGAAAGAACGCTCGACACGGCTATCCATAAAGGGCATCCGTTGAGAGAAATTATCATACATCGAGCCGTGAGAAGCTAAATCAATATACTCTACTCGTTTAGCCAGTTTCCCGTCTATTTTATAAGGCAGGTCCACGGTGCGTGAACACAGCAGCGACAACAAAAGCTAAAGACAGAAATATAAAAATTGCAGGGAACAAGTACAGCATCCTTAAGAATAATTGCACAACTAACAAACGAAGTATTTAATAATGGTCGTGAACAAAACATACACAGGAAACGTAATATGAGAGTGAGAGGCGCCAGAATATGTTAGGTGTAGGTGCAAGTAAGCGTTGCGATTTTGCATAGCAAGGAAATAAAGAGGCGTGAATGGAGGGACGTAGGCTGTAGTTGAGTGGGAAGGGTATTCAGGAAACGTCGAGTAGCAACGCAGAGATACTTTTAACCAAACATAGTTTTAGCAAACGGAATTTTGGAGGCTACGTTAGGGAGCTACAGGAATTAAGTGGCCCTTTACGGAATTGGCAGATTTAAGAGGACTTTTAGGATGAATACAGCCCAGTTGTGGTCTCTCTGGATATCCAGCATGGACAGATTCCGGCAAAAAGTATAGCATTTGCTGCACAAAGATTTCATGAAATGCTTGAAAGGAAGCAGCCAACATTTTATAAGGCAGGTCCATGGTGTGTGAGCACAGCAGCGACAACAAAAACAAAAGTCATAAATATTGCAGAGAACAAGTAAGTACAGCAGATACAGCATCCTTAAGAATAATTCCCCTGTGTAATTAAGTGGTATCTTAATTACACTGAGTAAATGCACACAACATTCAGTCCAGTACATATAGATGGGAGAAAAACACACCAGCTGTTACCAAAGTATCTTGCTCCATGTCTGTGGTGGCAGAAGGTGGTGTTGGTGTGGATGGCCTGGTCTCTGTGCCAATGGGAACCGCCAATGACAATGAAAGATCGAAGCTGGCGGTCTGAGCTTTGCACAGGTGTTGGCATTTCCCACCATTTCAAGAGGCGTGGAGGGTATCTGGGGCGGCACGGTGGCGCGGTGAGTAGCGCTGCCGCCTCACAGCAAGAAGGACCCCGGGTTTGAATCCCGGTTCGTCGGCCTTTCTGTGTGGAGTTTGCATGTTCTCCCCATGTCTCCGTGGGTTTTCGCCGGGCACTCCGGTTTCCTCCCACAGGCCAAATACATGCTGCATAGGTTAATTGGGCTGCGGATTAAATTCCCCCCGTTGCCCTGTGATGGAATGGCGTCCCATCCTGGGTATGACCCTGCCTTGCGCCCTGTGTCTGCCGGGATAGGCTCCGGCTCACCGCGACCCTGTACAGGATGAAGCGGTTTCTTACAACGGATGGATGGATGGTGGAGGGTACCTCCCAGAAACGCAGAACCAGACCGATTACACTCCACGGAATGGTTATACATCTGTTGGTTCCCCACTCGTTTTTGTATCAAACGTGGCTTTTTTTGTTCGTCAGCTTTCCCGAGTTCTCCGCGCGGTGTTATTGCAAAGTTGTTTGGAATTAAATATTAAAACGAGAGGTGGAGATCCATCCATTGTCATAAATTGCTTAATCCTGCTGTGAGCCGGAGCCTAGCCCGGCAGACACAGGATGCAAGGCAGGGCTATACCCAGGATGGGACGCCAGTCCATCACAGGGCACCGGGGGCAATTTAGTCCGCAGGCCAATTAACCTATGCAGCAGTATGTATTTGGACTATGGGAGGAAACCGGAGTGCCCGGAGGAGAACATGCAAACTCCACGCAGAAAGGCCCCCGGATCGGGATTCAAACCCTGGTCCATGCTGTGAGGCGGCAGCGCTACTTATTGCGGAGGGTAGAGATAGCAAAGGTTATTCAGTACACGTAATTCGACCAGAATTAACCAATCCCGCATCCTGGCCAATATCAAGTCGGTAGGTTGTGAAATAACTCCACATTCGAAAGGCAATGTACACAAACTCCATCATGTTCCCATTACAGTATTACATGCAAAGTTGTGGCGTGACCGTGTCGACAGCTAAATTATGCACGTTGGCAAGTCACTTTGTTTGAAACGGGCCACCACCACCAGACGGTGTCTGTGTCAAGGTGGTGCTGGTGGTGTGCTTAGAGATCAGTCATTATGCTACAGCGCAGGCGCTGCGTATTTCGTTTGGTTTACACAGCACAGTGGCACGCTGTACCGTTGCAACACAAAAGCGAAACTTCGTGATTGTAGATTTGCTCTCGCGTGCCACGCATTGGCCAATCAACAATCGAGAGGCATTTTGGTAGACGCACCAACTCGACCTTTGAAGTTTGCCCCCATTGTGAATTTCAACGTGTCTCTTTATCGGAGAACAAAACACCATTCACTGTACAGTGTTGCATAATGCAGTAACGTTTCGTGGAGAATCTCACTCCAGATCAGATGTCTAGCTGGAACATTTGTAGATTGCCACTAGCTCACTGTAATAAACAATGCTACAATTACCGATAGCGTCATACTGACATTCAGCTCGTTCTGTCAGTCACACAACCCTTAAGCAAAGAGAGGTAAGGAACACTGTACCCCATCCTCACGACACGCATCGGTAAGCAGCTGCCCACTTTCCCACTGTCAAGAGACCTGCATTTTTCCCATTGAAGAGGCTGCTGTTGCTGCCTTCGAGTTCGTTAACCCTTTGTGAAGACAGAGTGGGTGTAACGTTTTCAAAAACACACATCGATCAGAAACCATTACAAAAATCGCAGTTAAGAATTCACAAACCTGCCAATAAACCCGTTTTGAAAATCTCAAAGGGAACCTTTTAAGCTTTCATGGTCTTACATTTGGATGGCTAATAATGATATATTTATAACGCGCGCATATTCTTCGGGCGCATCGCGCTCGCTGATTCGGAGGCGCGTGGCCTGGCCCGGTCGGTTTGTTATGAGTCGATGAATAGGTGTCTTTTTGATAGTTTTTTTT
>JAZEWU010000001.1:5480814-5500977 GCA_036362915.1 Geotria australis
AATGGCAGGTCTCTGGCTCAAACGCTATCCATGCTCTCCGACCTTAAGCTTTCCTCATAAAACTGGAAAAGTCAACCCAGGGCTTCATCCGTCAACTTTTAACCATCAATGTGCCCAAATACATACGTTTTTTTCTTTTTTAGACTATAATGAGAGTTGTCTCCTCCTGAACCTGCTGTAGAACTTCCTCAATTATCTTTCTCTTCACTCAACTCATTTTTGTTTTCTCCATTTGACGCCACAACTCACATTGCACTACTTTCCAGCCTTTTTAAGTCTTCCTTTCTCAGAGTCCATGTCTCTGTCGAATACAACACTATATATACTCCGTACAAGACCAATCCCTGTTTGTCCATCCTCCGTAATAATTACGCTCAAGTTTACTCGAGGCGTGGAGCTTGCGTATTCTCTCGTGGTTTTCACTGGGTACTCCAGTTTCCCTCGACAGTCCAAAGAGACGCCGCTCTATAGTTAATTTGCCTGCTGATTAAAGTCCCCCGGCACCCCGCGATGGACTAGGGTCCCATTCTGGGAATAGCCCTGCCTTGCGCCCTGTGTCTGCCGGGATAGGCTCCGGACCCCCACGACCCTGTAGAGGAGGATTAAGTGGGTACTCATAATGATGACGAAAAGCATTCTTCCTTCACTCGCTGCTTTTCCCGTGGCAACTCTAGTTTTCATCTCCTTCCACCGGCATTTGTCATAATTATCCAGAAAACTTCGCAGATAATTCGTCTCACTCTTCTAAGCGTCTGTCCGTCCACCGTAATATTTACACTCCTTCCCTACGCGCAGCTCCACCCAGTGAAGGTGTCACCTGATAAAGAGTACTGTAGTTGGAAAAGAAAACGGCAAAACACTTCAAAAAATCCTTCTCGAACGATTGCTCCACAATCAAGTTAATGTATTGGGAAGCGCACGACCGCCCACTTATCCGCTCTGTGAAATGTAATCACCTGTCCGTAGTGTGAAATACAATCACAGCCTCCAAGCCATCCATCCATTTTCTAAACCGCTTGTCCTGGTGAGGGTCGCGGTGGCAGCAGTCTAAGGAGAGTGGAACTGACAACCCTTTCCTCAGAAACAGATTCCAGCTCTTCCTGGGGGATTCCCAGGCGTTCCCAGGCCAGCCGAGAGATATAAACCCTCCAGGGTGTCCTGGGTCGGCCTCTAGGTCTCCGCCCAGTGGGCCGTGCCTGGTAGACTTCCCCGGGCGAATCTTCCAGGGGGCATCCTTACCAGATGCCCGAACCACCTCAACTGGCTCCTCTCAATCCGAAGGAAGCAGCGACTCTACTCTGAGGTTCTCCCGGATTGTTGTGCTCCCTCACATTGTCACGGATAGGTGAGCCTAGCAACCCTGCGGAGAAACCTCATTTCTGCAGCTTTTTACCCGCGATCTCGTTCTTTCGGTCATCACACAAAGTTAATGACCATAGCCCCGGCCTCCTCCCATCCATCCATCCATCGATTTTCAGAAACCGCTTAATCCCGTACAGGGTCGCGGTGAGCCGGAGCCTATCCCGGCAGACACAGGGCGCAAGGCAGGGGGAACACCGAGGATGAGACGCCAGTCCATCGCAGGGCGCCGAGCGAAATTTAATCAGCACGACAATTAACCTGGCAGCATGTCTTTGGACGGTGGGAGGAAAACCGGAGTGCCCGGCGAAAACCCACGCGGACACGGGGAGAACATGCAAATTCCACACAGAAAGCCCACCCCGAGCCGAGCTTCGAACTCTTGCTTGTGAGTCGGCACCCGCTTTACTATGTCCGGGGCCGCACGCGCGCTACACTGAATGGATCAGCGTGTGTCCGCCCTTCGCCGGCAGGCGTGGGTAACCCGTTGAAACCCATTCGTGATAGGGATTGGGGAGCGGTAGCCCAGTGGTTAGCGCACTGGGCTACGAATCTGGCGACCCGAGTTCGAATCCCGCTCACGGCCAACACCAGTGACGATTTTCTGAAACCGGTCCTGGGCCTCCCCTAGGTCGACTCAGCCTCAAATGAGTACCTAGTGCGGTGTGTAAACATCGCCACTAGGGAGACAAAGGCGGCCGGGCGTGGTGCTGGTCACCCACCCCCTCGTGTGCCGTGTCGACCTTCATAGGTGCTCGCTAACAGCACTTGCCCCTACAGTCTGTTAAGGCTATATAGGGGATCTTTGTCTTTGTCTTGCTTTACACACACCCCACTTACTCCACCGTGCCGGGGCGCCCCCCTATCCCGTCTGGTGAAACACAATCCGGCGCCTATTGCGCCGTAAACAATTATGTTCCGATCCCGTATTCCTAAACGCAGCGTGAAATACAAACGCCGCCCGCCTATCGGCAGTGGGATATACGACATCCCGTCACGCGCCCCCTCGCACGCGATCGAGGCGGGGAGGGGCCGGGCGGGTGACACGGAGGGGGGCACACGGGGGGAGGCGCGGCGTACGTCGGAGCAGGGAGACACACACGGACACTAACGGCGGAGCACTAACGTGAGAGCGTGAGCCGGGCGGGAGACAGCAGCACAGACACCAAACCAACGGGAACGTGGCGACAAGACGCGAGCGGCTAACGAGTGTGAACACCGAGACATTCGCCGGCTGAGCGCGAGAGACGCGGCCGTGGGTTTCGCTTCTCGGCGGAGACAGGGTTGGGGTTGGGTTGGGGGGTGGGTGTCTCAACCCGGAGACTTCCCGGGATCACATCCTCTCTGGGCGCTACCGGCGGCAGCAGCAGCAGCAACATGATGGAGACGCTGGGACACGGGGATTCGCAACAGGTACGGGCAGGGAACATATGGGGGCAGGGTTGGGGGGTATAGGGCAACGATTGGGCAAGTGGGGTGGGTATTGGGCAAAGGCTGGTGCCATTGAGAGGTATTGGTAGGTTGGCATAGGATACGGATAAGGATATTGGGCAGGTCTAGGGCATGGAGGTGTCCTGGGTAGGAGCATGGGGCAACTTGGAGGTGTTCAGGTCAGGCGAGGTACTGTACAACCAAGGAAGAATGTCAGTAGGGCAGGATCGCTTGGCAGGGCACGGCTCATGAAGCAACCTATGGGCGGGTCAGTGGACACCATGGGAGACGCGAGGCGACCAGATATTCAGAGATTACATCCTGAGCAGCTACTCCAGAATCGATTGATTACGTGAAAAACGAAGATAGAAAAGTCACAGCTACACACGAGAAGACCCCCTGAGCGTGGTTGTCTGTGCTGGCCTGTACTTTGTAGGGCCATGCTTAGAGTTTGGTGTACAGGTCATAGGTGCAAGTTCACAATTCCCCTGTGGTCTAGTGAATTCTTTCTCATTCTGTACCCTTCTTTCGAGATCACAGTGGAACGTTGTTGACATGTCGTACTCTCCGCTGCCCTGTGCAGCGCTTTGTGACCCTTGGGTGAAACGCGCTCTAGAAATGCTATTATTATTAACGTTGTCATTCCACGCTCAACATACTGTACTGCAGTCGTGGTTGATCTATTATAATGCTTAGGGGTTTATTTTAACGTGTTTACGATGTTTAAATTATTACCAGGAACACAGTGGCACTAAAATGTAAGGCCAGTAGAGTACGTACGGTACTTTTCTGTGAAATATAGTCCGGTAGTGAGCAACATTCTTGATTTAAGGAATTCTTTTGCGCTTCGTGTGCAGTTGATGTAACTAAGCGGTAATTTCTTCGTGGTTAAATATTGGTCTTATTTGTGTTTGCTCGTTTTTAGCCGTCGAAAACAAATAAAGTACTGTATTGCTTTGTACTTTCGCAAAGCATGATCACTGTTCATGAACTCAATGCTAAGCAGCGACTTGCCAAACAAAACACATGTATTGTACAGGCTGCACTGCCAGTTACGTAAGCTGGTCACGGTTTCAAATTAATGCACCGTAACACTCTCTGACATAATCATTGTGAAATCAAAGTACGCCGCTGACAATACAACTTTACTGATAAGACAAAACTATTTACTGTACTGTAGGACAAAGTAATGACGGAAATGCTGCGACAGCAGTCACAATTTCCGCTTTTCAAGAGAGAGAAAAAAAATCAGTTTTTCTGCTCAAACGAGCATGTGATATGTGTCCCTATTAACAGCCAGAAGTGGAAATTCCACGACTGGCTGTTATAGATAAGACGAGCACTATTGCTGAATAGTGGGTTTTCAATGAAAACGTGGTGTATTATTCATTATAAGGAGCCGCTTAAGCCTGACGGCTCCGGCTCAGGATAGGACCCTGTATAGTGTAAACTATACCCAGGATTAGACGCCAGTCCATCGCGGGATACCGTGGACAATGTAGTCAGCAGGTCAATTAAATTAAGCAGCAACAGCGTGTCATTGGACTGTTGGAGAAAACGTGGGTACCGGGCAAAAATCCACGCTGACACGGGGAGAACATGCAAACACCTCACAGAAAGGCACCCGAGCCAGGAATAGAACCGGGGTTTTCTTGCTGAGGCGGCAGCACCGACTCACCCAACGTGCAACGCAGCCCCACTATTTAGCCGTAGGCAATTGAACATTCTGTGTTGGGAGTTCTGACAATCCACTGGTTTCGAACCCAGAGGTCCGACTTGGATTATCGCTGACGGTCAACACCAGTGACAATTTTCGGAACCGGTCCTGGGCCTCCCCTAGGTCAACTCAGCCTCAAATTTGTACCTGGTGCGGTGTGTAAACATCGCCAGTAGGGAGACAAAGGCGGCTTGGCATGGTGTTGGCTGCCCACCCCCTCATGTGCCGTGATGGCCTTCATAGGTGCTCGCTAAGAGTACTTGACCCTACAGACTATTTGAGGGATCTCTGTCTTTTCATTGGGTAGCGGCAGTGTCGTGATTAGTGCGCTGCGCTACCAACCCGACCACCCAAGTTCGATTCCCGCTCACGGCCAATAGCAGTGACAAATATATGAACCAGTCCTGGGCTTCCCCTGGGTCGGCTGAGCCTCAAATGAGTACCTGGTGGCGTGTATACACACCACTACTGGGGAGACAACGGCGGCCGTACGTGGTGCTATCCATCCAACCCCTCGTGTGCCGTGTCTGCCAGCATAGGTTCGCGATAACAACACTTCTACCAACTGTCCCGTTAAAAGATATACCATCCATCCATTTTCAGAAACCGCTTAATCCTGTACATGTACAGGGTCACGGTGAGCCGGAGCCTATCCCGACAGACACAGGGCGCAAGGCAGGGGAACACCGAGGATTGGACGCCAGGCCATCCCTGAAAATCTATACCGGGGATCTTTATCTTTTTTCTCACCTGTCTGTGGCGCCGAAATGGCGGACCTGTTGATCTTTGCCCAGTGTTTAGAGATAGCCACTGATTTTCGTCAGTCTAAAGGGTGGCCCATATAAATGGAACGAAAGGGAATAAACAGTGAGTATCAGGTGTCATCAGATATATTCCGTACGGTTCAATCTATATGGGACACCCTTTATAAATCTAAAATCAACAGCTTCCAACAACAATGGCCAACAAGCTTGGATAAGACAAGGCGAGCGATAATGGCAGCCAGCCACAGTTGTTTGTCCCTGTCTCCCTCCCATCCTCGCATTCACTCCCACCACAAATCCACACGCCGCATGTTGTTGGTAAGCAACACTTCCCTATTTGTTTGTTACACCAACCCAAGCGCGATCATCATACGCGGTGTGTTGTATGCACGTGTAGATGCCCAAATGAAAATGCAAGTCACGGTGGGGTCGTGAGGGGGTATTCGGACAGACGCACCGACCACCCGTCATGCCGTTTGGCGTGCTTCGTGGGAAAAAGAAGCCGCGAAAGTGTGGATTTTGTGAAGCAGCAATCACAGCTCACGGCAGGAAGCAGGGCTGCACGGTGTGGGTACAGTCGGGGGAGTGTAGCTGTCAGTTTGAATAGTAGACACGACCTGAGCGGGAAATAGCTGGTACCACTCCTCGACAACCCCCTCCCGCCCATCTAACCAGAGTCCCTCTCAGCATAGTTGTGAGCTGAGGCGAAGGTCACGCGTTGCGTCACAGCTGGGGCGCAACAGCCACCCCTTGCTATTACTTTTGGGTGGGATGTCGATAAACAGGAGGCCGTGACAGGTCTGCTAAGAGCTTTCGCTTTTATTGCCCGACTGCCCTGACGGTTCACATTAAAAAGGGACCATGCTAAAGCCATAATTCGCCAGTTTCACGACCTTTCGGTATATTCGAAGCAGCCTTAGTCATTTAAGTTTTGTTGCTTTGGTTTTTATTGGTTGTTTTTTTCTTTCGTTGTTGACATGCCGTTCTCTCCGCGGCCCTTGTGCAGCGCTTTGTGACCCTCGGGTGAAAGGCACTCTATAAATGCTATTATTATTATAATAAAGGCTTCTCTAGCGAGCCACTGTATTGTGATAACGCTGGGATGCAGATGTGTGATCGTGGCACAAGATTGGGTCGCGTTGAACAGGCATCTTGCGACAGATCCGTTGTGAACGCACACGCAAATGCCGACGGGACAACAAACACACTTGGGGGTCTTGCACACATTTGCTCAGAAACGATGTGGGAAAAACATCAACACGTATATACATTTAGGGACTGTTTATTTTTGTAAAGAATTCCCTCGTTACAGCGTTGTCCCACGTTTTTACAGGGGAATATTTTAAATGAAGAACATTATTGTTGGGCATAATCTCCAAATGTGCTCGCAATTCATGCCGGAGGTGTATGCCAACAAATATAATACTACAACTGTCTTTGTGTATATTCGTATAATGGTCATCAGCCATGATCTCTCCACTGCTAGATGGAGGCCTGCGTGTGTAGACCAGCATAGTCAAACGCCTCCTTATGTTCTTTAGCTACTGTGCACGTCTGCATGGGATGGTAAAATGTAGATAGAGTACAGTAGATAAGACAACTGCGTAGGTTGTTTTCTTGTTATGTTATTTGCTGTGGGGCGGCGCAGTGAGTAGCAGCCAGTTAGTTTGTATCTAAGCTGGAAGGAACCGTTGAACTATCTCGTGCTTTTTAAGCATGTTAAAATATCTCAGGGCACCGGGGGCAATTTAGTCAGGACCCAGCCAAAACCCACGCGGACACATGGAAAAAATGTAACCTGCACACAGAAAGGTACCTGAGCCGGGGATCGAACCCGGGTCCGTCTTGCTGTGAGGCGACAGCGCTACCACCGGCGCCCTTCTTCTTTGCGATTCTTCGAAGCGCGATGGTTAGCTTCTGGACATTAATGTATCAGGATTTTTTTCCACGGCGCCCAAACTTAGAAAATATATGGCATGTATGGAAAATTTGGAAGATCCCACGGCGCCCTTGTGAGTTCGCTGCATCGCCCATTGTGGGAACCACTGCCTTATGTGAAGACACAGTGCCCAGGAAACCCCACACATACGATGGGAAAACACTCAAAAATCCACACAGACCGGTTAACCGGCCCAGCTTTCTATAGCGCTTTGTGACCTTCGGGTGAAAGGCGCTCTATAAATGCTATTATTATTATAGGTTTTAAACAGGATTACTTCTCATATATCATCAGCCATGATTTATCCACTGCTGGATGAAGCCGCCACCCTCAAGTGATTGGTATCTCTCACGGTCACTCGATGCGACGATCCATCTAGCTCCTGCGCACGAGCTGATCTCCATCGCTCCATCTCCTCAGTGGACATCCTCTCGCGTGTTTCCCACTCGGGATGCCACTCATTTGTTTCAACCACCAGCCATCATCGCTTCTCTTGCCATATCCTGCCCAAACCCACTTACATTTCCTCACAGTCAAATGTTTTTCTCTAACGCGTGTTCCTCTTTCTCTCTCTCTTTTTGTAACTCCAACGTGCATAAATCTCTGTGCTTCTTTGTGCACATTTCGGCTTTTGTTTCATATTCTCTGTTAGTGTCTCTGTTTTTGAGTCCGGTAATGTGGCCTAATCTATAACTCTTTTCTTTAGGTAAATTGGTATGCTGCTATTAATAATTCTCAAGTTCAGTTTCCAAAACAACTCAAACCTGCTGTCGTCTGCCTCACTTTAATCCAGGTCTGCTTGCGAGAAATTCCGAAAGTATACAAATGACGATGCCTTTTGCAACATACAGCATATGTTCAGTGCTTAGCGAGCTTGGTGCACGTGACTATTATTTGTCATGAGCGCAACTTTGGCAGCTTCCTTAATTATTTTTTCAAGTAATTTCCTGGTGTTCATTTCTGACGCCATTAGAAAATCAGTTGAGATCATTGAAAAACAGAATATTTTAGAGGTCAACAAACTATCCACCACATGCACCAAATATCAGTCAGGTTCCAAATCCATTTTTCACCTAGCCTTTTTAGGTTATGGAAGAAGGCTTTTGATGTAAAACATTCAAGCGGTCACAATACAAGACATAAATAAATAACCAATGTTCAATTAAGTAAAACCATTGCCAAATATGAAACAGCTACACTGAGGGTGTACGCGTATAGTACGTAAATTAAATGTCAGAAAAGGAGACGCAAGTTATTTACGGTGAAATTACAGAAAATTATAAAAACGGTATTTAGAAATAAATGCATGTCCACTTAAATTGAAGAAAAAACCCTCCACGTAACCATCTGATACGTGGTATATTCCACACGACGTTTGATGTTTAGAAATCTTGCTATCCACGTCACAGCCAGAAACAAAAACCCCTCCAGTTTCCTTTGCAGAGTTGCACGCATCTAGGGGGCCCACGTGAGCGCGTTTGGCCGGGTTGTTTCAGGTCACGGCTCTGGAGCGCTCTGCGTAATTGAGCGCCCGCCCATGATCGTAAACACACTTTTCCTGTTGCCCAGCCTCCATTTTCTAGTATTTTCCCCTAGTTGGGAAATGATCGACTTGAACACTTTTCACGGAACACTCATTTCATGAGAGCAAAGGGCGAGAAGGGCTAACGTTTGAGATGCTAAACTGCCTTATGTTTTCTGTAAATATTTGTTGAAACTATTAACGGACAAAAGTCTGTGGATTTACAGGCAGTGTCAGTTGTGGGGGGTCATGTTTTATGCAGCGAGCCCGCTACCTGATACATGCAACAACACCTTCTCCGCTTTCCAGTCTGATCACAGTTGTCAGTGTGAGAAACAACTGCAGCAGGATGTATACGCATAAATAAAGCCCATATTTTTTTATCAGTTTCGTATACTTTAGACATAGTTCGTACGTTATTGGTGCTAGTTCAAGTTTGGAGCTGTTTCCGAGTTTGTTTGCAAACCTTCGCCAATCCACTGCCAGATATGAAGGCCTCCGCACACCATGTCAGTAATAGTGGGTATTCGACCATACTTCCCCATTTTAGTCCGTAAGAATGTTGGTGATATCTCTTGCCACGGACGTTAGCCGTTGATGGGAATGTCAGATGGCTGAGTTCATAGCCCGATGCGGCGGGCCACTGCACCATAGCTCGTGAATCATATCGATCGTTTTTTTTGTTTGACTTGATTGTAAGTTTAGCTTTTCATACGGATACCTTAAAACTGCCTCAATGACTTTTACAGCCCATTCGCATTGGGTACGCTGTGGTTACGTACAGCTGGGACAGTCCTGTGTGTGCTGCTGGTATTCATTAGACCGTAATACATCCTCTCCCTCACGGATCGTGCGTCAGAGAATCGAATCCTCGTGGTCTGTGTAAATTGTACGCAAATTAAACGTGGATGGCACAAACAAGCGAGAGAGCAAGAAGATAAGCAGTGCACATGAGAAGATACAAATTAAACTAATATTTGACTCAGATATCGAATGACTACCCAGAATCATGAAACGTATACGAATTGCCGAAGGGAGTGTGAAGGCAGTGAATTGTGACTTTTTAATTCAAATATATAAGTTATAGAATACTTGAGCAATGGCTATATGCGACGTTTACAAAGGCTTAATACATATTACGTAGATGAATAAATTCACGGATACTATAGTGCTCCTTACATAGATTGTGCTTGTGAAAAAAAAAAGATGCCAAGTAAAATGTACTGATGTAGGTTTTCACGGCTCGATGTATGAGAATTACCGTCAAGAGCTGCTCTTTTGTGATAGCCGTGTGAGAGGAGGACCATTTGACACAATTCTCATGCCAAGTAAAAAATAACCAATGCTTTCTCTTGCAAGCTGATATCGTATACATACACTCCTGAACAAGATAAAACCAACATGTAATATCAGATATCTAGGATGGGATTTACACACACACACTGTTGATATGTGTACCCATGTTGATAGTACCACAGAAGCTGCAGGGGGGACGTCAAGACAACAAGATCAGATAGCGACATACCAGCGGGAAAAGGTGGCCATTGTGAGCTGTTATTTGTTCCACGCTAAATCTGCCATCATGTTTATACCTGACAGATCCTGCCGAATGCACGCTAGGGGTAGGCCGGGAAATTCTGTCTCATCCGCTCGCCCGAACAAGTGACATTTCTCTTTCCCCTGACTGAACCTGATGCGAATAGGAAATGTTCAGTTGCGTTAACGTCAGTATATAGTGTGCAACAAGGAAGAAACGGCTACGATGAAATATAATACGATACTGTACGGAGCAATATGAATCATATCGTCATTTATAATTAACGCCTTCATCAACCTATCTGCTGGCTCATGTAAAACCTCCAGTCAAGAAATTTACAGATCGAATGGATTTGCATGGTTTTGTGTCACAGGTATAGATCCCAGAATGACGACGTTCAACCCTTTTCAGAGCAGGCTACTCTTTCGGCTATTGTACTTAATCTTATTTCCTCCTAATCTACTCCAATGATTCTTATTATTAAATTTACGCTGTTTAATTTATAATCAGAGATAGTTTTCCAATCGTGACTGCAATTTTGTGTAGGTCATGATGTTGCTGGAGGCAGTTTATTGAATCCTTAAGTGAGCAAATCAACTGAGTTCATTAGCTTAATGTAATCCACGGTTCCTTATTATGTTTGCAAATCCAATATAAATAAGAGAAAGCAGGCCAAAGGTTGAGACGACAGGACTTACTCAGGAACAGTGAGTGAGCTGTGTAAATACAGTAGAGTATACGCTGTAGTGTACGATATATAATAATAGCATTTTATATAGCGCCTTTCACCCGAGGGTCACAAAGCGATATATGTACACAAACCCTTCACATGATATCTTAAACTACAGTAATGAGCCACGATGGGACCATTTCACCACGACGGATATTTATAGAACGCCGCATATTTTCCATACTTGTCGGGAACATAGCGTACATAATTGCCGGACAATTCTCTCCAGCATTTAGCTTTCGCAAAGTGACGGTGATTTTGAGCGATTTTTTGGAAAAAACTACATCTGAAATAACTCTACAGTTCTCAAATTATTATTACTATCACTGTATTTAAGCGGTTTCTGAAAATGAATGAATGAATGAATGTATTGCATCGTTATGGTCTTTTGTTCCCTCGGACAAATTATTGCAGGTATGTGGTGAGGTTCGTAAATCGTGACTTCACAGTAATGGCGATGGAAATTCCATGCCGTGTTTTGTCCATTGCATGATCCGGAAAGAAGCGGGGAATGTGTTAAAACGGTTAACGAGCACACAGTGAGAAAAACAGGTCAGTGTTTGGCGTACACATCTTAGCTGGGTGGCCGTTCTACAGGCAGCTGGGGGGGGGCTGCCCTTGACGCCCAGCGCCAAGGTAACTCACGAAGAGCCTGCGGCGGCTAAAGTGTTTTGGGTTAACTATTCTCAATTTGGAAAATAAAAACACATCGCGAAGCTCTCTGGTCGGGGTTGAACTTGTTTGTTAATGTTTTGGTGGTGACATAGACGGCATTGTACAATAACACAGCTGCATACTCATCTCCACTCGGATGCACGCACCACAATTACCGTACTCGCGTGGAGCTTGTGTCTTTTGTTAATACGAGTTCTATTTTAGAGATGGATTAGTAATGGTGGATATCATTGTGACCAAGTGTTGTCCTGCTTTAACGAGCTCAGATATGTTAACAGCCCAGAGATAGTGCTGGAAACTATACTGTCTTGATGTAGGTTTTCACGGCTCGATTTATGATGATTGCTTTTCAAAGCCGTTATTTCGGGATAGCGCTTGACACGGCTATCCTGAAAGAACAGCTTTCGATATGAAACTATACCATCATAGATGTTAGTTTCTTCACAGAACAATCACTATTGACATCCCACAATTTGGTATACTGTAATATCGATTATATTGCTCCCACACAGATAATGATCTGAGTTAACCCACCCTTTTCAGTTGACCTCAGTCTTCTGATCTGGGTATTATAGTGGTGCGACAGTCAGCACACCCGAACTATGAACCTGGGGTGAGTGGTATCTGATCAGTTAGGTCCTGGGCATCCACGTTCAACACAAACTCACCAGTGTGGTGAAGTATGGTCAAACAACCCCCATTGCCAAAAAGGTGTAAACACATCTTCTGATTGTACATTTAAGCCGACGCTCCAGCACCAAGGTATTACATTGCTATTATTGTTAAGAATAATTAGCGTGTTCCTATAAAATTATCCTCGGACAGTGAAATCAGTCGCGTTAAAACGTTGCCAAGCGGGCCTGCCACCATGCGTCAATGTTTTCTTTGGAGTGGCCCATTCGTGAAGGAATAATCTTTTTTTACGACGCGTGGGAGAATGAGTGACAGTTCGGGGTGTGGTGCTCCCATGTGGTCACTAGCAGGCAGGTGCTCAACTGATGTCACCCTTATTAGGTCTATTCTTATCAACTCATCTCATGGCAACCATTGCCAGGGTAGCGCTGCGTACGAGTTGGGATTTGTTGTTAGAATCCCAGCGCGCAATCAGACACTGCAATAATATGATTACGGAATTACCTCTGGGCGTTGTGAAAATTTGAACTTTGTGGTTGTAACGTTAAACAACTGGCTTGAGGCATGATACGAGCATGCTAGTATTAAGGTGAGTTGCATAATAGGGCTTTTATGCTGACTAGTAATAACCGTGGACTTTGACAGAGTCGAAAAACCCAGCGGCGTTGCTAATAATACAGCTGTCGTGACAATAAAACGTGCGATAGACAAGGCGCGGCGGTCATTACGTAGCCTGCCCAGGTACTGCATTTAACAGTCGTCGGTCGGGTGCATAGGTTGTTGCTTATAACGACGTATCAATCATTCATCATAAGTGATATTACGTTCGTCATGCTTGATAAAATATGAGCCAGAACATCTATTGTCAAGGTCACATATATCTGCAGCGCCTGTCCGCCTCGGGTTGCGCACCTGAGTTGCGTCAGCGCTCCTGGGTTCGTGTTGCGCGAGCCTGCACACAGACACTCCCGTTACAGTCAACATTGGGAAATGGCAAGCTGTAAACCGCCGTGTATTTACACTCATCGATAGAGGAGCCGGTGCCGATGAACGGGCACGAGGCCAGAAGTTACTGAGACCGCGAGAGAGCAGGGCCGCATTAACACCCGCCGTGCGTTTTGAGCCGCACGTATAGCCGTGTTTTTTTGACATGGGTGGACACAGATTCCTTCGTGGCAACGTGAGTAATCCAGCAACTGTCGACGCACACTGCGGCTTGTCTTGGGTGTCTCGTGTTATTATACGTGGCATAGAATAAGCGTGTCTGTGTTTTAACATAAACGTTCATACCTGAGCTAAAACCGCTTCTATATACGAATTATATAGTAAATAATTGCATGGAAATGTCAGTTTCTAAATTACCGTATCCTGAGCCGAGGTCTATTTTCAATGGTTCAGGGCCACCAAAGGGTCAGCGTTAAGCTGAAACTGGCCAGTGTTATCTCCGAAATGGTCGGTAATAAAACAAGCATATTTATAGCTCATTGTCCAACACTGTAACTGTCATAAGTGCCGCTCTGTATAACCTGTACAAGCCATATACCTGCTTGAACGCTACACGGTCTCAGCATTAGAACCTCCTTAACATAACCCCTACGCCAGTGGTCTCAAACCAGTCGATAGCGATCGACTGGCTGATCCCAGAGTCTTGCGCAGTGAGCCGGAGCCTATCCCGGCAGACACAGGGCGCAAGGCAGGGGGAACACCGAGGATGGGACGCCAGTCCATCGCAGGGCGCCTGGGGAAATTTAGTCAGTACGCGAATTAACCTGGCGAATTAACCATGTCTTTGGACGGTGGAAGGAAACCGGAGTGCCTGGCGAAAACCCACGCGGACACGGGGAGAACATGCAAACTCCACACAGAAAGGCCTCCGAGCCGAGATTCGAACCCGGGGCCTTCTTGCTGTGAGGCGGCAACGCTCCTCACTACGCCACCGTGCCGCCCACTAGAGATATATTAAATGGGCAATTGATTCGGGAGTCGATTCTGAGACCGATTCGTGAATGGGTCCAAAACGTCAGAATAGGTGAGTGCTATGAACAGCGTAATTTTTTTTTGTTTGGGGTGGGGTGGGGGAGGGGGGCGGGGTTTTGTAAAGTAGAATACTTAAGGGTAGCTCTTGTGTCACACTTAGATTCCAAAAGTGACCTTGCGTCTAAAAACGGTTGTGAGACGCGCCGCCCTACGCCGAGCTAACGCGCCCGTCCTCCTGCCCCCGCGCGTGCCCTCCGCCGTGCAGATGGATCAGATAGAGATCCTGTGGAAGCAGGATGTGGACCTGGGCGCCGGGCGCGAGATGTTCGACATGGCGCTGCGGCGCAAGGAGCTGGAGCACGAGCTCTTCAAGAAGCGCGAGCACGAGCGGCTCGAGCAGGTGGCCTTCGAGGAGGAGAAAGCGCGGCTCGCCTGCTTCGAGGTGGACGGCGAGACGGGAGAGTACGTGCCCGTCCAGCGCAGGGGGGACCTGCCGCCCAAGCTGGGTCTGGAGGAGGCCGCGCTGATGCGAGACGTCAAGGTGCGGCGCTTCCTCCCTCCCGTCGCGTGCAGGCGCTTGCAGCTGATGCCGCGTGCGTGTGGGGAATCTTTTCCCTTATTGTGAGCTGAATTAATAATAATAATAATAATGGGCTACCACTTATAACGCACGCAGTTTGGTTCACTCGAGAGAGAGAGCAGAATGGCTTAGAGGCGTGAGGAACCACAGAGGGAGGAGAGTGGGGAGGCAGCCATGTGGTAAGCCGGTGCCAACATTTGCCAGATGCTGCGACTTTTATAAATCAACATGATAATCAAATAGTGAGTGGGTTTGATTTTTTCAGACATATACTTTCGGTGCCGATATACATTAATATCGAACTCAGTCACCTCTGTGCTTCCAAGAGGCCGTGGCAGTGACAGAAGTGACTGAGCCAACTAACATTATAAACGGTGATGCCAGGTCACACATTTCCTTGTAGTACTCGACTAGGGGAAAGAAAATTATTTTCGTGACACACATATTGTCTGCAGGGCGTTTCAAAGTAGTAGGCCTCACGTGCCTGCAGGCTGTTTGAAACGAAGTCGCGGTCTGTATCTGGCCTCCGGGCCATAAGTTAACCCCCCACGGCTGATTTAAGATAAACATGGCTTGTGATTTATGAGCCTGATGGCAGGATTCAATTAATGCTTAATTGGAGGTAAGCACATGTGCTGCATGCCACATCCCATGGGCTTTGACTCCGCATTCTGCCATGTCAGGGGCACACAGACACACATTACAGGACGTCCTTGTATGGAAATTAATTGTACCCAAATGTCCCATTTACCAAGCCCTTTTTATCGAGAGTAAGCAGTGGGAGGAATTTTTTTTATGTTTCAAAAATATGACAGGTTAGTGCAATAAATTAAAAGACAGTTTGAGTCTTCAGAACATACCTTACCTTTTTTGGTTGAATTTTATGATAAGATATAAACCAAACCTGTCGGGTTGCTTTGCAAAAATGTGTCTTCACTGAGCACGCAAACATATCCAGTCTGTGGTTTTAATAGCGATGCCTGGTGCAGATGACGTTTGTGTGGCTGGTTTGTGTTGGCTGTTGCGTTTTTATCTATGCCAGGGAAAAAATAATTTTGGTACATCTTAATTATCTTGCTAGCAAAGTGTAGAATTATTTACTTTGTGAGTTAGAAGTGCAAACCAAATCACTGGAAAGCATGTAATGGTGTCAATATTGAAGCTGTTTATACAAAGCCATATAAACGGGTGTCACCATACCCATATCGTAAACTCGCACGATTAGGAAAGACTCGACACATTCGTCTACCTCAAACGGAAAAGTATAGAATAGGCGGCGTTTCTGGCAAGGGCCGTTCTTTATAGAGAGCACATAAATGGATCAGGAAAGTGTTGAGAGGGTCGTTGTTTAAAAGTGAAGTTTGCAAATTAAACACTCGTTGTGCCGTGTTTCTCTGTGTAGGAGTCTGCAATCCCAGGAGGGGATCCGGTGCCACTGAGCTTTGACGAGTGCTTGAAGATTCTGGAAGAAAACTTCGACTTTGACACCACACCCGAGGTGAGAGCGAAGAGGCCATTGGTGGACGGTGTGGTCCATGGTTTGGCCGCCGTCGTAGCCACACATTCACAACATCGCACCCATACCGCTAAACTGGCTCACCAACTTCACCATTAACATAGCATCACCCTGGCTTATGAAACAAGAAGCATTGTTCTTGTGCCAATATTTACACAGAAGTGGAGTCCTGCAGAAAGACAAATAGGGTGTTGGCAGCATGACAGTGTTAGCAGGGCCGTTATTTCCTGCCGTGTTGCTAATTCAATTGGACGAAGATCCTGGGGCAAGTCATCAGGGTGGTGTCCTCGTTCAGTGCATCCTGTTACGCAGCATGGCCGAGACCACGGATGGAAGTCCTCTTCGACAAACCCAGTACACAATGCACACATGCATTTACACCCTTTCTGACAATTGTGAAATTTGGCCTGTCCATAGTGTAAGAATTATCAGGAACAACAACGGGAGTGGCAGTCAGGGGAAGGAAAGCAACCAGAGTTGGGGCATCCACTACGGAGATTGAGCGATGAAATCACCTTGTGTGCAAATGTTAGGTGTGTTGTTACAGTGCAGGACCGTGAGAAACATCGACAGCTTGCGGGGGACTGTCCCTTGCATGTGGAGTCAGTTCTCCACAACTCATGCTGTACTGATCGGCTACGGGTGACCCCGGTGTGTCCACACACAGGTTCCCGTCCTCCCCGAGGTCACGGGCCCTATCGACGTGGGCGAGCCCGTGCCGTGCGCGCCAGTGCTCGCCCCGGACAAGGCGGCCGCTCCACCTGCCCATTGCCAACCGCTCGACCTGGAGCAGAGGTGGCAGGAGATCCTCTCGCTGCCGGACTTCCAGGTGAGTTTGGGTGGCAGTGTTCACTTCACCTGCTCACAGCAAGGACACTACTGCAGGTGTGTGTTGCCTGTACGTGTGGTCACCTGCTACGCCGAATGAGCAAAGTGACATGTTGAAACGATTCGCCCTCTCGTTGCATCGTTTTCCGAGCGCACGTTTGCCTTAAAGAAATTACAAATAGTAAAAATAATTGATGGTTGCTTTACGAAGCTGCGTTTGCGGGATAGCCGTGTCAAGCACTCCCCCTCTCTCCTTCGTGACGTTTCGCCTCCCACGTTGGAGGCATCTTCATGCGCTCCTGAGTTCTGAGTGAGTTCAGAACTCAGGAGGAAAGAGGGGCAGCGCTTGACACAGCTATCCCGAAAAAGCAGTTTTTAAGAGTAACTATCATGCATCGAGCCGTGAAACCCTACATCAGTACATTGGTTAAAAAAAAATACCGAAACTCAGAGAGCGCAGTACATACAGGCTTTCTAATTAAAATATTTGTTTTGTTTATTTCAGGTTCCGGACATGCAGGTGGTTTATTTCGAGCCGTCACTCTACCCTGACATTGATAGCCAACCAGCTTTGGATGTTCTGCAGAGCTGCCCAGCACTCTGCTGTGATACCACGATCCCTGCAGTGGCCACACCGGAATGTAACTCCACATACAACACATTGGGCAGTAACTTGCCCAACACAGAAAATTCCTGCCCCGGATTTTACACTATTGAGCAGGTCAACCCATCAAATATTTACCCACCGTTTAACTCTGACATGCTTCTTCCATCGGTTCCATCAACTTATGCCTCCGTCAGCAACGCCACAGCCCAAGCCAGCAACAATTTGGCAGACAGTCAGTTAAATGAATTACTAGGGTCCACAGTCCTTACCAGCCTTGGTTCAGTGGAAGGCCCCATCAATTCAGAAACCGATTATTGTGGAATGGATCAGCCAGAAAACAAATTTGAAATAGTGAAGGTAGTGATAGACAGCAGCAGAATTCCACCAAATCTCCCTCCACGGGAAGAGTTCAGCAAAATGGGATTTCCGGGAAGTAGCAACTTGGGTAAGATCGAGATTTTCCGACCCAGTAGCAGCTTCCTGAAGTTTGAGTCGAAAGCCGCTCCCGAGGAGCACGACTCCGACTCGGGAATGTCGACGGGCTCGAGCCCGCACGGCTCTCACAGTTCGAATGGCTCGCACTACGAGGGCTTATTCAAGGATGAGGATGATGAGTTCAGTGACGAAGACGATATGGATATCGATGAAAGGGAAAGTGTCAACGGAGAGAGGCACGCGTACAGCCAGGAGGGAGGCAGGATCTCTTTCCTAGACGACGCGCATTACGGCTCCCCGCCGCCGGAGAGCGACGAAAGGCAGCGCAACCCGAGCAAGAAGTCAAGGTTGAGCCGCTCCGACCCTGCGGCCAGCGGTGGCCCCGGCAAGCGCCCGGTGGCCCGAGACAAGAACGGCTACCCGACGTCGAAGGGCGGCGGTCGTCTCTCTCGCGACGAGCGCAAGGCCCAGGCCCTGAAGATCCCCTTCTCAGTGGCCGACATAGTGAACCTCCCCGTCGACGACTTCGTCAACCTGCTGGCGCAGCACAAGCTCAACGATTCGCAGCTCGCCCTGGTGCGCGACATCCGCCGGCGCGGCAAGAACAAGGTGGCGGCGCAGAACTGCCGCAAGCGCAAGATGGAGGGCCTGTCGTCGCTCGAGGGGGAGCTCGACGGGCTGCTGGGCGAGCGCGAGCGGCTGAAGCGCGAGCGTGACCAGCTGAGCACGGGCCTGGCCTCGATGCGCCAGGGCCTGGAGGAGATGCAGCAGCAGGTGTTCGAGTCCCTGCGCGACGACGCCGGGCAGCCGTACTCGCCGACGAAATACTTCCTCGAGTACGCCAGCAACGGCACCATCTTTCTCGTGCCCAAGCACCCGAGTCACGTCGTGCGGCCCGTCGAAGCGCTCAGGGTGCAGAAGTAGCGCCCGGCCGGCCGCGCGCTCGCCCGTCGCGACAAACTAAACCGGCTGAGTGCGCTCAAAGCGTAGCCGTGCCGTCGTCGCAGAAACACACGTCGTCCCGTAGCCACATAATTTTCCGTACCGCAGCGCGTACCGTGTCGGATAAGTGAGCTAACGTCCGACGAGAACTCGGTTTGGGTGAAGAGATCGCGCAGGTCAGCTTAGGATGTCGCATCGCAGCACCGTGAGCACGAGAGGTCAAAGCCCACGTAGAATCATGGAGTGAAATCGTTACCCGACAGACATCATCCAAACGCGTGCAGTTTGGCCCCGTCTGGTGGTGTTGTGTCTAGCCGCACTTGTCAATGCACCGATCGGGCAACAGGGATTTTGTACACTCATCTTCCACAGTAAGGAATAAGCCAGTAATTATACGTCCTTTTGGCAAGGCTGCAAAGTGCCGTGGGTTCATGATCTTCAGTCTAAACGCACCCTGCTAACGCTGAGAGTTAACGCAAGTGTTTGTCGACTGCATATTTGCTAATTTAGTCACATGTGGGACTTTTGCTGAAGAGCATCGTAGATATAAATAGCATCAAAGTGTGTCCTTAAAATTGTAAACAGCCTTCTATAAGAAATATTTGTGCCTTCAGTGTAATCGAAATTAACCTCTTTGGCTTGCTCACCCTTTTAATCCGCTCGTGTTTTGGAACTTAAGGTCTAAGAAAAAAGATTAGTGTACACAATTCAGTTTTGTCGGTTTTTTTGTTATATTTATGTTCTACTTGATCACAAATCAGCATTCGGCACCAACTGGGTCTTTGATTAAACTCTACTTAAAATACCAGAGTAGTTGTATTCCTCCGGAGTCTAAAGCATGCTTATTTACTTTATCGGGGGCATGGCCAGGAGAGTCTGTCAAGCATCGTGTGAAGGAAAGCGTCAATCTGCACACGTTTAAACAAAGTGTCAAGAGGTGCATTTAAGGTCTACACAGGCTCACAGGGCAA